>JANBPK010000709.1:63494-423937 GCA_027579435.1 Candolleomyces eurysporus | reverse complement strand
ACAGATTTGGGTATTTGGGGAACTACCTCACCAAATCTCAGCCAAGTCTCTTCATTTTCTAACTGTGGCTACTCTACGGTATTTTCAACAACTCTATGGGAGCAGATTCTTTATTTTGGATTTTCTTCCTTTAATAATCCGACATTTGTGGTTCTCTGTCCTAATTTGGACGAGATGTCACACCCACGTGACGTTGGTGCGTTTTGAACTGGGTCTACCTTACTCAAAATGCGGCCAAAGAAGTTTTGTTGCGAGGCCAATTTTTCTCCAACGATGACAAGCACATCTGACGACAACGGCCGGGTGGATGCGCGTCGTGGTCAAATTCCTGGGTTCTTGGGCATTGAGTGTTTCAACAAAGATTGCTGGGAGTGCGTTGTCGTTGATTTATCGAATGTCACAATATCAGGTGGAATACTGAGCGCGGTTCGTCGATTGCGTCTTCCGAATGTAGCTGAGACCTATTCTCATTTTCAGCAGCTCCAGGATGAGGAGTGTCGGGGATGAGGTTGAGGTTGGAGGGTCGCTCAATGAGATCTGGCCTTGGCTAACAATATTTCTATTCCTACACGATTCGACATAGGGATTACATTCGAGATCATCATGGAGAACAGTTCCAAGACAGTTACATCTCTAGTTCTTTGTCCACCTCATAGCCTGTGAAAGAGAATCCGTCCAAATTTACGTTTTTAGCTCGAAGTAACTTCAGGGGATCGCGACGGAGCTTGTGTACCCAGGCGACGACGAATTCCGCTTTCCGTAGGCGCACGATATCCCCTTCTCTTCTCCTTGCCGCTACAAAATCTACGAGGGCATCGAGCAGAAGTTCTTCATCACCAAACCCAAACCTGAATGCAACACCCTCCAATTTTGGTAGTACAGGAACATTAAGCAGGTGCCCACCGGTGTGTGATTCATATTCAGGCGTGAGCCTGGCAAACAGCTGAGGGGTAAGAACTGCGCATGCCCAATTGGGAGGAAAGTATTCGGAACAAAGTTCCAGTCGGATGACGTTTGTGAGGTGCTGTAGGCAATGATCAAGACCAGTGGGAGTGAGAGCGTGAATGTATAATGTCACATCTGTGAGCTGATCCCCAAAGCGCTGTATAAACTGGGCGATACCACTTCCCTCGTAATTGTGGGGTACCCAAATATATTCTTCACCTTGGTGGATGACCAGCTTGCGAAGTGACGGAAGGACAACGAGGGGGGCAAAGTCCCGGGGAATGTCATATGCAAACGGGGTGATAGAGAATTCTTCGAGGAAGGCCATCGTGATCGGCTTGGTGGAGAAAATGGGAAGATTAGATTCCATTGGAATGCCGCAGGTGACCAGGTTCGGGCACAACTTGAGCAATCCGAGTGCGTCATCAACACCGAAGTGGAGCGGGGACGNCCCCCCACTGCCTGTACCCTTTGAATGCGAAGTGGGTTAGGGAAGGCCAGTTCACGGCCATGCTCGCGATATCCTGCACTATCCGGTCACCAAAATTGAGGATGCGGATTGAATCGTGCATGAGAATTGATGGTCCACCATGCATCCAGTCCATTTGCCATAGCTCCAACGGGTCGTAGGGCGTCTGTGCTCCAGATTCCGAAGCTACAACTCCAACGTTGAGCTCAACTTTCCGTAAGATGGCGCTTTCGGAGGGCTGGACGAGAAGTAATCGACGGAGGGGTGTGTCGATAAAAGGAATAGTGAAACTGAACGCCACTTCCTTCCACCGCGCTGTTGATTCCAGCAGGATCTCCACGAGACCCTCCAGATATCGCAGATCCTCCGCCATGTCACCCCTCTCCACGGCGGAGTTTATTTGGGAAACCATGTACCCGTCAACGAGGCCGTCCAGCTCTATGCACAGCGGATAGCCTGCAGATCGTGCGATAGATGTCTTCACCATCGATTCAATCTTCCTAACCTGAATCCTCCAGTAGTCTCTGGGGGTCAACGGATATAGGGGATACGGATATCCAGATATCGCCATAGGAGTCCGGTACTGATGGAGACCGCTCTCCAGTGCTTGCAAACGTGGCTGAAGGGCTTTGCTTTACGGAATGACAAGACCCCCTGCCACTGATCGTGGTCTTTCTGGTCGTCATCATTCCGTTCAGGCTCCCCAACGGCAATGACAAGGACGGAGGAAAGGATATCGTCTGGAACCTTTTTAATAGGCGACAATAGGGAGAAGTGATCGTCAATGAACTCTAGTTCAACCGTCCTGCGCCTCTTCAACCGCTCCAGCTGCACCTCCAAGCCCTTGATTTGTTGATCGATTTCATCCAACACTGCCTGCCGCGTGCTGATAAACGTTCGAATTTTGGGAATTTCTGTATCCGAAGGAGTGTAATTGGTCTTCAAGTGTGGATGAAAAGGAGAAGAAGTAGACGAAGACATTGGTCGCACGAGTGAAGAAGAGGTTCAAAGCAAGCTGTAGAAGCCATTCCAAGGCGATTCTGCTGGCATTGATCTTTCTTATCTTATCATTCACTCTGAATACTAGAACAATACGATTGGATCCATGGACTCATTGGTGAAGGGCGAATGACATAATTCTCGAGTGAGAACCCATCCAAAATCCACATTCCGAACTCGGAACAACTTAAGAGGATCGCAGGTAAAATGATGAACCCGAGTGACAGATTCCACTTCCGCAGGCGGGCAGGGTGTGTGTGGTCCGTACCCATCTATTCTCCTTGCTGCTACAAAATCTACGAGAAACTCAACGTCAAGCGCTCCACCGTCACATCTGAACGGAAAAACCTTCAGCCTAGGGAGGACGGGATTTTCAACAGGGCGCCTACCAACTAAGAAATCGTATTCGGGGGTTAGCTTGCTGAACATCTCTGGGGATAGAGTAGCGTGCGACACGTCAGGGCCAGGGTAAAGGCTCGCAATTTGGAGTGGAGTTCGAGTTCGATGACGCCTGATATGATGATATTCAAAACAACGCTCAAACCTTGAGATAACGGCTATTCTGAAGATAGATGTGCACAAGATATGTTGTTCGCAACGTCCTGGAGTCCAAGCTCAACCTAAGATGAGGGAAAGAAGTCCACAAAAGGCTTACTAGTAGCAATGGTCCGTCAGAAATTCAAGTCAGAGTCCAATTAGCAGCCAACGAAAGAAGTCGAAACGTTTTGAAGCTTCGTAAAACAGTGCTGGAGGTCCTTCTATGGGAGGCCAATGTGATGTGCTGCTGCAGTTTTCAGCTGCGACCCAAATCGAGTTGCGAACTCTTTCAAGTTACTCGTAGCCGCCCCTGCTGGGTCAGGGCGATCATCCTCGCCAACGAGAGTAAGGTTTTCGAGAGATGGGAGTTCAAGACACTTGCGAATTCTACCGCAACCTGGGAGAGGTTACGAATTTTGAACGACTTGAGGTTCGCGAGTTTGCATGAGTGTTCGGCGATTTGACTGTCTTCAAGCTCCAAAAGCTCTGGTTCCGTCCAAAGTAACGGCATTGCAATCTCGCAATGTTCAATATTGGCGCACATTGCAAGAACTTTCAGGCAAAGCAAGGAAAACTGGATCGCCTGATATTCATCGTCTGTTTCGAGAAAGTGGTGATCCGGTGCTGAGAGACTTAGATGGGTGATTGCGGACCAGTTGACGGGTAGCTGTAGCTCCTGGAGCTCAGAACCCTCTCCAACATCGGGATGGAGCAAGAGGTTCAGACTATAGACGTTGCTTGGCTGCAAGAACGTTTCCTCTTTTTTCTCGTCGTCGATTTCGAGGTTGTCGTCAGTCCAGGAGTAATGGAATAAGTCGATCTGAAGATCAGGCTTTCGAAGGTGGGATACACCGTCGGTTTTGAGCTTCAACAGTTCTCTGAAAGGGGTGTCTGCTGACACAATTGGCATGGATAGATTGAGTTCCCCTATTCTGGGAGAGAGTTGTGCGAGGTATTCGACCAGCGGATCGGCCGCCTTGAATACGCTGAGTTCAAGGCTAGTGCATATTCCGTTCAATGGGTCGATTTTGGTATCCGGGTACGAGGCGATGATATGCGAGCGCAAGCCTTTGACCATAGATTTAGCGTTGACCGTCACATTCAGGGTACGGTTCCCAGAACGAGAGACAAACATCTTTATACGGTTTAGAAGGTTTTCAATCTTCTGTGCACATACGCATCCCTCATCCTTGCCAATCTGGAACATTGAAAGGGGATCGTACTGAGAATCTATGGAGATGGGGAACCGAACGAAAATATACGAGCCTCGTTCCTCCAATCAAGAAATCTTGATCGCGATGCTCGTGGGAAATCACGATCAATTTTTCACCATCTCGACGCGTTTGCCCCTGTCGCAACGTCCGCGTATGAAACGCCGGGTTCAGGTAAGAGACCTGAGATAAAATGCACTACGTTATGATGGAGAGTAGTTATATGAATGAAGCAAGATATAAAAAAACAGACTTTGCCGGGAACTAGATCGCTTGGAAAGCTCGGCCTCCACACAAGGCGTAAATATTGACGGAATATCTGGAGTGCCATATGTGCTTTCCCATCGTGACGAAGCCCATCGAGTTGGTGGAGCGGAAAAACGAGTTCATCATTGGGAGCTCAAGCAGGAAAAGACGAAACGCGAGAGAAATTGGGAGAGACAAGGAGGCAGAGAGAGAAAGATGCGGTTGGAGTGTCGCCAGTACATACAACTACTAAATCTTTCAATTCATCGTTCATCGATTGAGGATGAACCTAGCTATTTTCAAGGCAGATACATCCAAACTACGCTTATACAATGAGCAAAAAAAATTATCCTGTAGGTACATAATGTGGAAGAGACAGAATCCTAAGAACACGGTTATGGTAGAGACTACATTAAGCATTGATACAGAGAGAGTATGGTGATCACAGCGGTACATATCAGAGGAGACATCAAGGACCACACACGTCGGACGATACGAAATGAAGAATCTCGGGTAAAATCAAACAGAGAAATAGTACCAGTTAGTCAGTGAAAAAGCCTCCATGTCAATCCCTCTGTCACGAAGGGGCTGCCTGAGATGAGTGGCTTGGAAGGAATATCTGTCGCAATCGACTTCCCGCAGGCGAGCGAGCCCGCTTTGCAAAGTCCGATTGTTTACCTCCCGTCGTCGAGCCTCGACCAAAGCCTCTCTAGCGACTTCACTTCTCTGCGCGTCAAACTTGAACGCTTCGATTCTTGGGCACGGGAGCTGAGTGACAGCAGTACCCATCTCATCGAATTCGGGCGAGAGGTGCTTCAAAAGATCGCTATTGGGTAAGTGTCCAAGGCAATCATGTCGGAGAGTCCACTCTTCTCGTATTCCCGTGGCGTGCACTTGCTGAAGCCAGTGAAGACCTCGAGTTTACGAAGAGATGGAAGGATGAGGAATTGGGCGAACCCGTTGGGAAGATGGGATCTGTGCGGCGTGAATGGGTTTCTGAAGTGTGGGACTGGTGCACGGCCTATCGGTATGGTGACATCTCTTTGGAGAGCGAGATGACATGTGACGAGGTTCGGGCATTCCTCGAGCAATCCCAAGGCCTGTGCCACGTCGAAACAGTGGGCAGACCCAATGGAATATCCACCAAAAGAAAAATGCTCCAGATTGGACCACGCCACAGGCAGGTGCATGAGATCATGAAACATGATTCGAGGACCTATTCTCAACGAGCGCAATGTTGATGCGCTGAAGATATTTGTGCTCGACACCGTGTGTTGTTCAGCAGATTTCCTGTCGGAATTCGCGTATGCTACAGCGGAGTTCGACGGTTGTGAGTGCCGGGGTGGATTGGGAGGGACGGCTAGAAGACGGGTGATGGGGAAGTTGGGAAGCTGAGCCTGGGGGAAGCCGGTCATGAAGTAAAAATCCATCCATCGCATTGACGAGGAGCACACGATCCCCACGAGTTCGTTGAACCCGATGCACTGTGTGACAAATGCCTCTTCTAGGCCACTGGACAGACTGCCCATGTCGGTGATCTTGACATTGAGATAGGAGTTTTCAGAGCGTGAAATCCACAATTTCGTCATATTTACGACCTTCACCCTCCATTCGTTCCGCGCGCTCGACGACGAAGGATAGAAAGGAAGCTGAACGTGTAGATGACGCCAAAGTACTTTCGTGGCGAGAGGCACTTCACGCCAGCGGCGGCAAACGTGACTGGCGACTAAGGCTGGATGTAATGCTGCTCGTCCTGACTGGAATCTTTTAGTAGGAACATACGTTCTGGGCCGGAACACATCGACGCTTTTGATAGGACAACATACCCACATACCGCCGCGCCGCTAGTGCAGACCTTGCCTTGACGCATGCACTTTCATGGATCGATCGCAGCATGCTCTACTCTATAATATTCCGGCCCGTCTGCAACTTCCTTCGCTTAGGTGTGTAGGCGTCTGAACATAAAAACCGGTCGCTCGGGCAGCGTGATGACAAAATGCTGCGCATGTGGCTTTTGGTAGGTAGGGTGTGCCGCACCGGGTCTTTGGGTCGGGATTACACTTAGTCAAGATGAAAGCCAACCATCAAACTAATAGATCGGTAGGTATTACTAACACAAGGTCCAAATAATTTGTGAATTAACGTGTGAATGCGAATGCAAAGCTGGTAATGAAATGGTACCCAGATGTCGGTTCTTACGCCGTTTAAAACTTGCAGTCGCATGGGCCTCCCTCAACTGTACTACGGCATGCATCCGCATGTTGATGCCCTTGAGTTACAGAAGGCGACGATGCAGTTGTCGGTCGCCCTGGCTGAGGACCATAGCCTGGAAAAAGTGACGAGAAAACCGTGTGTGGTGGTAGAGGAAGGGGAGAATTGCTGACAGGAGGGTGTGCCCAGCGGGCCCAAGAGTACGCAGACGCCGCCGCCGCAATTGCTTGTTGGTGGTGCTGTAGGACCCACTGTCCGATGGCTGCTTTTCAACGGTATGTATGAGCGGTAGAGAATAAAGACAAAGGTGATGAGGAATACCGTCAACGTCCTGAGGGGATCCATTGCTGCCGTTCTCTACGCCACCGCACAGGCCGTGGTGAGAGGGTGTCCTCCTTCCATGTTTGTAAGAGGCAGAGGGCTCACCAGAAGGCGTTTGTGACTGCTCGGAGCGAGAATCAGAGGCCGGTACGTCTGCTTTGCTGAGAGTGGGGCCGAACGTGCAATCAGCCACTCCGTTGAAGTACGTGCACACCACGCTATTGATTGTTCCATTATATATGGCACGATTGTGTTGCTGGTTGTACACAATGGTGCTTTGAGGCGGGGAAGACATTGGCAAACGGGTGAACGTGAGATCGTAAGGTTCGAGAGGTGAATGATGGATGCTAGCGCTGGCTGCATAAACCACTGGAGCTTTTATCTAGCTGGAGCTGGTTTTTGTAATGAAAAGCACTTTACCCTTTACAAGCCCTGAAACTTTGCTATCGGGCGTCTATTGGATCTTTTCCGGGGCGGGTAGACCTTCCTTTGATGGCGGTGTTAGGCTTTGTTCTCGTTTCCAGTATCACACAAGCCACACGTCCACGATGCCTGGTAAAGTCACTCACTTACTCACTCCACCGACGGCAATCTATGAATTCGGTCTCTCAATGGACAGGTTCTGATCAGGGGATCGGCCCGCGTTGAGAGACAACCATCAGCCTTAAGCTTGCATTAATCAATGCGTTACATGGTGAAGTGTGGATCACAAATTGGAATTGACCAGAACTGACAGCCCGGATCGGGATACAGCTCTAACATTCCTCGCCCCTGAATCACCGATGGATCTTACTAAGGGTAGTAGATGGGGGCAGCGTTTACTTCCTCCTTCCTGGGATGGGTAAAAAAAAGAGGGTGCTACCTTTGGACAGTGCATGGGCGCTTTTCTGCTCTGAGGCCTGTGATCGCTCCTAAAAAACACCAAAGTGTTCCGGATTTTGCGTGCAGGGCTATCTCTCAAGGCTTTCCAGGGTCCTATAAGGTGTAGCCTGTTGCACATGTCATTCCCCGCAGTGCGTTCTGTGAGAACCTTGAAGTTCCTCCAACTGCTCCCAGTAGTCGGGTCTGCCCGGAAAGGAGTATGGAAAACATGGTGGTGACCCACAATGCCTTTGGGACATTGAAGCCATTTGATGGCTGTCAGAACATTGGTCCCACACCAGCGAGGTGAGGCTGACAGATGCGGCGTCCTCGACCCAGCAAACCAAACTGGTGTTTCGCAGCTCGGAGCCGGACGAGTAGGAGTGGAAACCAGCCGTTCTTGATTGGGACCTATCCTATCCTATCCCAATCAGGAACAGCTGATCCCATTCCTCCTCAACCTCAACCGGCTGCAAGGGGTGGAAAAGGACGATCGATGAATGACAAAATTGGAAATTCGGATACCAAGTGCATGTGTGCCGCCTGCTGTTCACAAGCTAACTTACCACCCACAATAAATTACTCATAACTCGAAGCTTGTAGGCCCTGGTTGTGCAAGACAAGTCAGCTGTGATCAGGCATTCCCGCATGTTCAAATAAACAAAGCACTTTAGCGAATTCGCAACAACGTTGTCTCACTCACCTTGGAATTAGCCGAACTTGAGGTACCCGCTTGTAGACCCCGGTAATCTCAGAACCATGCCTTCTACCGTGAGACGCAAATATTACGGGTGACTTGATAATCGATATCTATGGGAAATTTATCAGACGTGGTGTTTCATCTAGATGCCACTAAGGTCAGTATCAGATTGACAGGCCCGGGTTAATGGAAATGCCTCATTTTAGACGGTGGTCCATGAGTTTACAGGTCAGGCCATCCCCTTGACACGCTCACGAAAAGCCGGAGGCATTCTTCGATGAAAATGCCTTGTAGCCTCGCCTTTTGGCAAAAGATTAAGACCACGAGGCACCTGCTGTGGAGGAGCCCGGAAACCAGTCAAGCCAAGCCAAGCTACAGCTGGCAGTTCCATCAGTTGTTCGAAATTTGCGGGGTCTGATAAAGAAGTACTCTTGTGCTTTCTTCTCATCCTCTGGTTTGAGCTGCCTTTGCCATCGGCGTGTTCACTTTAGCCAAATATCAACAGAGATAGCAACTCACAAGTCCAACATGCCGTAAACGCGCCCAAAGGCCAAGATTCTGTGCCTCTGATATTACCGGTTGCCATGCATGGCCAGCCATGGATAGCTTTGTCGGGCATCATGTGTAACTTCACCTTTCCGGTTAGGTTAACCATTTTAAATGCACTGTTCTAGAACGGCCACACCTCGTCAATCCTGTTTCCGAGAGCGGTACGAGAGCTGTCGGCGCTGTAACAACCGATTATAACCAGATCTAACTTACCAGAACCTCCGTTCTGCTCATGTGCCACATGGACGAGATGGACCGTAGGCGTTTCCAACGTGTCAGAGTCGCGGAAAACATGAGGAATCAAGGCTGTAACACCACCCAACGGCACTTGAACATGTTGTCGAGCAAACCTCGGATAAGTGAATCAGGTGGGACAGGAATTGAGTTTCTTCCCGCAATATGAGAAACCCGAATCGTTGAATCTCTGTCCAAAGAAGGCAGGTTGAAACGCTAGAACAAGATAATCAAAGGAGTTCTCCGAAATGGAGCTGGCTCCGATACAGCAACCGCACAATCCGGGTGAGCGCTGCCGGAAGCCCCAGAATACTGTCACAATCGTTGGACGCCGGCGAAGTCAAGATCTATAATCGAGACGGTTGGGCAACATCGGAATGTGGTGGGGATTGTAGTCAAATGCGTCATAAATCATACCTGTGTCAAGTCAAAGTCGTTCATACGAATAAGTCATAGATTTTTTGGTCCACCACCACGGTGAGTGGGTGATTTTGTCCAAAAAGTCATAGTTCGCTAAAAAGGCGTCAGTCATAGCTCCGCCGGGGTAAAGGTCATAGCGCCGGTCACGATTTTTGGCAAGTCTTCGGGTGTTTTGCGCGCAAATTCCAGGGAAAGATGGGTTTCCCTTTGGATTTGGTATGAGGGACTCAGATTATGACTTTCCCGAGATCCGAGAAGCTGTTGAAAAGCGGCAAGCAAGGGAGTAGTTAGATTAGATTAGATGATCTAATGCATCACATAACTCAGAGACGCTTCCCCCAACACAACAACATGGTCTCGGACCACTGTAGCGTTTCCAATAGTTTGGATCTGGATAGAGCAGGGTAGAACGAGGGGTATGACTTATGACGGGTTTGACTCTCCTCACGGGCGCTGGGAACTAAGCTCTGTTTGTGTAGAGTATCACGATCTGGGTCAATTTTTGGATGACGATGGCAACCGACACTGACGGTTTCCAGGCTCCTCTTTACAGGACTTGGAGGCCTGAGTCGTCGTTGCAACTCATCTCTTTCTTATCAATACATGTCATTAAACTGGGTCAGTCAAGGAGAAGTAATGAAGGAATCCTCTTTCACACTCACCACCGCATCGCAACCTGTCTTTCAAAATGGCTCAGGCAAATTGGAAGAGGATGTTTCTTTGGCGGAAATGGAAGGGGACCGGACTGTTTCAGTGCAAGTATTTTTCACCAGCCTGCCACAGCCCAAAATTCCCAGTTCACCAAAAGCAGATATGGGAGTTCTAACCCGCTTTTACAACGCCAGGGATGACCCATACGCTCAACTCCCACTCATTCTGGAGAAACTACGATCATGTCTGTTCGCCTCTCCTGCGAGCACCCCAAGTTAAAATTCACTGCAAGAAGGTCCCAGCACCCTTTCAGAGGTTAGCTGGTGCTCTAGATTACTTGCACAGAACTATACAGTAACCTAATTGAGGTTAATCAATCGCCTTCATTGCTCAAAGGCATGGACCGACTCCTTGTTCGTATTGGGGCTCGTGAGAATTGTAGCGCTGACCATGGGTGTGTAGGCGGGGTTTGCGCTATAGGGTCATAAAAGTCTCTCCTATACCTCTAGAGTTATCTCACAAAACATTCAATGGAAGCCACAATAGAAGAATAAAATGAACCTACATACCAGTTCGCTTTGATCAACCACAGGCTCCATCAAATACAATTGTACCGCCAAGCACTTCTCAGTATCCAGAAGCCGCCCTGCCAGAGCGCTCAGCAATTGCTGCTTAGCAGTCGCTTCTCGGCTCGGTGGTCCTTCGCCTCGTTTTCTGCAGACGTCTTCGTCGGCGCTCTTGGTTGCACGCAGCCTTTGGCTTTTGATCTTCCAAAGATTCGGTTCGTGTACACTACATGAGACTGTGCGCTTAGCTCATTTTATTGTCTTTATCTTTGGTGCGCTTTCCCGTTGTGCTTCCACCCTACTGCTCCTTTAACATGCACGTCCGCTCTGATCTCTTCCTCACTCATCTTCCCCTTTCAGTTTGTGGACCCTCGCAGAATCGGTGACCCAAACCGACAAAGGGATGAACGTGTGCGCAGATCCCGATTGTAGCTGACAAATTTGGTACTATAACGTGAGTTGTTTGGTCGTTGCTTAGTTTGTGCCTCATCGATTGATCATTACGCGGAGATTGAAGCCCTTCAGATGCAATTCCAATTGACCGAGTCCTGAAACCGTAACCCGACTGAGACAAGCGCGACATTGCTTAGCGCTCAGATTATTCATTTTTACTGCAGGGCCTTCTCATACGCTCTTAGGGATCGCTGTGTGACGATTATTGAGACCATGGAGGTTCCAGAGCGTAAACGGGTGATTTGATTACATCTACGAACCCTTTTGTTGATCGTGTTATGTGAATGTATTGGAGTAGGTGGGCAAGTAACAGGACAATAAGGGACTTCGCTTCTCAGATCACGAGTTTTGTTACTCTTTGATCGTCGGCTCTCTGAGTGACATATGTTTTGACGCCTGTCAATTGCTGTCACATTCAGAGGCATCGTGGCGCATTCCAGCGGCTATAGGATGATTATCTGACCATCTCTTTTATTTGCTCCGCGCAAAGCTTGCTTTCCTCTGTGGTGACATTCTCCATGTTCTTCCGGTGCAGACGAAAAGACGGACACGGTCAGGGAAGTGCAGCGGACGGTCCCGACTCAGATCAGATCACACATTATCTTCCCATCCACTAGCACTCAACTTAATACCGGCTGAATGGGGTGGTGCAGAATCAAGGTGACTAAAGTCTATTAAATTCTGCCGTGGGATGTTCAAATACTATATGGAGTGACCCAACCGGGCCATACAACCGAGCTTTCGCCTACTGTTGCAGCCATGCGTTAGCACGGTTTTAATTTTATGAGGTAGTCATACACTTCCCTGTGTGATCCCTTGATCAAGGTGAGGTTTATAGCTCCTTTTTACCCATTGAGAGATCAGAACCATTTGCATGAAGTGAGTGAGTGGTATCACAGGGCATGGTGGACGCGTGCTCGCGTAACAGTGGAAGCAAAGCAAAACCTGACGGACAAAAATTTCAGGGAATTTAGCGGGTAAAAATGTCTTTCATTTACTGACTTAGCTCCGGCTCTTATATAAAAGCTGCAGTAAGTTCTGCCGCCAGTATTGATTATTCTCCATCTTCGTCCTCGAACCTTAACCTCTTGAGTTTCGCTGTTGTCCGATGTCTTCGACACCCCAGAACACAATCATTTACAACCAACAATACAGCCGTGTTATCTATAATGGAGCAATCAATAGCGTGGTGTGCACATACTCCGATGGAGTGGCTAATTGCACTTTCGGGCCCACCCTCAGCGATATAGACATGTCGGCCTCTGATTCTTACTCGGAGCAGTCGCGGATGCGTTCTGGTGAGCCTTCTGGATTGTGACAAGCATAGAAAGTGAAAATAGGCTCTGATGTGCATCTCCCGCCACGGCGGTGCAGAAGTCCCCAGCAGTGATTCACTTGAAATTAATGGTATACCTACTTATCAGCCTTTCTCTGTTCTCCACGACTCACTATTTTGGAAGAGCACGCATTGGGTCGCCGTTCCGAAAGCACCACGAGCAGTCAATGGCGGCGCTGGAGACCACATACTCTGAGGCTTGTCGGGTCTATCCTGCTCTCAGCACTTCTCCCCTTACTATACCACTGCATATGGCATGCTTGTCATATCCCCCAGGATACGGCTCCCATCCAGGGCTACAGAAGACTGCTTCATCACCTCCTTTAATTCAGAGCCCTCAACATGCGGATGCATGCCGCGCCAGTGGAATCGAAGAGGTCAATGCAACTACGAATTCTAGAGCTCTTTATGGAGAGAGATTTGCGTACGGTCTAATTTTGGCCTCTTCGCATTCGCATTTGTGCGCTACTTCAATAATTATTTGGACCTTGCACCGGTAACAGCTACCTACCTATTAATCAGACGATCATCGTATTATATGCATATACTGTACTCTATCCATTAACTTGTATAATGGGGCAGGTGGCGGGGCGAGAAAGCCACACTCGAGTCGCTTTCTGCATTTTTATGACCCGGTTCTGGGAAGCTTCTGACCGAGGGCGATCCTGCTCGTTTGGACAGCCAAGTAGGCTCCAAACTATCCGTTATCGCGATTGAAGAGGAATTACTCTCTTTAGGTCCAACCACTATCACTATCCGTAAATTTTCACCTTTTTCTACCTTCCACGCCCTCAGACTGCACCGAAAAGACACTGATTTGAGTCTAGCGGCCTCGAGAAACGGGTAGACCAATACTCAAAATGCCTCAAAAGATGTTTCGTTGTGAGGGCGACTGCTCTCAAGCAATGACAGACGTGGCTAGCGACAATGGCTGGGTAGGTGTGCATCCCTGGGCTCGTGGGCATTCGGGAAAAAGAGAGTACGTCGTCGTTGATCTGTTGAATGGGGAAATGTGAGGTGGAATGCTGAGGGCGGTTCCTTGATGGTGTCTTCCGACTGTAGCTGAGACCCATTCTCGACTTTAGCAGTCCCAGCATGAGGAGAGTGAGGGATGAGGGTAAGACTGGAGAGGGGTGCACAATGAAATCATTATCGCATTTTCGCATGGATCACGCACGCCACGATCCACTGGTATTATGGTATCGCCACACAACTCTAGAGGGAGAGTACATTGCAGATCACTATGAAGAACAGTTCTCACAAAATTACATCCCTGGTTGTTCTTCTACACCCGCCTCATAGACCTCGAAAGAAAATCCATTCAAATCCACGTCTTTAGATCGAAGTAACTCCAGGGGATTGCGACGGAGCTTGGGGGCCCAGATGACGGCTTTCCGTAGGCGCGCTATAGTACGTGGTTCACACCCCTCCTTTCTCCTTGCCGCCACAAAATCTACGAGGGTATCGAGATCGAGATCTTCGCAATCAAACCCACATCTAAATGCAGCTACCTCCAATTTAGGCAGTGCAGGAACCCCAATCAGGTGTCCACCAGTGTGTGATTCGTATTCAGGGGTGATTCTGGCAAACATCTCAGGGTTTAGAGTTGCTGCGTCCGACCGATTGCGAAGAGAGCAACCTGGTGGATTGGAATGAAGTTCCAGACGGATGACGTTCGTAAGGTGTCGTAAACAATAATCAAGACCAATGGGAGTGAGGGAGGGAGTGTATAATGTCACATCTGTGAGTTGATTTCCGAAGCGCTCGACGAATTGAGCGACACCACNTTTCCCCATAATCGTGGGGTATGTAATCAGAATCCCACCCTTCGTTGATGGCTAGCTTGCGAAGTGGAGGAAGAACAACGAGGGAGGCAAAGTCGCGGGGAATATCGTATGAACAAGGGGTGATAGATAATTCCTCGAGGAAGGCTATCGTGATGGGCTTGGTGGCAACAATGGGAGGCGAAGACTCCATAGGAATCCTGCAAGTGACCAGATTTGGGCATAAATCGAGCAACCTGAGTGCCTCATTAGCGCCAAAGTGGAGGGAAGACGCCACGATGGTGGAGTACCCTGTAAAGGCGAGGTGGACGAGGGAGGGCCAATTAACGGCCATTTTTGTGATATCTTGCATTAACAAGTTTAAGTCGAGTACGCGGATTGAACTGTGCATGAGGATTGATGGTCCTCCATGCATCCAATCCGTTTGCCACAATTCCAACGGGTCGTGAGGTGTCCCTGGGGCAGAAAATGGAATCCCAACGCCAATATTGAGCTCAACCTTCCGCAGGATGGCACTTTCGGAGGGCTGTACGAGAATTAATCGACGGAGAGGTGTGTCGAGGAAGGGGAGAGTGAAACGAAACAGCACTTCCCTCCACTGCGCTTTTGATTCTAGCAGGATCTCCACGAGGCCCTCCAGATATCGTAGATCTTCCCTCATGCATCCTCTGTCCATGGCATGGCTCCACGTGAAGAGATTGTAGTTGTCTTCGACCTGTACGCACAGCGGATAGCCTGCAGATCGTGCGATAAGTGTCCTCACCATGGATTCGAGCTTCCCAAGCTGAATCCTCCAGTGGTCCCCAGAGGGCGGATACATGGGGAGACGGATATCCAGATATCGCCATAGGCGTTTGGTACTGATGGAGACCGCCCTCCAACGCTTGCAGACGTGGCTGAAGGTCGTTGCTTTACGGAATGGCACCAACTCTTGAGGGTTCCAGTTGCGCTCCTGAACAGCGATGACAAAGATGGAGGATAGGATATCGTCTGGGGCTCTTTTAATAGGCGACAATAGAGCTCGGTGGTCACCAATAAGCTCCAGTTCAGCCCTTCTCCGCCCCTTCAACTCCTGCAGCCGCCGCTCCAAGCCCTCGATTTGTTGATCGATTTCATCCAGGACCGCCTGCCGCGTGCTAATGAATGTTCGGATTTCGGGTACTTCTGCATCCGAAGGGACGTAATTGGTCTTCAAGTGTGAATAAAAGGGAGAAGACGAAGACATTGGTCGCAGGAGTGAAAAAGAGCAATGGATCCCGACGCATCGATGGTCCCGCCTGATGGTGTGAATCTTATCTTATCTCTGCCCAGCATAAATTATCCGCCTCTTGATATGATGTTCGAAACAATAGTCGGAGAACTTGTAGAGGATGGCCATTTAAAGATAGATGCTTATAAGATATATCACTCACAGCGTCTTAGAGTCCAAATTCAACGTAACAAAAGGGAAAGAAGTACACACAAGGGTTCGAGTCTCCCGACGCATCGATGATACATCTCTAGAGGAGCGCTGGCCTGATGGAACCAATCTTATCTATAGCAACCTAAATTATCTCCCATAACGTTTGAAACATACTGATAGAGCTGGCAGAGAACGGCTATGTAAATATAGATGTCCAGAATATATTAGTTGTCGTATCCTAAAGTCCAAGCTCAACTAACACAAAGGGAAAGAGTACACAAACCAATTATTAGTAGTAACTGTGCTTCAGAAATTCAAGCCAGGGTCGTATCTGCAGTCAACAAAGGAAGTCGAAACGGGTTGAAGCTTCGTCAAACAGTCCTGGAGGTCCTCCTATGTGAGGTCAATGTGATGTACTGCCGCAGTTTTCAGCTGCGGCCCAAATCGAGCTGCGAACTCTTCCAAGTTCCTCGTAGCCGCCCCTGCGGGATCAGGGCGACCATTCTCGCCGATGAGAGTAAGGTTCTCGAGAGATGGGAGCTCAAGACACTTCGCGAATCCCACCGCAAGCTGCGAGAGATTATGAATTTTGAACGACTTGAGGCTCGCGAGTTTGCATGAGTGTTCGGCGATTTGACTGTCTTCAAGCTCCAAAAGCTCTGGTTCCGTCCAGAATAACGGCATTGCAATCTCGCAGTGTTCGATGCTGCGGCACATTGCAAGAACTCTAAGGCAAAGCAAGGAAAACTGGATCGCCTGATATTCATCGTCTGTTTCGAGAAAGTGGTGATCCGGTGCTGAGAGACTTAGATGAGTGATTGCGGACCAGTTGACGGGTAGCTGTAGCTCCTGCAGCTCAGAACCCTCTCCAACATCGGGATGGAGCAAGAGGTTCAGACTATAGACGTTGCTTGGCTGCAAGAACACTTCCTCTTTTTTCTCGTCGTCGACTTCAAGGTTGTCGTCAGTCCAAGAGTAATGGAATAAGTCAATCTGAACATCGAGCTTTCGAAGGTGGGATACATCGTCGGGTTTGAGCTTCAACAGTTCTCTGAAAGGAGTGTCTGCCGACACAATTGGCACGGATAGATGGAGCTCCCCTATTCTGGGAGAGAGTTGTGCAAGGTATTCGATCAGCGGATCGGCCGCCTTGAATACGCCGAGGTCAAGGCTAGTGCATATTCCGTTCAATGGATCAATCTCGGTATCCGGGTACGAGGCGATGATATGCGAGCGCAAGCCTTTGACCATAGATTTAGCATCGACCGTCACATTCAAGGTACGGTTCCCAGAACGAGAGACAAACATCTTTATACGGTTTATAAGGGTTTCAATCTTCTGTGCATAGACGTTTTTCTCATCCTTGCCAATCTCGAACATTGAAAGGGGGTCGTACTGCCAGTCCGAAGGTTGAGGGAAAGGATAGCCCGGGAATACGATGGAGATGGTGTTCCAGAACGAAGGAGTCGCAAGCACTAATCGCTCGAACTCGTGGTTCACAAGGCTTAATGCCAATCTGGTATCAGACTGAAGCACCCCATCCAATGCTGCGGCGAGTTCGAAGATATGCAGCATAAGTTCAGGGGGAAATTTGTGGAGTGCAGGCATGGCCGGATCTCTGACGGGTTCACGATGTCGGGCTGGAGAAGGCTAGATAGAGTCGGTGATGGGCTCCACCGGGCCCGCACGCTGACCTTTATATCTCGGGCGAGGGTAGCTTTGTCATGTCCAAGCCACCGCCTCACCGCATTGACCTAGATTTTCCTCCCGCCATGGCTTTTTTGCTTGGCTGCAACGAGGATTAAAATTGGCGGATGCTTACCAAGGACTAAATTGAGGTTTATTGTGCATGGATGCGGTCCAAGCCACGGTAGTTGATTACTCCTACCACGAGCGGTGTAGCGCTTGTAGTTTGCTTTGACCACATGTCCCTTTCCTCTTTGTCGCGGAGCATGGCCTTCCTAGGGTCGTTTTTCGATGTACCTACAAGTGGACGCCCAATCCCTGGGCCGAATCGTCGGGGTAGTTGTGAGGAAGACCGGCTCTTTAACAAATTCTTATGCCCCAATTCGATCTCTCTTTTGATATACTTAGCCTCCTACCAAACAAAGAAAGCCATCCTAAGGAACGAAACTTGCCGCGCCATACACTCAACAGTCGTGTGAAAATTGAGCTGATGGATAACCAACTGGCAAGCGCCTACTTCGATCTCTTTCCAACATCATTCAGCTTACCTGAAAATGAATTAATGACTCCCTGTTCACGTTTGAATGGCCTGGCATGATTGCAGACACTTCGGCTCTCGCAGGTGTTACATTTCCTCTGATTGCTGCTCCGATGATCATGTGCCTCAGGACTCGCCCCCAGGCATCGACGTTGCCTCTCAACGGATCGACACCACGCCCAAACCCTTGTCAGACCTCAAAGTGAAGGAAAAAGCCAAGCTCTTTGGAGACTCCTCGGGTGGGTGCGGAGCCCCAGGCGCGTCGTCCTCTCCCACTTCGTTTCTCCCGTCCATTGTTAGTATGATCGGTCGCTGACCAACCCCCCGCCAGGTCCAATCCGTTGTCAGCTCTGTCATGAGAGCCCTCTCCTCCGCTCACCAGTCCATATTCAAAGCTTGGCAAGAAGAGATCATACCATGCGAGCATACATTGACGTTGCGAGCAGTTCAAACCGAGCATATAGCACAATCCGGTGCGTC
The DNA here is from genome assembly GCA_027579435.1 of Candolleomyces eurysporus. Classification (NCBI taxonomy): domain Eukaryota; kingdom Fungi; phylum Basidiomycota; class Agaricomycetes; order Agaricales; family Psathyrellaceae; genus Candolleomyces; species Candolleomyces eurysporus. The sequence continues at coordinate 405,338 of JANBPK010000709.1, read as the reverse complement.
ATCCCTATCACCCTTTTGCACCCTTTTGCTACCATATTGACGCGTCGCTGCCGTAGGCATTGCACATTGCAACGCCTGCAACCTCTATTAAAACCTCTGGCTCTACTCACCTGCTGCTCCCTCGGCTGCAGACGTCAACTGTACGGAGGATTGAGCAGACACGGGCATGGGCTGGAGCATTTTGAGAGTCAGGCCATGTGGTTAATGTCCAGTTAGGTAGCATTATGGCTGAGGGCGCGGGTGAGTCATCTTTCTTTCCTCTTCCTGCCGAGGTCGTACCCGATGTGCGAGAACTGATGGGTGTGGTTCCATCTATTTACTGCTATAGCTACGACAATCCAGCAGCGCCAGGCACCTATCGGGCTAGCGCATGCTTGCCTCAGACAGAGCTCTTCAATCCTTGAACACAGACCCATTCGTGTGCCATCTACTACATCAAACTGAGAGAGAGAGTGAAATCGAGATCACTATAAAGAACAGTTCGCACACAGCTACATCCCTATTCATCTAAATACAACTCGTAACCTTCGAAAGAAAATCCATCCAAATTTACGTCTTTGGCTCGAAGTAACTGCAAGGGATCACGAAAGAGTATGGGGACCGAGACGACGAATTCCGCTTTCCGTAGGCGCGCGATACCTGGTTCACGCCCGTCTCTTCTCCTTGCCGCCACGAAATCTATGAGGGCATCGAGAACGGGGTCATCAAAATGATATCGATATTCACATCTGAGTGCAACTATCTCCAATATCGGTAGCACAGGAACCTCAACCAGGTTCCCACCACGGTGCGATTCGTGCCCAGGCGTAATATTGGCAAACACCTGAGGGGTCAGGGTTGCTGCGTTCGGCAGATTGCAATAATAGCCACATGGTGGATCGGAATGAAGTTCCAGACGGACGACGTTTGTAAGGTGTCGTAAACAGTGATCAAGACCGGTGGGAGTAAAAGTGGGAGTGTGTAATTTCACATCTGTGAGTTGATCTCCGAAGCGCTCGAGGAAATGAGCGATGCCGCTTTCGCCATGGTCGTGGGGTATGCAATCGGGACCCGAGCCTTCGTTAACGGCTAGCTTGCGAAGTGACGGGAGGATAACGAGGGAGGCGAAATTGGTGGGGATATCATATGAATGCGGGGTGATAGACAATTCCTCGAGGAAGGCTACCGTGATGGGCTTGGTGGCAACAACAGGAGGGGTAGATTCCATCGGAATGCTGCAGGTGACCAGATTTGGGCATAACTTGAGCAACCTGAGTGCCTCATTAGGACCAAAGTGGAGAGAAGACGCCACGATGTCGTGGTACCCTCTAAATGCGAGGTGGGTGAGGGAGGGCCAATTAACAGCCATGGTCGTGATATCTTGCATTACCCAGTTCAAGTTGAGCTTGCGGATTGAATCGTGCATGAGAATTGATGGTCCTCCATGCATCCAATCCGTTTGCCACATCTCCAACGGGTCGTGGGGCATCTCTCGTTCAGAGTGTGAGAGTACAAGGTGAAAATCGAGCTCCACATTCTGCAGGATGGCGTTTTTGGAGGGCTGGATGAGGATTAATCGACGGAGAGGTGTGTCGACGAAGGGGAGAGTGAAACAAAACAGCACTTCCCTCCACCGCGCTTTTGATTCCAGCAGGATCTCCACGAGGCCCTCCAGATATCGCAGCTCCTCCCTCATGCATTCTTTCTCCATGGGAGAGTTCCACGTGGAGACCGCGTACCTATCGATGCAGCCTTCGACCTCTATGCACAGCGGATAGCCTGCAGATCGTGCGATAGATGTCCTCACCATCGATTCCAGCCTCCCAAGTTGAACTCTCCAGTCGTCCTTATAGGGCGGATACTTGGGGATACGGATATCCAGATATCGCCATAGGGGTTTGGTACCGATGGAGACCTCCCTCCAACGCGTGCAAACGTGGCTGAAGGCCATTGCTTTACGGAATGACACGAGCCCCTGGAGGCTCCGCGTCCGCTCCTCAACAGCAGTGACAAGGATGGAGGATAGGATATCGTCTGGGACTCTTTTTATTGGCGACAATAAAGCCAAGTGATCGCCAATAAACTCTAATTCAGCCCTTCTGCGCCCCTCCAAGTCCTCCGGCTGCAGCTCCAAGTCCTTGATTTGTTGATCGATTTCATCCAGCGCCGCCTGCCGCGTGCTAATGAACGCTCGAATTTCGGGTATTTCTACATCCGAAGGGACGTAATTGGTCTTCAAGTGTGAATGAAAAGGAGAAGATAAAGACATTGGTCGCAATAGTGAGGGAGAGGTAGAAGGAGCAATAGGTCCCGACGCATCGATGAATCCGGATCTGGAGGCGCTGGCACCTGATGGCCCGAACGTTATCTTATCTTTGCCAGAACTTGGAGGCAGCGGCTATATTAAAATGCTCCCAAGACATATTACTTGCAACTTTATAGAGTCCAAACTCAAACTAAGAAAAAGGAAGAAGTATGTAAGACAGCTATTAGTAGTAAGCTTCGAGAAGGGGACAGGCTGCCAGTGTGAAGGTCGATGGCAGAGAAAGGATAATCTGGGAACACGACGGAGATAGTGTTCCAGAATGATGGGACATGACGTTCGAAACATACTCGTGAAACTTGGGGAGAAAGGCTATTTTGAATATAAATGTCCATAATATATCGCTTGTAGTATCCTACAGTCCAAGCTCAACCTAACACAAAGGGAACGAGTGCGCAAACGACGATCGGTAGCAACGGTCCTTCAAAAAATACAATTCAGGGTCCGGTCAGCAGTCAACAAAAGAAGTCGAAACATTCTGAAGCTTCGTCAAACAGTCCTGGAGCTCCTCCTGTGTGAAGCCAATTCAATGGATGGCTGCAGTTCTTAGCCGTGACCCGAATCTAGTCGCAAACTGCATTAAACTCCTTTTAGCCGTCGCTGCTGGGTCAGGGCGACCATCCTCGCCCATGAGAGCCAGGCCCTCGAGAGATGGGAGCTCAAGACAATTTGCGAATTCCACCGCAACCTGAGACAGGTTATGAATCTTCAATGACTTGAGGTTCGCGAGTTTGCGTTCGGTGATTTGACTGTCTACAAGCCTTAAAAGCCATGGTTCCGTCCGGAGTACCGGCGTCGCAATCTCGCAATATTCGATATTGGCACATCTTGCACGGACTTTGAGGCAAAGCAAGGAAACTTGATCGCGCGATATTGCACGTTTGTTTTGCAAAAAAGTGGGGATTCTGTGCTGAGAGACTTAGATGGGTGATTGCGGACCAGTTGACGGGTAGTTGTAACAGCAATGTTCGTGCGCTGAAGATAGTCGCGCCCGACACCATGTCTTCGTTCAGCGGGTTTTCACGTTTGGCTGGGTTTATGCAAAAGTGGAGTTTGACAGCTGTGAGCGTTGGAATTGATTGGGGGGGGAACGGTTAGAAGACGTATGTCGTGGAAGTAGAGAGGCTGTGCCTGAGGGAAGCGACATCGCAAGTACAAATCCTTCCGCTGCGGTGAAGATGAACATTATACCCGCACAAATTCCTTGAACTCGTTGCACTCCATGACAAAGGCATCAATCTCAGCCCGGAATTAGCGGGGTGGCGAATTGCTGTCGGTGACTTCGGCGCTAAGGTGACAGCCGTCAGAGCGTGAAATCCACGCTTTCGTCATTGTGACGAGTTTGGTAATCTCCACCCTCCGGGTATCCCGATTGCTAGATGATGACCGAGGATAGACAGGAAGCTGAATGTGTAGATGACGCCAAAGTTGTTTTGTGGCCAGAGCCACTTCACGCCAGCGCTGGCAAACGTGACTGATGACTACGGCTGTGTAATTTGCTGAGATCCGCAGATTATCAACATTGAGAACTGAGAGAAAGATCGACGTAAGGACGTCGACGTCGACTCGCTGGATGGGGCAGGTAGGTTCTTGTGTTTGTTCACTTCCCTCTTCTGTGCTTCCCAGCGCTTCTCCAGTTGTCTTAGCTCCTGCCTGAGCTCCTCAATCCTCCCTTCTATATTCTTCAAGGTCTCCTCGCTTTTGTGAACCGTGTGGCTTATGGCCGGTATTTCTTCGTCGGAAGGAACGTAACGAAAGTTGACGCGCTCGATGCGAGATGGTAAATCCATTGTTGCGTTAAGGAGACTGGGGCTATACCGTGCAAGGAAAAATGAACCTAGCGAAAGAGCGAGCCAGGCGGAAACGAAATCAAAAACCAGGAAATTGGAAAGAATGCCCAAGTCGTTGTCAGAGGCACAAGGCGACGGAAATCCCAACAGCGGGTCTTTAGTTAACTCCCCAACTTATCGCTTACCTCAGCATCTATAATTTAATCCCACATTTCTCATCATACCGGAGTACAGTAGACCCGTAAGGTAGAATGCGTACATGGCCCACCAATGTCACGTGATCTCGTGTGACACCTCCCGATATGGCAGTAAAAGCCACGAAAAGTAAAGATAATTATCTAGGAAAATAAGGAAGGCTTTTGAGCAAAATCTGGCCCCAAGCGTTTGTAGTAATACGTATAATAGTGCATAATTACAATTTAGACGCAAATCCATGCAGATTTGGAGGACGAGTTCCGAAAATACAATTTTCCTAGCCTTCTAACGCGTCGCGTCGTGTCATTAAGATGCCTCCACTCTCGAAATTCGCCAAATCACGCCTCGAGAACTTCACAAAAGATGCAAAGCCAAGAAGTATTGAGGTCACCGTGTTTTGCCGTCATCCTGGCACAAAGACCTTGATGAGGCTGATATTTAGGTCTTCTTATCATATTTTGGGAACTAATCCTTCAGATTTGCTTATTTTACATTGAATTTTTGTATATAGCTTCTCATTTACATTTAAAAAAGTTCCTTGGGAACCGATTTCGTTGAATGTAGCTTGGGGAGCCGATATCGTCTCATCTGTGGTCGCTCTTCCCGTTTTGGACGCGCATGTCACATCAATTGTCACGCCACGTGACGTTGGTGGGGCATGTACGAGTTCTACCTTAGTACAGTACTCACTAGGTGGCGTGGCAGTGCCATCCCATATTTCTTGCTTCAGCATTACAGTCGGTTGCAAAATAAACTGCAGTGTCTTTTTTGTTTCGGGCAAGTTGTGACATGATGTCACTGTTGCCGCTGTCCTCCCACCATGACCGGAACGTCGTCCACCCATCCTCCATGCCATTTCAGAATCCTTTTCAACCACCCCACCCAAATATGGCAGTGTGACCGTTGCTGACAGCAGTCACAATTTGCTCGAAAGAAAAAAAAAACGACTGCAGTTTATTTTGCAAACGACTGTAGCTCCCGACTCTGCTGCTTATTATAATTGACATCCAATCGTGAAGTAGATAGGATATATCCAGTTAGCAGACAGGCAGTCAAGGGAACGCAACAATGAACAGCTTGAGACCAAGAGGGTTCGCCATAGTGCCCAGTAATTTGTATGCTTCCCTACTGCTACTCATACTGATACTCCCTTCATGCTTCTTAGTTGTGCTCACCGATGCACGCCTACAGCGTGCTCGCGCTTGCGCGAGGGGAAGGGCGAAACCCAAGTGCTGCTGTTGGAAGCAGGAGGGTTGCATGAAACCGAGGAAGAGGGATATAGCCGTTGAATACATCGTCATGTTTTATACATAAAAGGAAGACTTCTGACATGGGGAAGCCTTGCTGAAGCCAGGATCATCAGTGATCAGTTGAGTTGGACCCTGATCACTGCTCTCCCACCCCTCCCCTGATGATCTCGAGTTCCAGAGGTGCGTACTATTAATAGGTTTACTACTCGCATTTGCATACCCACATTCTGGGACGACCTAGGGTTGGGCTTTCTCTTCCGGGCCCCAAGTTGGGGTCATGAGCTATCATAATAGGCAATGAGCAAACGTTAAGGGACTTTGGAAAGTGAAGGCACATGAACGAGACAATAAAGTTGACATTGTCCGAGTCACACTCACCACCGTCTAGTGCTACTCGCGTCATAGGCACTGATGCCAAGGGTGCGGCGGTGACCATCGTCACGAGCACCATGCTGATCATGAACGCTGGAATAGAGAGTGTAGGCTTGAAGCCCTGCATAGAAGATGTGCTCAGGTCTGAGGGATGATATACAGCGTTCTTGTTATGGTAGGAGCATAGAGGTTCTCGGTAGGCCGATTTATACTAGTTGGAGGGTCCCCAACCTGGTCCTGATCAAGCCCTCCCGAGGCCTCTGAGTTCCAAATCTTGATACCATCCGCGCTTCATCCAAAAAAAGGTTAAGCCCAGAACGGCATTGGAGAAAGAAGATCCGCCATGGAGCTCCAGGAGCTCTCTTTTGCGAGTCTGAGAACCACGCAGCAGCTCTTTGTCAGCAACGGTTAGGCTGGGATAAGATATGATTGATCATGGAACTGTCTCTCCGACAGTTTGTTTCAAAGCTGTGAGGGCGTTCAGGTCCATCCAACTCATCAACAACTCATAGAATCTAGGTTGAGATTCCAGGTCGCGATGATTGTGACAGGGTTCATACATTCACTGTTCCTAGATCAGCGACGAACTGTGGATGATGCGAGTCGTCTCTCCTACTAGAAGTTCAGATTATGTCTGATCAACGAGATGTCATCATGCGAACCTCCTGTGCTGGCACACGGGGTGAACCAAAGTGATGATTGATCTCTCACTTAGTTGGATGGAAAAGCCCATTGAGTGAAGTTATAAACGATGTGAAACGGATCAACGCCTGTGTGGGTTTGAGGATACAAAACTAGCAGCTTCAATGCACTCTCCTTTGCGGCCACGAACAATTTAGCCTTCATACAACAGCATCCATTCTGGGCAAATGCCCGTGATCGCTGACAGCGCGTCCAAGTCATTGGCTATATGACCGCTGCCATGACTCGCTGCCTTCAATTGCATGAGATGATCGGAACTCAGAAGGGAAGGCGAGAGGGATGGATAGCGATGTGGTACAATGGTACGTGGGTACATATCCAGCTGGGGATTGGTAACGGACAACCAGTTCAGTCAGCCACTCAATTGTTCAACTCAATTATTATAGATACTAGCCGTCCACTGTGACGTTGAATCCTTTGATGACCCTTCTTCAGAGGATAGATCACGCTCGGGAGAAGGCTCCAGGGATGTTGATCTTGGTATAATCGCTATTAGAAGCCCGACACTCATCAGAGATGAGTTCAGATTGCTATTTGCTCCATTCTGAACTCGCTCGGGAGAAGGCCACCTCAGGCGGGAGATCATCTTGCTTAGTCAGCCCAAGAGGGCCTTCTCCTCAACGGTAGGAAGCCCCTTTTCTTAGAGGGGTATTGCCTGCGCAGGATCACCTATAATCCTAGTTTGGAACGGTCGGAAAATCAGGGAAGTCGAGCAGTTGGACGAAGTGCTCCAGAATCTGCCATCATGCAAATTTTAAAAAAAAACACATTGGTGGCAGACTCCAAACTGATGCTACAGACCACATTCTTGTATGTTTTACATGCACTCCCTTTCTATAAATATTTTTGGAACGGTCAAAAACTCGGGAACATTGAGCGGTTGGCCACCAAAGTCCTCCGGAATCTGCCATGCAGATTTGAGAAACAGAGGTTGTTGGCAGATTCCGAACCAATGTTGCAGACCACATTGTCGTATGTTTTCCACGCACTCCCTTTCAATACATATTCTTTAGAATGGGCGAACCCTCTGGGAAGATGGAATGGCAGCGGGCGGAACGCGAGCTCTCTGAGTCTCTGAAGTAGTATGGGTGCACGGCCTGTCGGTATGGTGACCTCTCTTTGGAGGGCGAGATAGCAAGTAACGAGGTTCGGGCATTCTTCAAACAATGCCAAGGCCTGCGCCGCGTCGAAACGACGGGAAGACGAGGTGTGGTATCCATCAAAAAACAAATGCTCCAAATTGGACCATGCTACGGGTATGCGCATCAAATTGTGACATATGAATTGACGACCTATTCTCAATGAGCGCAATGTCGGTGCGCTCAAGATATTCGTGATCGACACAATGTGTTCGTTCAGCGGGTGTTCACGTTGGAGTGGGTCTATGCGACAGTGGAGTTTGGCAGTTGTGAGCGTTGGAGTTGATTGGGGAGGAACGGTGAGAAGACACATGGTGGGGAGGTTGGGAAGCTGTGCCAGAGGGAAGTTACATCGCAAGTATAAATCCTTCCATCGAGGTGACGACGAACATAACACCTTCACGAGTTCGTTGAACTCGATGCACTCCGTGACAAAGGCACCCTCCGGTTGGCTGGGTGGCGGATTGCTTTCGGTGACTTCGACGCTAAGGTGACAGCCGTCAGAGCGTGAAATCCACGCTTTCGTCATTGTGACGAGTTTGGTAATCTCCACCCTCCAGGTCTCCCGATCGCTAGGTGATGACCGAGGATAGACAGGAAGCTGAATGTGTAGATGACGCCAGAGTCGTTTTGTGGCCAGAGCCACCTCACGCCAGCGCTGGCAAACGTGACTGATGACTACGGCTGGGTGATTTGCTGAGATCTGCAGATCAACATTGGGAACTGAGAGAAAGATCGACGTAAGGACGTCGACGTTGACTCGCTGGATGGGGGCAAGTAGATTCTTGTGTTTTTTCACTTCCCTCTTCTGTGCTTCCCAGCGCTTCTCCAATTGTCGTAGCTCCTGCCTGAGCGCTTCCATCCTCCCTTCTATTTTCTTCAAGGTCTCCTCGCCTTTGTGAACCGCGTAACGTATGGCCAATATTTCTTCATCAGAAGGAACGTAGTGAATGTTGAAGTTCTCGGTGCCACAGGGGAGATTCATTTTTACGTTGAGAAGAGTGGGGCTGAGGATGTGGTTCACGTTGAAGAATGCCTCCTGAAATCCCATCAAGCCATCGATAAGCAAAGCTCACATGTCAACGTCATGTGGCACACTTTAGGTATCAATCTTCAGAGGTTCGAGTGTATGCGCCGACTTCCGGGCTCTGGGCCTACTCTCACACACGAATCCTTCGGGTCAGCTATAGCCTTTGCCGCCGGGCCTCTGTGAAATCTAGTAGCGCCAGGTACCTATCCGGCCAGCACGTGCTTGTATCAGCCTCGATCCTTTGGACACGGACCCATTCGTGTGCCATCTACTACATCGAACTGAGGTAGAGAGTACATTAGAGATCACTGTAAAGAACAGCTCCCACACAGCTACATCCCTTCTCATTCAAGCAAATACACCTCGTAACCCTTGAAAGAAAATCCATCCAAATTGACGTGTTTAGCTCGAAGTAACTTCAGGGGATCGCGAAGGAGTACGGGGATTGAGACGACGAATTCCGCTTTCCGTAGGCACACGATCCCTGATTCGNCCCCCCTCTCTTCTCCTTGCCGCCACAAAATCCACGAGGGCATCGAGAACGAGTTCTTCACGACCATAGTGCCCACAATTGAGCGCGATCACCTCCAATTTTGGTAGCACCGGAACCTCAACCAGGTGTCCACCAGTGTCTGATTTGTATTCAGGCCCCGTGATTCTGGCAAACATCTGAGGGTTTAGAGTTGCTGCGCCCGGAAGATTGCGATGACGGCCACTCGGTGGATTAGAATGAAGTTCCAGACGGACGGCGTTTGTAAGGCACCGTAAACAGTGATCAAGACCGGTAGGAGTGAGAGTGGGGGTGTACAACTTTACATCGGTGAGTTGATTTCCGAAGCGCTCGACGAAATGAGCGACGCCGCTTTCCTCATAATCGTGGGGTATGCATTCAGGACCGGAGCCTTCGTTGATGGCTAACTTGCAAAGTGACGGAAGGAGAGCGAAGGAGGCGAAATTGGTGGGGATATCATATGAGTGCGGGGTGATAGTGAGTTCTTCGAGGAAGGCTACCGTGATGGACTCGGTAGCAACAACGGGAGGGGTAGATTCCATCGGAATGCTGCAGGTGACCAGATTTGGGCATAGCTTGAGTAACTTGAGTGCCTCATTAGGACCAAAGTGGAGAGAAGACGCCACAAGGCGGTGGTATCCTCTAAATGCGAGGTGGGTGAGGGAGGGCCAATTAACAGCCATGGTCGTGATATCTTGCATTACCCAGTTTAAGTTGAGCTTGCGGATTGAATCGTGCATGAGGATTGACGGTCCCCCATGCATCCATTTCGTTTGCCACACCTCCAACGGGTCGTGGAGCATGTCTGGTTCAGAGTCTGAGAGTACAACGTGAAAATCAAGCTCAATGTTCCGCAGGATGGCGTTTTCGGAGGGCTGGACAAGGATTAATCGACGGAGAGGTGTGTCGAGTAAGGGGAGAGTGAACCGAAACAGCATATCCCTCCACCGCGCTGTCGATTCCAGCAGGACCTCCACGAGGCCCTCCAAACATCGCAGATCCTCCCTAATGGATTCTCTTTCCATGTCAGAGCTCCACGTGGAGACGGCGTACCCTTTGATGCAGCCTTCGACCTCTATGCACAGCGGATAGCCTGCAGATCGTGCGATTGATGTCCTCACCATCGATTCAAGCTTCCCAAGCTTAACCCTCCAGTCGTCTCTATAGGGCGAATACTCGGGGATATGGATCTCCAGATATCGCCATAGGCGTTTGGTACCGATGGAGACCGCCCTCCAACGCTTGCAAACGTGGCTGAGGGTCATTGCTTGACGGAATGACACGAGTCCCTGGGGGCCCTTCCGTCTCCGCTTCTCGACAGCGGCGACAAAGATGGAGGACAGGATATCGTCTGGGGCTCTTTTGATAGGTGACAATAGAGCCAAGTGATCACTGATAAAATCCATTTCAGCCAATTTGTCCCCCAACAACTGCCACGACTGCCGCCCCAAGATGTTCATTTGTTGATCGATGTCATCCAGGACCGCCTGCCGCCTGCTAATGAGCATTCGAATTTCGCGTATTTCTGCGTCCGAAGGGACGTAATTGGTCTTTAGGAGCGAATAAAAGGGAGAAGACGAAGCCATTGGTCGCAAGAGTGAGGGAGAGGAAGTAGAAGGAGGAGATGGTGTCGTCCCGGAGGTGCCGGCATCTGATGAACCGAATCTTATCTTATCTCTCGCGCCTCTTGATGATTTTCGACACTATGGTCACGGAACCTGGAGAGAACAGCTATTTTAAATATAAATTTTTGTAAGATACATTACTTACAACGTTCTGTAGTTCAAATTCAAGCTAACAAAGGGGAAGAAGCGCACCAAACGGATATTAGTTGCAACGGTTCGTCTGAAATCCGATCAGCAGTCAACAAAAAGAGGTCGAAACATTTCGAAGCATTGTTAAAAAGCTGTGGAGCTCCTTCTGTGTGAGGTCAATGCAGTCGCAAACTCTATCAAATTTCTTTTAGCTCCCCCTGCTGGGGCGACTATCGAGAGTCAGGTCCTTGCGAATTATCAACGACTTGAGAGGTGGGAGTTTGCACGAGTGTTCGGTGTCTTCAAGCCCCAAAAGCTCTGGCTCACCCTCCGCGACGTCAAAGTCGGGGTGAAGTAAGAGGTTCAGACTATAAGTGTTGCTTAGCCGCTAGAACGGTTCCTCTCTTTCCACAGATAGATTGAGTTCCGCTATTGGGCGAGTGGATCAGCGTCAAGAAGTCACGGCTCGTTGAAAGGATTGATCTGTTTATCCGGGTGCAAGGTGACGAATCTGAGCGCAACCCCTTGACCACAGGCGACCGAGAGAATGGCTTCGCAAATGGTCATGCGCTGCCATCGGTGCCAATAGCCCGTGCGAAAAATAGATCTGATGGATCATAGCGCCCAATCGCGTCGGACGCGACGCTTTGTTCCGCTTTCCAAGAATGACTACGACGTGTCCACATTTGGACGGGCTAGCAAGATTGCAGGCACCTAGAGTGGTGCACAGGGAAGAGTGTAAGCAGTGTTTCGATAATCAGGTGCGTCTCATTGGTACTGCAGACCGAGGATGAAGAGCCCCTAGCAAAGATGACAAGCCTCGCGGTCGTGGAAGAAAGAGAAGAAGGCAAGTACGATACGACCACCACCGTCAAGTGTTGGGAGTGCGATCCAGCGAAGGACTGGAGATTCCTCAGATGGCTGCGGAGCCCCGGGTGCGTTCGTCGTCCTCTGCCCCTTCCTCTCCCTCCGCTCATATCTGGTGCGATAGCTGCTGACCTTTCCCTCCCAGGTCATATCCATCGTCGACTCTGTCATGGAATCCTCTCTGCTCGCCAGGCAAACCAAATTCCCTTCGTTCCCGAAGTGTTTATTATACATTCTAAGAAGCTCCAGTTGGTCTATTGGGCTTCGGTGAAGTTGGTGCGTGCTCTCCATTCTTCCCGTTCTTCATAACTAACAAACTCTGTGCAGATATACCCATCGCCCTCCCATCTAACGACACACTCATATTCACTGCAAGGCAACTCGGCACAGGTCTCAGGCCCGGGGAAGAGCCTGCGGATGACTCTGTCTCTTCCAGGCCCTCAGTTTAACGAAGACGCGTTGAATCAGTTGCAGGGTATGGGGTTCCCGTTACCTAGATGTCAGAAGGCGTTATTGGCGACGGATAATGGAGCGGGTGTGGAGAGAGATTGAGTGGCTGTTTGCGTATATGGATGATCCCAATGAGCGCCCCTTCGTGACCCTTCGGCTCTCTCTAGCTGCTTCGGCGAAGGTTTCGGCTTTTTTTTGATCTTGATTGGACTTGGTTATTGACGATTAAAATCGCATTATACAGATATCGACGCTCCGATTTAACTCAAGGCTGCATCGGGAGGTGGAGGAAACGCGCAACCGAACCCTGAGCAAGTTGCTATGTTGGCTGATATGGGATTTACGCATTCGCAGGCTAGGAAGGCGTGAAAAGAGACGGAGAGTACCCTTCTTTCTTTCTTTCTTTGTTTTCTGTCACCATCCGCCTCGCTGTCCCTTTATCTCTCTTTGATGTTTTTGTCGACTATCCCTCCAAAATATCGATCAGCTGACAGCTATTTAATAGACCGGAGATGCTGAACGAGCTGTCGAGTGGCCTTTCAGCCACCCAGAAGACGCATCTAAATCCTCCTCTGGCTCTTCTGGGCCGCCATTTCTCATCAGCGGTCTGGACTGCTCCCGTCCGTCCATGAAAATGCCTCGTCATCTTCTCTTAATGTTTCGGCCGGCAAAGAGGGATTCGCAATATGTAACGGAGCCAACAAAATTCGGACCGGTCACGATTTGACGGTGCTTTGTCCGAACGATGGCCGCCAGTGTGGAAGAGCTACGAAGAGAAAGAAGGCTCAAGACCACCCGCAGCTGTTACATTCTTCACTCTCTCCTGTTGTTAGGAAAAGGTGATTTTAACAGCTTCACACTGTATTTAAGTAATCTCCTCGTGAATTAAGTTCTTCCCCCTCGTTGATTGTCTGGTTTTGAGGTGAAAGACCTCTCGTTCTTCATGTGATAAATTGGACGTGGACGTAAACAATGATGGAATTCTTGTGTTGGGCGACTACATACTAATGACCTACATCTCTGAGATGGATAAACCACAACTTGCCACATGCAGAATTTGGAGTAGGAGCTGATGCTGAGGCAAAGGATCAGGTGTGGCCCCTGCCACGCAACCCAGCCCAACCACTCGTGTAAACTTCACAGTCAATATAACCGTCTCTTATCAACGTTTGAATATACGGGCTGGATAGACGTGTTTCTCTGTTGCTGCTAAAACAAGGAGGAGCGTCGGTTGACGATGACCATAGTCAAGTGATAAGGAAAATGTACTCACTGTTCATATACGACCGAGACCATTTGGCACGAGGTAACTGTTGCGTGTACGTTGGAGTTAGTAATGATCTTGACATTATGAGCCGGTGATTTGTGTCCCGCGCCCTGGTAGGTATTGAAAGCTTCAAGCGCCTTCGTTGAACTCAAGAGAATATCATTATAGAGTCTGTCGAGAAATTCGAACGGGTTTTTCGTTTGTCCGACGTGCGGAGACCCTCCTGGGAGCTCATCTCTCGATGACTGCGATGACTCTGAAGAAAAAGACTGCGACGTCGACGACGACATGAACAAGGATTGGTCGGTGCCTATACCGTCTATTGGATTCTCAGGAGGCTGGGATGGGGTCGACGAGTCCAATCGCAACTTTACGATGATGTTTCGTAGATATTTGCTCCAATCTTGAGCAACATCTCCCCGGTCGTCTACTGAGCCTTCGACGACTGTGGTCTCCGTCTGGACGCGCCTATCGCAGTGCGAACTAAAAAATCAACGTAAGTGTGGGGAACGTTAATTGAATATAGTTTCTACGCACCAGAACACTCGGTCGCCAGCACTGACATCCACCGATACCTGCACTGGGATTTCCTTGAGGCACGACGGGCACGGAACCGTCGTTTGCTGAAGTGATGCACCTTGGAAAGTGACGACACTCATGACAAGCTTGGTATCGTCTCTGAGAAGAGGTAGAAGCTCGGGTTGAACTGTGATTGGTTTCGAACCGTTGTCAAACGTGATCTCGAAGGCGCTTCTGTCCAGGAAACCCTTTAGCAACGACAGAAATCCAGGATTTGTGTCGTATCGTCCCAGTATCCATTGAGCAAGGAGCTGTTTGATGTCCGACGTTACACACATTATTGGGGGTAAGTGCATGAGAAAACGACTCACGGAAAGGTCAGCAGCCTGCTGAGGCTTTGGGAAATTTTGTGCGAACCCGAAAGGGTCAATCACGGTGATAGACGTGACGGATACTTCTTTCGGCCTTGAGAGGCTCATCTCCACGTTCATGATAAACTTGAATAGATTTGTCGTGTCAATATTCGGCAGTAAAATCAGCGACGACCCCAGAACTCACCGAAGAATCAGCCAGACACCGGTCAATTTGTAAATTCCACTGATTGATAGACGCGGCAATTACACGGTAGCGCAAGCGNTTTTTTCTGCATCGAACGTTCCATATCTTCGAAAGCAGCTTGCAAGTACCTGCGGAGGAATAAGGACTTGACGAGGAGTTTCCAGTCAAACAACGTACCGAGCCAGCTTTTCGACGTGGGGAATTGGTTGGCCCTTGTAACGACTGAGCTCGTTGACTAACGACTCAACCCTACTCAGCAGCTCTTTCGCATCTTCTCGAACCTGATATCGTGTCTATAGAATGTGACGATGTGGGTAGGATCTCAATATGTGTGCTCAGACTCACCTCGATCAGCTGTAGCATCTTGTGCAACGCCTCCAGCGCTCCTTTTATCGGGGGTCCAAACACGGGTATTGTCTCTGCAATTGAGAATAGGACGTTTATCGTTTCCGCAAGGGTCTGTAGCCTCTCTCGAGAGCTGGAAGGTGCCTTATCGTCGCCTTGTTCAATGCTTCTGCCTGCGGGAAACGGCCGTGAGATGCAGCTCATCAGGCGTCCTAAGCGACAACGGAATGCGATGACCCGCCCGCTCAGACCCCGGCGTGATACCGCATTCAAAGACGGCAATGCAGGGCTGTACTCCAGGCTCATCAGGAAAATGGATTGGAAGTAGTAGACGAGTGTGAGTAGTCAGGGTGAGCAGTGATTGGACAGGATGAGTATAAGCGAACCTCGAATACGAGTTATACTGGAACACGACAGGAAAATCGTGGATGCCACGCTGTTGCCTTGCACTACACCGCCTGGAACAAAGAAATGAAATCCTCGAGGTCAGGTCAAGCTTTTGAATGCTTCATATGTGTTGTTTGCGGGGATGGAGGCCTCGGTGCCAATAGCCGTGCGAAAAGAGATGTGATGGATCATCTAAGCGCCCAATCGCGTCGGACGCGACTTTAATCTCTTCCACCACCACCTTTCAGCTTTCCGAGAATGACAACGACGTGTCCACATTTGGACGGACTGGCGAGACTGCAGGCACCGAGGCTCTCGCAGGCGGTGCATCGCGAAGAGTGTACGCAGTGTTTCGACAATCAGGTATGTCCTTTTCCTCTTATTGCTGCGCCGATGACTGATGATAGTGGTGCAATAGGACTCGCCCGCAGGCGTCGACGTCTGCCTAAGCTGCTTCAACGGCGGATGTCTCTCAACGGACCGACATCACGCTCAGACCCACGTCAGGAAATCAGGACATGGGTTCACGCTCAATGTGAAGCGGAAAGCAAAGCCCAACGTGAAGCGGGTGCGTGTCATTCATCATTGACTCATTCATCCATGCTCATTGGTGTTGCAGACTGAGGATGAAGAGCCCCCAGCAAAGATGACAAAGCTCGCGATCGTAGAAGAAAGAGAAGAAGACAAGTACGATACGACCACCATCATCAAGTGTTGGAAGTGCGATCCAGCCAAGGGATTGGAGCTTCCTCAGGTGGCTGCGGAGCCCCAGGTGCGTCGTCCTCTCCCAATTCCCGTCTCTTCCACCGAGATTTTCTCCCCAGGTCAAATCCCTCGTCGACTCTGTCATCAAATCCCTCTCCTCCGCCCGCCAGTCTGAAGTCCAAGCTTGGGAAGAAGAGATCACACCATGCGAACATACGTTGATGTTGGAGCAGTTCCAAACTGGACATATAGCGCAGTCTGGTGCGTCATCCCTACTACCCCTTTGCTTTCTGCTATCTTCCTGACGCGCGTCGCTGCCGTAGGCCTGGCACACTGCAACGCCTGCGACCTCAAAGAGAATCTTTGGCTTTGCCTTACCTGTGGCTCTCTCGGATGTGGACGACAACTGTACGGCGGACTAGGTGGAAACGGGCACGGGCTCGAGCACTTCAAGAGTACAGGCCATGCGGTTAGCGTCAAGTTGGGTACCATCACGGCCGAGGGCGCGGCGGGTGAGTCGTATTTTCTTCTCTCCCTTTCCACCGAGGCCGACCGACGAGTGTGGTTGTTCTCTAGACATCTACTGCTACAGCTGCGACGACGCGAAGCAGGATCCAGAACTTGCAGCGCACCTTTCGACGTTCGGGATCAACGTGCAGACGTTGACCAAGACGGAGAAGAGCATGACCGAGCTGCAAATTGAACATAACCTCCGCTACGACTTTTCCCTCCTCGACGAGGACGGACAGGCTCTGCAACCCGTATTCGGGCCTGGGCTTACGGGGCTCGCGAATTTGGGTAACAGCTGCTACATGGCGTCGGTCTTGCAGACCCTGTTCGCCCTCCCCGCGTTCCAGGCCCGGTATTATCCCGGCACTGCGGACGGGGCCTGGACGGTGAAGCACGCCGAAGGGTGTGACGTCCAGCTTCCGGCAGAGTGTGTCGAGTGTCAGATGAGGAAAGTCGCGGATGGGTTGTTGAGTGGGAGGTATTCGCATCCGGCGAATTTTAGTCCTGGGAGCCCTCTGGGGTCTCCTACTCTGGGGTCTGGTGCGTCTTTCGTTTTCTCTTTTTCGTCTATCGATCCCTCCATGCGCCATTTCGACTTTGCTGAGCTGATATAACGTGTATACAGGCTCACCTACCGGCGTGTCGCCTCAGGAATCCCACCAACACCCTTCACCTACCCCGGTATTCCAGACGGGGATTAGGCCTGTGGGATTCAAAGGTTTGGTGGGCAAGGGGCATGAGGAGTTTAGTACGATGAGGCAGCAGGATTCTGAAGAGTTTTTGGGGCACCTTTTGAATGTCGTCAGGAGGGATCTGAAAAAGTATAATGGGAGGGAGGGAGGTGAGTTGAGTTCCTTCTTTCTTTTCGTCGTCCTCCTTTCCCGAATCCGTCATCGTCGGTTCTTGAATTGTGAAGTGGAATTTCTTGACTAACGAANCCCCCCCTCGTATAGACCCGACGACAGTGTTCACATACGCACTTGAGCAGCGTCTACAGTGTAATGAGTGCAAGAAGGTGCGGTATAGGACGGACGAGAACGACGTTGTGAGCGTCGCTGTGCCCGCTAAGGAATCGGGGAAAGACGCAGATGGGAAGACCCTTTATGAGGAGGTGCAGCTGTGGACCTGTTTAGATGGGCTTTTGGGGACAGAGGCGTTGGAGTATGCGTGTCCGGGATGTCAGAAGAGTGTGCTGGCACTAAAGTACGTTTATTGGTTCTTTCGTTCGCCATTTTGCCCTTGGAGAGTGTGGTTAGCTAATGAGTGCACTCTAGGCAAACGAAGTTCGCTTCGTTCCCTCAAGTGCTAGTTATACATGCCAAGAAGTTCCAGTTGGTTAATTGGGTCCCGGCAAAGTTGGGTGCGTACTCTCTTCTCCTCTTTCCTTTGTCGTGTCATCGCGATTAACGAACATCATACCTCACAGATATACCGATCGCCCTCCCATCGAACGACACCCTCCAATTCACCGAAACCCACCTCGGCACGGGTCTCAAGCCCGGCGAAGAGGAGTTTGCGGACGATTCTTCATCTTCCTCTGCGCCACAGGCGCCGCAATTTAATGAAGATGCGTTGAACCAGTTGCAGGGTATGGGATTCCCTTTGGTGAGGTGTCAGAAGGCGTTGTTGGCGACGGGTAATGGAGCGGATGTCGAGAGTGCGATGGAGTGGTTGTTTGGGCATATGGATGATCCTGGTGGGTGTCTTGTTACCGTTACTTTCTTTCTCTTCTACGGTCTCTGTTGGTCGCTGACGATGAAACGTGTTCTGCAGATATTGACGCTCCGATTGAGCTCAAGACTGCCTCGGGAGGTGGTGGTGGAGGAAAGGCGGAACCGAACCCTGAACAAGTTGCTATGTTGGCTGATATGGGGTTCACGCACGCGCAGGCTAAGAAGGCGTTGAGAGAGACGGTGGGTATTTTCTTTCTTTCTTGTATTCTACT
Organism: Candolleomyces eurysporus; assembly: GCA_027579435.1. Lineage (NCBI taxonomy): Eukaryota > Fungi > Basidiomycota > Agaricomycetes > Agaricales > Psathyrellaceae > Candolleomyces > Candolleomyces eurysporus. The sequence continues at coordinate 386,740 of JANBPK010000709.1, read as the reverse complement.
CCCACCCCCTCATTCTTCCTTCCCCTCCTCTCGTTTTGACTTGTTTGTCTACGTTTCGAACGATCAATGAACTGACACCGATTCGATAGAACGGAGACGCCGAGCGAGCCGTCGAGTGGCTGTTCAGCCACCCAGACGATACTGGGGAAGATGCCCCCTCTACTTCTTCCGCCTCTGGTGGCGAAGCAACGAAGAAAGAAGTACCAGGGATCAAAGAGGTGCCTGTCACTTATAAACTCAAGGCGTTCATCTCGCATAAGGGGCCCTCGGTTCATTCGGGTCACTACGTCGCGCATATTAGGGTTCCGAACTTGAGCTCCGTTGCGGGAGACGACGAGGATAGTTGGGTTTTGTTCAATGATGAGAAGGTTGTCAAGGCGGATAGGGAGAGTGTGAGGGAGTTGAAGAAGTTGGCTTATTTGTACGTTTTTGTGCGGGTTTGAGGGTGGGTCTCCGGTTAGCTTCGAGTGTTCAAGAGGGACGAAGGAACGTAATCAATGGTGTACTTTTACTACAAATCGTATTTGCGTGCATATACTCATGGTGTTATGTGTCAAACCTTTTTTCAGGGGAGCGTGCTGAGTCTCCGGTCAATTTGACTTTCTACGGCTGCTCGGTGCCATCATGCGGACTCATAGAAAGAGCTTATCAGCTAATGTTCTCTCATACCTGGCCCTCCAACCGAAATTTCCAGTGCTTCGGACCCCTTTTGTCGCGCTCAAGTTCGTCTACATTTCATAGTGAGTCTGCCTGCTTCATGATTGATTAACCCCAGGTAGCCAAACTCTGTACCAGGACGTTGGACCAGCTAGAATCCTAGCTCCAGCGCGAGGGAGATGTCATTTTAGGCTGGACTAGCACCCCATTTATTGGGTCCCATGTGAGTCTCACCGGGGTGGCGTCTGCTTCGAGATCAGCTACAAGCTTCAGGAAGCATGTCCTGAGGGTATAAATACGGGTACAAGAAACAGTGGTATTGCCTCATTCCATTGTGCTCCTCGAATATCTCAACCCCATGCCTACCAGCTTCACTCACGACTTTGACACTCCCGTATACAAGGGGAAGACCTCGTTTGAGACCGGGCTGTTCATAAACGGAAAGTTCGTAGATGGCTCGGAGGGCAAAACCATCGAGTAAGGCTGGCATTTGCTTCTATGATGATGTTTTTTACGCTGATTCCGTCTGTTTAGCATCGTGAATCCAGGTATGTCGTCGCACAAGGAGATCATGTCTCCCGCCTGGTCCTGATACTTGCAATTCCTCGAGCCACTGGGAAGGTCATCACGTCGGTCTCCGAGGGAACTGCCAAGGATGTCGACATCGCCGTCGCCGCCGCTCAGGAAGCGTACGAGAAGTCGTGGGGCTTGAGTGTCCCGGGACGAGAGAGGTCCAACATCCTCTGGAAGCTTGCTGAGCTGATGGAAGCGCACGCGAAAGAGTTGGGTGCTATCGAAGCTTTGAACAATGGTAGTGCCTCCCATTCATCCAATAGAGGGCTTTAACTCACGAAACTTGCAGGGAAGACCTTTGGATGGGCTTCTACTGTGGATGTCGTTTTCTCTATCGACGTTACGAAGTACTACGCCGGGTGGGCTGACAAGGTCACTGGACAAGTCCTCGAGGTGATTTAGCGTTCTGTCGTGTTGATGGCTTTCGGGTATCTGACAACCCTTTTCCAAGACGAATGACAAGACGCTTTCTTACACGCGCCACGAACCTATCGGCGTCGTTGGTCAGATCATTCCGTGTAAGTCCCATCTCTCGGAGGATCCGTCCCGTTATGACGCTTATCATGGACACTTCATAGGGAACTTTCCTCGTGAGCGTCTTGCTTCTATGATTTGAATGCGTGTTCTAAAGAACGTCAGTCATGATGTTCATTTGGAAGATCGTTCCAGGCAAGTATAGTTCTATGTGATGGGCCGATCTTGTCCTCATTTGCGATTTCTTCAAATTTAGCTCTAGCCACTGGTAACACTGTCGTCTTGAAGCCTTCCGAGTTCACTCCCCTGAGTGCTCTTCGCGTATGCGCTCTCCTGAACGAGGCCGGCGTTCCTCCTGGTGTCGTGAATGTCGTGACTGGGTACGGAAACACGGTTGGCGAGGGCATTACCTCACATTCGCAGATCGAAAAGGTTGCGTTCACTGGTAGTACTCTTGTCGGGCGAAAGGTTATGGAAGCCGCTGCGAAGAGTAACCTCAAGAATGTCACACTCGAGCTCGGGGGAAAGAGTCCTAACATTATCTTCAACGATGCCGATTTAGAGCAGGCTGTCAAGTGGACGGCTCATGGACTATTGTAAGTGCCGCTTTGACTACCGATCAAATGGAGGGTGGGTCAGTATTAAACTCTCGCCGACAGCTGGAATCATGGCCAAGCGTGTTGTGCAGGGTCTCGAATCTTCGTTCAATCAGGCGTCTATGACGAGTTCCTCGAGAAGTTCACCGCCAAAGCGAAGGAAATCAAGCTGGGAGATCCATTCGGCGAAGGAGTCGACCAAGGCCCTCAGATTTCCCAAATTCAATACGACGTAAGCTAGAATGGTATGCTCAAATCTTGGGGCAAAGTTGACACCACTTAATAGCGCATTATGGGGTACATTAACTCCGGTCTCACCGATGGGGCAAAGATCCACCTCGGTGGAAGGAGAGTGGGGACCGATGGCTACTTCATTGAGCCAACGATCTTCGTTGATGCTAACCCCGGGATGAAGATTGTCCAAGAGGAGATTTTCGGCCCTGTAGGAGTTATCATCAAATTCGAGAATGAAGAAGGTTTGCCACATTCCCTTCTAGTTGCGGATAACTCTCTCTTATTGCGGTGTCGGTGCAGACGTTATTCGGCAGGCAAATGACACTTGTGAGTTTGACTCTTATCTACTCCCGCATTACCCTCGAGACTAAGATGTGCTACCCGCGACCAGTCTACGGGCTTGCTGCTGCCGTCTTTAGCAAGGATCTCAACAGGGCGATCAATACAGCGAACAAAATCAAAGCAGGGACGGTGTGGGTTAATTGTTACAACACCTTCTACCCCACTGTCCCTTTCGGTGGTTTCAAGCAGTCGGGCATCGGACGAGAGCTCGGTGAATACTGCTTGCACAAGTAAGTCAGATTCCTTCCACTTGAGCGAGCCGCTCTAATGCTGTGGCTGCAGCTATACCAACGTCAAGGCCGTGCAAGTCAACCTTGGAACCAAGCTCTGATTTCGGGACTGTGATTGAATAGGAATGTGAATGTGAATGTGATTTGGCTTGGCTATCAATGCAATTAACATTAAGCACGTTCACCCCCTGTCCTTTTTCCGGGTTTTGCCCACGGGGATTAATAGCGAGATTTTCGCTGAAATCTAGCCGTGTTTCGATTGACGGTGTCCTTGTCTGTCCTTATCCTCCATATTCACTCTCTACATTTATCCTCTTATATCCTGCTTCAGTCTACTTCCAAGGCGCAGAGAAGCTCAAGATCAGTGGCGGAGTCATTTGAGCGGTAGTTCATTGGAGTTGAGGAACCTCAAACTTCGAAAAAAGACTTTCAACATCGCTATTGTATAGTAAATTTGAACACTCTCACATAGATCTTGCACTATTCCAGACCGCACCGACAGTCCAGCGCCACGTTCGTCGTGAAAGTCTTCCTCCGAGGCAGACAGAGTAACACATAAAGCTGGAAGAGCAAAGCCTCGGATTAGGATTGCACCCTGAGAGCAGCTGCGTCTCCTACCCGTCTGCTCCCATCCTCCCTAAATTTTTTCCCGCTGTACTCTTCCACCTCGGCAAATCTGACCTCTACCGCGGCATGGCTAGATAGCTACGTCATACGTGCGAGATGGAAGTTGGGGAAGCACAATATATGGTCACCGGACCGACGTCCGATCGTCCTTTTTGAGGCCAAGAATTTTTGGTTCATGCATTGGGACGGACTAGGACTGGGATTGAGAAAGGGAAAGACGTAACGGGAATTCAGGATAGGCTTGGTCGAGGCTCGTGATCGCGTTGGCGGCAGCGTATCAAACGACTTCTTTAACGTATACCCCGGGAAAATTTTGGAAAAGCTACGCAATATGGCGGGTTGCTCATGACCTCTCATGGCCTTTTTACAAGAAAAAGAGCGAACTTCTACATCAATTTATGGGCAAGGCCATTCGCCACAGGAAACATAACCCTTTGGAGACAAGTTCTTTCCATGCGGTCGAGTAGCTTCGGAAAGCAACTGTACTCACATTTCTCGAGAAGCGCCGTCCTGCGCAGTGCTTGGCCTACACCTCAGAGGGAAAACAACATACCACTACGGCGGCCTCGACGGACATTACTGGCATGTATTCCCGACCTGCGACTCATGGGACACATCAATACGCCGATTTGCCAGGTGAGCTGGGACTCTGTGGACCCTCCTATAAAATACAGAAGCGACAATGGATTTACTATTCATCCAAGTTATTTTGCAGGCATGCTCAAGCACATCCTTGTCTCACTCGCCTTGTTGACTGCTGCCGTTTTTGCTATCACCCCTGCTCGTATGACTGAGCGTAGGGGGGNCTACCAACGTCTTCCCTAATCCTCCCACAACTATCACCTTGAGCAGCCCTATCACTGTGAAGGCTGGTCAAAGCTTCACCCCTCTCCAGGCGTACACTCGCTATGAGAGAGGCTATGGTACATGTCGCGATGGGGAAGGCGGCCAAGCTGATGCCGTTTTTATTCTGGAGGAAGGGGCGACTCTGAATGCAGTCGTCATTGGCAGGAATCAAATGGAGGGTGTTCATTGCTTGGGCATGTATTTCCCTCTTCGCGTTGTGACACTGGCATAGGTTACTAATACTATGTTTCTGTAGGACAATGTACGATCAACCATGTTTACTTTGAGGTGCCCTCTCCATGTCCAATTTTTTTGGAAGCTTGGAGTTTGCTGAGGCGTGATTCACAGGACGTTTGCGAGGACGCAATCACAATCAAGCAGGCATCTGGAGTATCCTATATCAATTATGGTGGAGTGAGTTGTAAATCAGTTATTTCATGAAACTCGGCGACTGATGGCTTCACCTTTGTCTTTAGGCAAAGGTATGGCCTCCTTGGCCAAGCTGCTGAAGCTCAGATCTAGACGCTGAAACCTGGACATCCTAAGGGGGCTTCTGATAAGATCGTTCAGCACAACGGCGGCGGAAAGGTCGTCATCAACAGTGTAAGTGAATCGAATGTCAGAAAACCAATATGAACCCTTCGTCGTTTTTAGTTCTATGCCGAGAACTTTGGAAAGGTCTATCGTAGTGTGAGTCTATCATCATGAATACCGTCTTCCCTCGAGCACTAGTGATGACGGGTCTCGGGGTTTTAGTGCGGAAACTGCAAGACCCAGTTCAAACGCTCGGTGGAGATCAATGATTCTTGGGCAGTCTCTGGTTCGACTTTGGTTGGAATTAACACGTATGTAAGCATCCTTCTGCTCGGCGACTGAAGCTAACTGACTTTCACCAGCAACTTTGGAGACACTGCCACAATTCGAAGGCAGAGGGCTTCGAATGTCAAAGCAATCTGCGAGAAGTTCATCGGTAACAACTTGGGCAATGAGCCTACCAAGAATGGTAGTGGGCCTGATAACGTCGTAAGTCTATTCTACCGTCCAAAGTCCGCTGTGTCTAACACATTCGACTCTCTTTCAGAACTGCTTGTACAACAATTATGATGTCACGTCATAAGCGGGGTTTGGCACATATCGAGTGCTCCGAGCCCACGATCCTTCTCACTGGTCTTGCAAAACTCGGTTATAAATATAATACTTTTGTTTCTCCTACACCACGCATCTTCATAGTATGATTTACTCTTTGTCAAGGACACCGAGTTGTCACAACATACGCGTTGCGAAGCGGCCTGTCGTTCGGGGCCGTGAAAGTCAGTCTTGAAAGAACTGTCGTGCTACTATGGAACGAATGTCCTACGCGCATGTGGCAAGATGTGTCTGGTGAACGTCTCGTTGAATAGTTGAAAATTCCCATTCTCAATTGAGACAGAAAGGGTATTATAACAGGTGGAAATCACCCGTATAGCCCAAGCCTCTTCCGTCGGCATCCTTACAATGTCCTACTCCGCCAAAGCCATCCTCCAAGACTTCCCAAGGGACGAAAACCCCTGTCAACCGGACCAGCTGTACAGCCGATCTGAATCGATGATGCAAAACAGCCCACCACCCAAACGGGTGCATCCCACCCTTCGTATGCCCTGGCTCGTTAGGGTATCTTGCGTTCCTTTTGCCTAGGCCGTGTAATGTGGCCTGTGGATGGGTTGTTGCAAAAGCCGGAGTCTGCCGGTGTGCCGCTGCCGGCACCGGGACTGAGCTGACCTCGAATTGACGCATGGTCCGTGCGACACAACTCCTATGGCCGCCCTTTCCCAAAGGCGATAGCACAATTGTGGCTCGACTTTCTTGCGGGTGTCTCTCTTCTAGCTTGAGGAAATAACTGTGCTACTCCAAGGAGATTGGCGACGATAGACGGGCGGCAAAGAAGTGTCAAGCTCACTGGACTCCGAATTCAAACTGTCATCTCGTGTCACCGGTTTGCTTGTCGACATTTCATGAGATCCCTGCTCAAAAATCTGACCGAGGAAGGGTCGGCGCCTTTTGGNCCCCCCCGTCTGCAACGGGCGCGGGGTCCTTGCTGGCCGTCTACTTGCCTTCGTTGTGCCACCTTGAATATAGCAGGGCCTCAGGGCTGTCACCGACGATTGCACTTTCTCACAGCTTGTCATCACTAGTGTCTGACATAGCTTCAATTCCTCCTCTTATGTTGCGGCTTTAGGTGCTGTCATGCAGATAGAGCTACCGGTCGGCCTTACTCCACCCGACGACTCCACCAATGCCGACAGAAGACTCTAAAAACCCTCGCTCGTTTGTGTCCACCGTTCTGGCGTTGCACCCCCACCGAACCCGGCTTCAGGACCATGAGCCTCGGTGGCCCCGATACGAGCAATGCCCTTCAGGGCCCACCGCTTCTCAATCCTATGGCATCATTAGTGTTCCTTGAACCCAGGGAAGCTACGTACGTGTCGCTGGCAAGCTACATAGCTGTTGGGACCTTGGCCGTTCGTGTATATTTCTACTTTGTCGCTGGCTGCCGTGCTGAAGTATTGCGCATCTAGGTCTTGATCTGGGATATCCTTCACAACCTTCCGGCTGGCTATAAGATCTTGTTCAAGTATCGTATAAGGTTGTCGACACTCGTCTACGTCTTCTCCAGGTGAGCTTCGATTCATATGCGGTTCGATCAATTGGTCTTATGCTTGCAAATGAATAGGATAACATCTTTATGTTATGTCATCTGGTGCTCGATATATTACAGTGGGTTCCGTTGACGGCCTACACAGTCGCCAAACTTCGCTTACTATCCGTCTCAGCTGCACCAGTCGGAGACTGTAATCAAGGCCAAACTGGCTTCGCCGCTTTTTATCCAGCGGCAATATCATCCTCCACTCTCCTTTTCCTCTTCCGAGTTCACCTGGTGTATGATGGTAACCCACGCGTCATGATCCCGTTCTCCCTACTCTGGCTATTGGTCGTGGGTGGAACGGTGACTGCGCCAGTGGGCCTCAAAGGGGCGGCCATTGGACCAACCGACTATTGCATGGTCTCAGGGGCAGAGTTCTATGTTTCAGCTTCAGTGGTCGTCCCTCTGGTATATGATACGGTGGTCTTCCTCGCGATAACATACCGGCTAGCTGCTAGTCCGTACGAGATCGCAACCACCGAAGGCGGATTCTGGAAGGCTCTCGCAGGGAACTATCTTCCCGGGCTCTCCAAGCTTTTGCTCAAGGATGGACAATCGTACTACGCGTAGGTTCTCCGATGAATTCTAATAGATGTCTGAAATTGACTCTTTTTGGGCCTGCAGGGTGACCGTCATCTCAAACGTGTTAGCAGTGATCATGATCCTCACCACGTCCCTACCTGTCGCATACCGGACCATCTTCATGGCTCCGAATCTTGCACTGATCAACATCATGGCCTGTCGGACTTTCCGAAATGTTAAGTTTGGGGTATTCCAGCGGCAAACATTTACCACATCGAATATCCTTGCGCACTCTGATATCAAGACTCACCGTGCTGGGCCAAACACATCGACAATTCTTCCTGTTGNTTTTTCGACACGGAGGAACGGACAACGGGGACTGTCACACGGAGTGTACTCATGGAACCTCAGTTTCGCGTAGTAATCGAGGCCACGGTCATTCGAGGACGACAGTGAATATTGTGATGGGGCCTAAAATTGCGGGGGAGTCGAATTTCACGGTCAGTGGCAGTGGAGGTGTGGCAGCGCCTAGTTCTGTTGAATTACAAAAGCGTTCAACAGAGGATGATACCGCGTCTCATCTATCCGTCGATAGTGTCTGAACGAGGATATCAATGGTGTTTAAAGTATATTTTATTGTCCAATTTCTATATACATCGTCCGTGAAAGCCAGTTCTGAAGCTGTTGCTTGAAATTCCTACGTATCCTGGCCTGCCGTACGATCTTCAAGCATCTTCGTGCTCGTCAACGCAAATTTCATCCTCTCTCGAACCTCCACCAGCAGACTCTCCAGGAGACTACGCGAACGAGGCGGCACTTGAGCTAATTAGCTACGTTAGCTGTCTTTCACCACCCTGATTGCTGGCATGGAATGCTCGCTGTGTTGATGATTCGCACATTCGGATCGACCAGAAACAATGCGACGATCTTCCTCTGACCTGCTTGGTCCATCTGCGAGCTCGAATGGCTGAATTTGATGTTGAAGAATGTTGGGGAACGTGATTCAAATTAGACGACCTTCAGGGGTGTTGACAGCCCCCAATACCTGGACCATCGCCCTGTTTGGCGTACATGCAGAAATTGGTTGGAACCAGGGGCAGTCGTCTTGCGCGTAGTAGATGCCTGGATCAGGGTCTTCACAGATAGTTTGAAGGAATGCCAGAGAGTAATCCGCGATGTTGGAACACGAGTGATAGTGAATGGCTGTCGCACAGATAAGTGAGGCTGTTTATGGTTCAAGATTCCGTTGACTCACCTGACCGACGCCCTGACTATGCTGTACATGGGTTTCAAATTATGCGCAAAGGGAAACAAGGGAACAAGGGAGCTGGACTCATACTCATTCCTAGCTCCAAATGTACCTTGAAGCCGGGTCCGCTGGCAAGGCCCCCGACTTTCTAAGAGGGACGTGCGTTCATAGTCTGTATTTTCCCTTTCGCAAAGTTAAAATCCCAAATGCACGCCGGGACTAACGTACCTGACAGCAATCTCGAAATAAGATCGCTCAGCCTTGAGCAAATTCAAAGGAATACCCTAGGTTTCTTGAGAGGAAAGCTTGCAGCAAGCGACGAAACGATAGATCCACTTCACTGATTTCATTGTATTGTAATTGAACTTGTTTAGCTGTGGAGCTTGTACCTGGCGGACCCGGCTTCAAGGGACATTCGGAACTAGGAATGAGTATGAGTCCAGCTCCCTTGTTTCTCTTTGCGCATAACTTGAAATCCATGTACAGCATATTCAGGGCGTCGGTCAGGTGAGTCAGCGGGATTTTGAACCAGCTTCTCCAATCCGAAACATTACAGTCGTTTGCATAATAATCTGCGCGATTTTTTTTCTTTCCTCTCGTCGTTTGACAGGTTGATGTGACCGGTGATAAGTAATGTCACGCTCTATTGCTAGTGCATCGAGGGCGGACGATGCAGAGTTGGTATGACGTAGATGAATATTTGCTAAATAAGAGACATTGAACATGAACATTGAGCTGAGATCCGGTGACTAGACTCCACCGCATTTGGTGTGTGACCCGGCTAGCTTGCGCGCTCAAAAATCGAATCGCGCAGATTATTATGCAAACGACTGTAACGGCTATTGCATAAAGTTCACTATGTCATAGTGCTCAGAAGGTGCAAGCGGGGAGATGGCTACCAGACACATGACCCAAATCATCAGCTTCTCAATGCAAATGTCCAAGAACACGTTGGTTCTTAATATCGAAGGAGCACACTCTGTTGATGACGGAAACCGTATCCATGTCAAGTCGACATACCGGTGGAGTCGCAAACCATGGAACATCACACAGAGATAGTGAAAGGTCACAAAAAACCTATGCTTTAGCTTGTGTACTTACTGTTGAATGATGGTACATGCGTAAAGTCAATACAATGTCGTAAATGCGTGACATACCGGAAAGATTAGAAGTAAGAGAGAAAGTAGATGCTATACAACACTACGGCGCAGTGTGAAGAGTGAGAGGGTATTAAGCAGCAGGAAAATCCGAGAGAGTTCAGATCTTTTCAGTGACCAACTTCAACCTTTTCAGTGGTTGAACTAACTTCAGCCTTTTCACTGTCTGCCGGCTTGCCAGATGGTGCAACTCCGCCGGCCAAAAGACGGTTTCGGTAGATGTGCGATCGCCATGGCATAGTGTGCTGGTACATTTCATCGATTTGCTCGAGGGAAAGGCCCTTGGTCTGCGAGGGAAAATTCGAGATCAGTGATACGTTCAAGAAGCATCACAAAAAGAAGCACGACTCACCTCGGGGACACAGAAGTATGTGAAGATGATGCAGCAGGCGCATGTCGAACCCCAGATGAAGAAGACCTTGACCTCGAGGCCAGCCGAGCCAGCTTCCCTGTTGACAAGGTAGGGAGTGGCATAACCAATACCGAAGTTCCAGAGCCAGTTGCTGGCGACGGAGAGGGACATCGCCTTGGCACGGACTTGGAGAGGGAAGATTTCTCCAGTGATGACCCAAGCAATAGGTCCCCAGGTGGAGGCAAAGAATGCCTAAGATAGACTATCAGATCCAAGAAGTGCGAGAGGGAATACAATTACTCACAATGTAGATGCAAACAAAGGCAATGAGGACCTTCTGGGCAGCGATGTTGCTATCGGGAACGGCAACACCGACAATGGCAACAATGAACTCGCAAACACACATGCCAACGGCACCAATGAGGAGGAGGCGGCGGCGACCGAACTTCTCAACACCGTACATACCAGGCAAAGTCATGAAGACATTGACGATGTTGGTGGCAATGGTGATAAGGAAAGGGTCTTCAATGCCGGATCGCTGGAAGAAGGTGGTACCGTAGTAGAAGATGAAGTTGACTAGAGAAAAAATGGAAAGGTGAATCTCAAGGAGATGCAAAAGAGTGAGGAGCGGAACTTACTGCCGGTGAGCTGTTGCCAGGCCTGGATGAAGATACCAGTAAGGGTACGGAAGCCAATCTTGGACTCGTTCCACTTGAAGCAGTCGGCATATGAACTCTCGCCGATCGCACGCTCATGCTCCAAGTTCTCCCTGATTTCGCTGAGTTCCTGGGTGACTTCAGGGTGATCCGAAGGGAGACGGGTAAGTCGTGAGAGAGCCGCGGCAGCATCCTCTTCGCGTCCTCGCTTGATGAGCCATCGAGGGGACTCGGGGAGCAAAGCCATTCCACCAGCGAGGACACCAGCCCAAACGAATTGGAGTGCAATGGGAATTCTGTACGCGTCTGCTCCAGTGCGGTCCTTGGTGCCATCGTTCACAACGGCAGCAAGGAGGAGACCGATGGTGATGGCCCATTGATAGGTGGAGACGACAGCACCACGAATCCACTTGGGCGAACTTTTGAATTAACGTTAGAGTAGCTCGTGCGCGTGTGAAGGTCAAACTTACCATTCGGATTGGTACATCGGGCATAAGACGGACACGAGACCAACACCGAGACCGGCGAAAACACGGCCGACGACGAAGAGAGGGATAGCAGTAGCAGCGGTTTGCATAGCAATACCGATGGAGAAGACGAGACAGGCGAAGACAACACCCCACTTGCGACCGAGGAAATCTAAGGCGAGTTGTAAGTGACAGAAGAGGGTCGGGTATCAATTAAACCTACCGGCGATGGGAGCACCGAAGAGAGCACCGAAGAATGTGCCAACAGAGAGGATAGAGACGACCAAAGACTCGGTGGACGAAGTGATGTTGTAGCCACTGGGGTGGTTGGTAGCTGGATCTCCGAACTCCCTGAGCCAGGCATTCATCTCCTTGATTCCGCTGATCACACCGGTATCGTAACCGAAGAGGATACCACCAAAGGCGCTGAAAGCGACCATGAGAATGCCAACAAGTTTGCTCTGCGAGAGACATATTAGTTGGACATCGAGGAGGGCNAATGACGAAGGAGATACCTTGGGGGCATTGGCGCCAACACCGGCGCCATCAGCTGCGGGACCGCCTGCCATTGTGGACGATAGGGAAGAGAGTTCGTCAGACGGGAGTGGGCAAACTGCTGGCCAACATCCTACCGAAGAGCGAGCTCTTATAGCAGCGAGAAACGGTGCTACCGAGGCTTCACATGGCAGCAGAGAAGGACCGCTAGATTCGATCGGCGATCCCACAATCCAGTCCAAAAATGGTAACTCGGATGCGACCACACGCATCCTCATGCCCCACTCCTTCCTCCAAATACAGCGGATCTTGTGTTCACCAGTCCAAAGTTTAAAGTTTTTTCCCTTCCCCAGGGGAACCTGGCCAACCATGAGGGTTTGCCCCACCCCCAGCCTGGTCTCCATCCGCCCTCGCCGCCTTGGGCGCCTCCGGAGTCGGGGGGGGTAATTCCAGGCCCATAGTTTATTTTTGAACATTCTCCTATCCCTCCTGAAGTGTTCTGGCTGACCCTCTCGCGACCTCTCGCGCCCTTCGTCCGAAACCGTGCGACAAGTTCGTCGACACCAGCTACGGACGTGGAGGGAGCATCTGTCAAATTTATGATATCACCGCGGGTGGAGAGCGTATGGAGAACCCCCGTGGGGAATGCTGGGGAAGAGAGATGCTGGAAAGAGCATTTTCGTCCATTGTAGCCTCAAAAATTATTCAATTTTCTGTATTCAGAACCTCTGGAACGTAATCCGTCATCGATGATATCCTGATATACCGGCTGCACCACATGTACCTATCCCCTGGTGTTTTGTCCACTGGAATGTGATATTGGCCTCTGGGAATGGCCACAATACAATTACTGATGCTTGAGGACGACTGACCATCTAAACGACACTCGACTCTTGATTGACGGCGGCAGCGCAGAAGAAGCCAGTCCCATGAGAAACACGTTCTTTTGACCCCGAGCAAGGATCCAATAAATATGATCCTTTGCGTACATTCTTTCATGATCAACGTCAGGCCTTCCATATTCCTTATGATTTGTAGTCCCTTCATTTCAAAGCTTCGACACAACATGTTGATAACTATTGGCGCTCGGTGACGCACATACGACTAAGCCAAAGCCACAACCTTGCCTCTTTCAGCACACAATGCGTCCGATCTCGATCGTCGCAAGTCGCGCGACCACAATCTGGGCCCTGACGCGATGGTACGGCGGCCTCCTCCGGCAACTACCACAGTGACGTCGACAAAGCCTCAAGGAAAACCCGATTAAGGCCGTTGGAGGCGGCCACGTCGGGCGTCGACAACAGCCAACCACAGCGAAGGGGATTTGATTAAAATGCAGAAAATAGAGAAAGGTGGGTGGTGAACGGAACGGAGCTCCAAGCAACGTCGGTAACTCATATCACCCGCCTCTCCTTCAGTCAGCTTCAGGCCGAGGCTCTTCAGGCTAAACGTAACAGATGAATGAACGGACCTCAGTATAGCAGAGCAGCCATATGGTTTACTCCGAGGCTTTGCCGAGCGAGAATGTGGACAAGAGAGGAAATAACTGTGGGGGACTGTGGGGAGAGAAGGCTAGAGAGGAGAAGGGTAAAGGCAGAGGGAACCCTTTATGTGTTGGTTTGGATGAAGGACAGTATTACTCTGAAAAAAAAAGCTTTTGGTATACAATCGTTCCAAAACTCATTAGAGTACGTCGAAGGGCTGCTTTGTGGAGGATACCTTCCGAGTTGGACGAGTTTCACTAGCTTTGTTGTCCGAGCTGCCTTCAAAGACATAACCCTGGGATTAACACAAATGATCGGAGGTTAAGAATCCGGCGTACGAACACCTGAACTCGTGACAGTCCCGTCGACAAAAGTGCTTCAATTATACCGTGATGGAAGAAGCAAGAGCGACGCTCTTACTGAATCAGGTTTAGACACCTTCGCTCCAGAAAGAACGGAGGTTGTCTTCGTGGAGCGGATCTCGCAATGCGATCTTCGAATGTCCCTTAGCGAAGACGAGTGCTGTGCTGAGAAGCACAACCTCAAAGAACCTTCAGGTTCCCCAGAAGGGGGTACATATGATAGACACTGCGAAGTTAACCTGGTGGGATAATAGCCAGCGCCCCGGAGAAAGCAACTTCGCTTCCGCGCGGTGTGATAGCGTTAGTGAGTGGACCGCGAGACTTAGCGTCGGACCGGGCTAGCGAAATGTACTGACGAAATGGTATGTCGACAATCATCGAATCGACGATCTTCGACGGTTCGCACTGTCGATCTATGGACAACCTTCCATAAACAACCATACGACTCGAATTCCTTCCGTTCGGTGTTTCATGCGAGGGCTGCTGGAAGAGCTCCCGGTCGGTATGCAGAGCCACAGTGGAGCCACGAGAGGGGAAGCTTCCGGAGCAATACGATTGCCCAGCGAGACGGGACTCCGTGTTGAAGATCAGCGCTGGAGACGACCATTACGGGAATACAAAGTCTAAATACAGAGCGCAATGACTGCCAAGACGGCCGGGCGTGGTCAGCAGGCCTATGGATCAAGCAGGGATCTTGGATCTTTTGGGCGAATGTGCGATATAGTTCCGTGCTTTGACTGACGGATACTGACACAGTGGATCGACATTAGCAGACCTCGTGTCAAGAGCCCGAGGTTATGCAATTCGGAAGGTGAAGACCCTATTCAGAGACCGGAGACCACAAAGGGGACAGAGTTTAGGGGAGCAACGCGGCGGCCTTGCCCATTGCTGACTGGGCGGAGTGAGTTCCAAGTTACGTCAGGAGACCTTCAAACTGGTGTCGCAAAGTCCTCGTCGTCGATATTCGGAACTAAAACTGAGAGAAAGTGTATTGCGTCATGAGAATTCCAGAGAGCTCGGTCTGCAAGTTGCTGACACCAGCTTGATGGGTTCCAAAGCCAACAGCCATCTTGAATCTACGAAAGAGTGAGCATGTATTGGACTTTCCAATGAGTCAGGAGTCCTCAAAACAACACCAGACCAAGAGTCGGCATCTAAAGTCGAGTCGGTTCCAGAATTGTTGTGTGTGGAGAGGTTGAGTAGCTCAGCGGAGAGGAAGAAATCAACAGCATCAGGACGGAAGCCCGCGTGCCGGCTGGCGCCGGGCGCTTGCTACTCTCCCACGGGCACGGGGTCAGTCACAGCCACGCTAATTGGAACTGAATTTTCGCCAACTGGATTGGTCAAAGTCAAACGCTACGTATACGCTGGCGGTCTGCTGAACCACTCCTCGTCATCTCCTCTTAGAATCTCCTTCAAAATGGGTCAAACATCCTCAAGCCCAGTACCACAAAACTCTGCCTCTGGTTGCCCTGTACCTCACCACTCACAGGCCACGACACCGGCAGCGGCAGCGCCTGCAAAATGCCCCATATCTCATGACAAGCCCCAGGAGCCCGCAAAATGTCCTATAGATCACGATTCTATCAACCCTCACAACCAAATGCCTAAGCTCTCGCAGGCGCCAGCACCACATCAGGGTATGTCGCTGCCAACGACAAGGACGGAATCCTCAATACCCCGGGACGACTCCGGGAGATGGGAATACCCTTCACCGCAACAGTTCTATAATGCCCTCGTTCGGAAAGGCTGGGAGACTCCAGAGGAGCATATCGAGACGATGGTCGAAATTCACAACTTCCTCAACGAGGAAGCCTGGGAGGAGGTGAAGAAGTGGGAGCGTAGGCACGGCCAGTGAGTCTCCGAACTTTTCGATATCGCGCCTCGGCGAACTAACGTTCCCTTGTTCGTTTTTAGGGCAGATGATATCCATTTGGCTAAATTCAAGGGGCGGCCAGGTGAAATGTCACCGAAAGCCAGATTGCTGCTACTCGCTGGTTGGCTCTTCCCTTCACGGTTCAAGTCAGTCCCCACCCACCCTTCTCGTCTATTGCCTACCTTTACTCATATCTTTATAGCTCTGAACCACCATTCGATCGCCATGACTGGATTGTTCGCCGACCGGGAACTGGAGAGGAGGTTCGATACGTGATTGACTACTACTCCGCACCTCCGGAACCAGATGGCTCTCCCGTGTTCTCCCTCGATGTCCGACCAGCGCTGGACAGCTTTGAAAGCATTACAGACCGAATCTCGGTTGCGACCGAGGAGGTTTGGTCGAGCTTCAGAAAAGATCAAGGGTCATCAGGGAAGGAAAGACCCGCATAGGTATATTGTTTATATTCTGCCTGGGTTGGAAGTCTGTGTGAACATTCACCTTGGTTCACACCGTGTTTCCTGTTGGTCTAGATCACTTTAGCTTATCTTTCTGCTTAATTGGACGCCGCTGTCATCGTCAATTACGAAACTCTACTCATTCCAACCAGAACCTTTTCTACAAGAAACTGGCTTAAAAGACCTCGAATAGGTGGTCTCGCGCGAAAGGTAGGTGAAACTGAAACGGCAAGAATAATGGAGGTACTTTTCAAGTCGTCTTTCATGACTCCATAGTAAAAGGACCCGGTATGCGGTTCACGTACCTGATACTATCACTCCAGGGGTAATGCCGAATTCCGGGATGTGCAAAATTCTGGAATGTCTTCGGTGTAGATTATTCTAAAATCCCCAAAATATCAGGGTCGACGCAATCAAGTAGTGTACATGAATGTGCAATATTCGTGGACACTCCCTCATACATCCCATACTTGCCATCGCACAGAATTCTGCAGATCTAGGGGCAATCGATGTTTTCGCCCTCGGAATCCCCATGAAGCTGGAGTATAGCTATAAAAATATACCACCAGGTGTGCAATTTCAAGGGCTCTCAAACAGTGTAGGTCTCATGTCAAGCCGGGGTTGTGTTCAGGAAATCATCAAAATTTTCCATTACTAGGGGCGCGATAGCACGCACACCCGACGCTACCGACGTTGACATGTTGACAGGATTTATGGATGAATTATCAAACCCGGATATGATATCGCGTTATTTATACGCACACCAGCATATAAACAAGATGGCCCTGGGCCTAGAAAGTGAAACAGCCTCCGTTTTCCTTGCTTACGATGCGTCTCTCAGCGGTTGTGACGACCTTCCTTTGTTTCGCCTCCACTGTCATTGCTGTCGCTAACCCCCAACCTGCTCCCCGCTCGCCGAACCTTCGCCAGGTCTCTCGTAATCAACTGGAGGCTCGAGCAAAATACCCTGAACATTTTGCTCCAGAAAGGAGGACGAATCCCAGCGACGTATCAGACCCTTGCCAGGAAAACTCACCAACTCCACTTCGTAGAGAGCTATTTGGAGATCAGCTCTTGCACCCCCGTGAGGCAGTCGCGTTCTTACAGGGACGTGGACGCTTCGTATCGTATGTTTTACGTGCTCTTGGTAAAGCTCAGTCGCGGTCGTCTTACCTGTCCGAACCTCAGGGAAAATGGAACAGAATACGTTGACAATGATTTCAGAGCCCTGATTGAACGTCGTGCATTCAGGCCCAGTACTCTTCACAACGTCTACGATACTGTCAAGAACCAAGTCGGCAAAGTCTTGATGAGAATTAGTGTTCCTCATTACAAGAAGTGGAAGGCCACTTTGACCCCGGGGAAGGTTTATTACCTCTCGCCCAAGTGAGGCTCTGTTTCATATGCTGTGGTATACTAGACTGACCTGCTCCGGTATAGCACCTATATCAGGCACGAAGACGTTGATGAGATTGAGAGAATCTTGCTGGCAGACCCTAGCTTTGTCGAGCTCGAGTTTCACGGGTTGCATCTTCCTAGGAGTTTCTTCGAGGCTGCTGCGGCGTATTAGACGGGATTTCTCGGGACGATTTTATATTTTGTGATAGTTTGGACTTGTTGGACTACTCCCTGTATCCCAATTAGACGTATCACTACTGTAAATATACCATTCGAGTTGTTTTTACGGCCCTCTTCTTTTTCCAATAAGCGCCCAGAAAGCGCTGCTAGGCTGGGTGTTTGGCCAGCGCCACGTGACTGAATTTTTCAGTGTGATGTCGGGTCGGGGAAGCGGCTTCTTTTGAGTGACGCATCTCCCACTTTCCAAGTTATTCGCTGTCTCCTTCTGCGCTCTTCAATCGAAATGCTCCCTAGACACTTGAAGAGCCTGGCTGTCCGTTCTGCCTTGCGAAATAGGGCTGTCTTGTCACAGCGCACTGCGTTCCCCCCACCGTTCCGGATAGCCGTCCCTCAGGCCACTGCCGGTTTCCATAGCTCGTCACGGCGGTTTGAAGCTCCAAAGTCGCCGTTCCAGACATTCGTGGATGTGCTGAAGGATGAACTGCGGAAGGATCGTGAGCTCCAGGAGAACGTCAAGCAGCTGCAGGGAGACGTGGACAAGCTCCAGGACGCAGAGGCTTTGAAGAAGGCTAGGATTGCCTACGAACGGGCCAGAGTACGTGGCGCACACCCTTTGTCTACCCTGTTGAAATAACCTAGTCTTGTGCAGCTCGCTTCCAGCATCAAGGAGAACCCAAGGCTTCGGGCAGCGGCCGAGGAACTCAAGAAGACCGGTGTGAAGGTTGGAGATGCTGTTTCCGAGGCTCTCAGAACCATGGAGGAGAGCGAGGTCATGCGTGCCGTAAGTCTTTTCTGTCTGTCAATCTTTTGTATATGTTGACTGAAAATTTCTGCAGATTGGTCGAGCTTCGGCGGCCCTGTCAGCGACAATCGAAAAGTCCACGGAGCCCATCCGAAATACCGCTGCGTACAAGTCGCTTGCGGACACCCTCGTGGAGGCTCTTGATGACAGCGGCAGTCTCAAGCACGCAGGTTTTGAGGAGAGAGAGGCTCGGAGATTGAGACGTCAGAAGCGACTCGCGAAAGCAGGGTTGACCCGCGGTTCCAGAGTGACTGCCGATCCTGAGTAAGTCATATCCAGTGCCATACATTTTCACCATTCTTATCTGTCGCTTCAAGAGCTGGCCAGGCACTCGTACTCCACAAAGATTCGCCACGACAAGAAGCATGGAATAAGTTGAAGGAGACGAACCCTGTCCTGAAGAAACTCACTGAACTCCGACAGTCTTATGATGATTCGGAGCACCCAGTGGTGGCAAGTGTGCGATCAGTAACAGATACGATTGGATCTTGGTTCGACGAGAACGAGACGGCACAAGTGACACGGCTAATGATGTCTATGGACCCCACCTTCAACCGGGAGAGTTTTGAGCGCGAACTCCGAGAGTACATTGTCCCTGAAGTTGTCGATGCCTACTTGTCTGCGGATCAAGAAAGTCTCAAAGCATGGTGCGGTGAAGCTGTGAGTCATTCCTGAGATTGATCTTGCAACTACTTTGCTCATTTTTGTCTAGACATATAATGTTCTATGGGCAACCATGGAGCAATACCTGCGCCAGGGTCTCATTAGCGACAGCAAAGTGCTTGACATTCGACAAGTCGACGTATGTGGTTTCTCTCGTCAAGTTTCCAGCGTAAATGTTTATATTTTCTTCAGGTCCTAGAAGCAAAGATTTTGGAGAACGAAATCCCCGTTTTCATCATCACATTTTCCACGCAGGAAATGCTTCTCTTCCGAAATGCTAAAACGGCAGAAATCGTGGTCGGTGCCGAAGACAAGGTGGAGCAATGCACTTATGTCGCAGTCGTAACTCGTATTCCTGAGGAGCTTGACAACGAGCTCACTGCTGGATGGAAGATCGTTGAGGTACGCAATTTCCTTGCTGGTGTTATCCCTAGGTTTTTGCTGACTGTGGCCACAGATGGGACGAAGAAGTGCACGCGCCTACCTGTAGGTTGGAAAAGTAATATAATCATCGTACATTATAGACTACCTTATTGGCTTTTCCTCGATGTAGCAGCGGTACTAGCTGGAGGCATAATCACTACTCACTCGTTCATTGTTGGCCGGAAATTGCTGCGACGCGTCCTGATTGAACACGCTCACGTGCAGCTTAAACACGAACAACGCGCCTTTCCCACGCCCGAGCCAGCCGCCCACCGCGACTTGTCGTTCCCCCCCTTTCCGCCAAACCTCCTTCACCTCGCGCCATGAACAAATCCTCGAAGTCAGCAAGATCGGGTCTTGGAAGCGTCAAGCGAGACTGGTCGACGTCGTCAACCCAATCATCTCAGACGCTGAGATCGTCCCAGGACATACCGTGGTCACCGACACAGAAACCGCAGGAGACAACCCGCGTTTTGACGGGGGCAGAAAAGCGTTTGAGGGATATTCAGAAGGCTTTGGAAGAGTGTCAGCACAATAAGCCGCCAGCGCCTCTCGCTGACTCGAAGAGAGTCCCAAACAAGCGTCACAGTGACGAAGGGGCCGGCGACGCATCGAGTGCCACCAAGAAGAGGAGGGTGTTGCCATGGGCCGAGACTGACTCGCTGTCGTCGAAGTCTGGTTTCGGAAACGACAGCATTGCTGGTGGGAGCAGGGGCTCCCAGACTACCAGGACGGCGAATAGTACTCCGACCCCTTCCTCATCGGCTGTTCCGCCCTCAGGCAAGCCGGAGAAGCTTGCAGCGGTGTTCCTCAGTCAGGAACAGACCCAGATTTTGAAGTTGGTTCAAGAAGGGAACTGCGTGTTTTATACTGGAAGTGCTGGTGAGTGGCCAGCGTATTTCTAGCATTTGTGGAGACTGACTCATGACTAGGTACCGGCAAGTCCGTCTTACTTCGCGAAATTATCAAGGTCTTGCGGAAGAAGTTTGTCAAGACCCCAGATGCAATTGCTATCACAGCTTCAACTGGTGCGTGGAATGCCGCATATACCGTCCTCTCAAGCTGATCTCTAGTATAGGTATTGCTGCCTGCAATATCGGCGGTGTCACCATCCATTCATTTGCTGGAATTGGCCTTGGAATAGAGAGCGCCGAAGACCTTGCAACTAAGATTCGCAAGAACAAGAAGGCAGCAGCCCGATGGCTCCGAACGAAGGTTCTTATCATCGACGAAGGTGCTTGCGCCAAACATGGTCGTATTCTATCGCGCTAACAGACCTTTCCAGTTTCGATGGTTGACGGAGACCTTTTCGACAAACTCGCCAAGATTGGCGCTATTCTTCGCAAGTCAAGCG
The DNA here is from genome assembly GCA_027579435.1 of Candolleomyces eurysporus. NCBI lineage: Eukaryota > Fungi > Basidiomycota > Agaricomycetes > Agaricales > Psathyrellaceae > Candolleomyces > Candolleomyces eurysporus. The sequence continues at coordinate 365,583 of JANBPK010000709.1, read as the reverse complement.
TTCCGTTTGGCGGAATCCAGGTCGGCTAGCCAGATTCTTCCTGTATTGCTTCTCTGACCTGTCAAACAGATTATTATTACCGGAGACTTCTTCCAGCTGCCTCCAGTCACCAGAAGTGGCTCAGTGAAATTTGCGTTTGAAGCTGAGCTTTGGGCCGAGTCAATCAAGTATATGTTTAACCTTACGAAGGTCTTCCGTCAGCGCGACCAGAGTGAGCATATCCATTCTGCCTGGCGTTTATGCTGCTGACAGGATAATTAGGGTTCATTGATATGCTGAATGAGATGAGGTTTGGAAACTTGTCACAGCAGTCAATTCAGGAATTCAAGAAGCTTTCACGACCAATCCATTATGAAGATGGGATGGAGGCCACTGAACTGTGAGTGGTCAATGTATAACCCAATCCATAAATACTCACGCAGCCCCAGGTTCCCTCTTCGAGAGGATGTTGAGCGGTCTAATACATCGAGAATGTCGCGGTTGTCCACTGAAGAGAAACGATTCACGGCTGTGGATGGCGGGTCAATGCTAGACCCTAACCAGAGAGAAAAGACGCTCGCCAATTTTATGGCTCCTCAGGTGTTGAAGCTGCGAATCAACGCCCAGGTTATGCTGATCAAGAATGTCGATGATACCCTTGTTAATGGAAGCATGGGCAAGATTGTGTCGTTTGTGGATCCCACTGACTACGCGAAAGACGCTCTTGAAGCTGCTACCGGTGTTGTTGGAGGTGGTAGCAGTAGTGCCGCTGGATCCAAGAAGCCGTCTACTGGATCCTTTAAACTTTACCCCTTGGTAGAGTTCAGGATTCCAAATGGTGGGACCAGGAAGGTGCTCGTCTTGCCCGAAGTGTTCAAGGTCGAGCTCCCCAGCGGAGAGGTGCAAGTCAGTCGGACACAGGTACGGCTGATTTGGTTGATAATTCAATTGTTGATGCTGACATCTTTCTCTAGCTCCCATTGATTTTGTCGTGGGCGATGAGCATCCACAAGTCTCAAGGGCAGACTTTGGACCGGGTTAAAGTTGACCTTGGAAAAGTGTTCGAGAAAGGTGCGAAAGCTTTTTTCACATAATTGGCCAAGTCTCTAAATGTTGTGCGTTGCAGGACAAGCATATGTCGCCTTGTCTCGTGCGACGTCCCTCGAAGGCCTGCAGGTACTCAATTTCAACCCTGCGAAGGTGTGTTTGGACTGTATTCTTCCCTCCCATACTTCTTTTCTGAATCGCTTCTAGGTGCAAGTGCATTACAAGGTCGTGGAATGGAGCAAAACCCTTGCGACAATCACAGAATCGAACTATGATTGAGTAACTGCCAGACAGACCATTAGATCACCACTAGTCGCATTCAGTCCTTCACAATTATTGTGATAACCTTATTGGCACATGTACAGTGTAATTTTAGTGCATCATGGGTTCGTAATTTATATACGGTTAGATGGAACCAATACTCGGGGTTACAACTTGGATAGCCAAATAACACTCACTCTTGCGTTCCCTTGCTCATCATGCTGGAGGAGGAGGACAAACTAAGATCTGGGAGGCCAAATAAAGATGAGAGGAGGCCAAACAAAGGCGCTGAAGGCCAAAGCTCGTGCCAAGCACAACCAAACACCCGACCCACTGCCGCCACCAAGCTTCAGCGCCATCTTCAACAAGCACTTCCAATAATAAATCGTCGCAACAGCGTAGTATCACCGACCTTGAATACACAAAAGGCTAGATATCAGAATTCTAGAAGCAATCGCAGCGACGTTGTTCCCCGGAGGGAATTACCACATGCGCGCGCAGGACAATACAAGGCCGCGCCTTATTGTCCTCAAGAATGCACACAGCCCGCGCACAGATTGACATTATCCCTCTGACGCCGATTGTTCCCCTTTCTTATTTATATAGAGGTGCTCTGGATGTCGGTTTCTCCTCAGTGCGATCAGGATCGACTGGTTCAACTTTCAACTTTTCAATCTCTTCCTTCTCCGACTTTGAGTTGCTCTTTCTTCCGCCCTAGCGCTAGCTAAACCACACTCTCTATATTATCCAACTCAAAGCTAGTAGCCGGTCTACTTTTCTAATTTTTCTTCCTTGAAAAACGAACCATCTCGACCGGCACCTTCGCCTCACGAATCTCCCAAACCCCACTTACCTCCCGTAATCGCTCTCGATATGGCCACTGTCGTTCGTGACTCCCGCTTCTCTATGTCGTTCATTCCACCCGTCGAGATCCACTAGTGAGTATCTTTGAATCCCGTCTTGTGTGTCCGAACAAGAGCTAACCGATACCGATCGGCAGCGCGCCTATGACCCAAACCCGCTCCACCAAGGGAAAGCGCATCGGACGCCAGCTCGTCAACCTATGGAAGATGATGACCCGGACTCGTTCCAAGCAGCGTGCTTCCTTCATGCCCAGGGACTTTGTCTCCGTTACTCGCCGCCGAAGCACCATGCCATCGCAACTCTACCTCGCCCGTGCTTAAATCTCGCGGCAATCTCACCGACATATACTCCACATGCGACACCCATANTTTTTAAACGACTTCCCTCACATATGCATCACCTTTATGACCATTGTATGAACACCACGAACCGCATACGGATACGGACACTTTCCTACGATTGTCATACATGTTTGCATACTAGATTCACCCTCATCACCATAATACCCCCGGATTGACTCTGGCATGTCATTGTATTTCTTGCTTTCCTCACACTATGTATCGGAAATGTTATGTTACTGTATAGATTTAATATTTAATCAAGAATGGAATAGAAGTGTATGGTACAGTGAAGATCAAACAGGATTAAAACCGAATTCTAGAGTCGGAGTGCGAGAGAATAGTGTGGGTATGAACTTCGAGAATCGAATAAATAGCACGGTGATTGCTTTGAGAATATATTTTGGAGTGCGGTTGGTGAGGCGTTCACCAAGAAGTCAGTGACTCTTCAACCATCTGCATCGTGTTGGGATTCTGTTCCAGAATATCGTGTATCAGACTGGGAGGTGGATGGAATGGGATCGAGGATTAACTCACCGCGCGAATCGCACTTGCAATGGTCCCCATCGTCCTTTCAATGGTCTCGAGTCTCTCTATCTGTGAAGGGTGGTCATGAGTAAGATGAATTCAGACAGCAATAAGACACTTACTGCTCGAGCTTGCTCCAAGTTTTCGTTTTTAACTCCCTCCAACTTGGCCATTGTATCGCTCAACTCTCGCTTGACGTCGTCCAACTCCCGCCTCACTTCGTTCAACTGCCTCTGCAGTTCGGCTCTCTCGTGTTGCAGAGTCGAGATCTGGTTTCGAGATTTCGGTCAACCCAAGATAGTGACAAAGGCAAACAATTGCAAAACTCACATCACCCTCCTTCGCAGAATTCGCAGAAATGGCCGCTTCCAATCGAGCCTGAGTCTCTTTAAGGGAGCATTCCAACTAGTCGACATGATAGGTATATTGAGCTCAGTAAGGGCTGGAAATAAATCAGGGGACAACATACCTCATTAACCTTCTTGTTTGCCTCATTGACGTCCAAAAGGGTAGAGCCACCGCTTCCGCCGCCACTTCCGCCACCATTGAACATTCTCCACAAAGAGAAGCGTGACAGATAGCTGGTAGACTGATCACCAGTGCTCTGAGTGGCTCTCGATGGAGTTTCTTGAACCTCTGCAGCTTCGGACGACCCGGCTTGCGTATCCAGATCAGTGTTTCCAGCTTGGGGACGCTGAACCGACGCCGGACTGGGATACGCCATCACTGGGTCGATGGATCGTTGTGGCACCACTGGCGTCGCACTATTCATCATAAATATCGTCTCACTAACACGCTGGGGTGAAATACTCACTTCATGTCGACAGGGTCGGGGTCCTGGACGTCAACGTCAACATCCATAGCATCAGACATGACATCCTCGTGAGGCTGAGGCTCCGGGCCAGGGGTGGGAGGCGCGCCTTCGGCTAGGATACTGCCCTGAGCAGTCAATCGGCGTCGAATGGGAGTTCTGTGAGAGGTGAGTGTAAGCCTGATGAACAGGAAAAGCATGATGACGCCGACCTTGGGCCTTGAGCAATACTTGTGCCGTCGCTGGTTGAGTCACCGACGTTTACAACGGAGCCAGCTCGACTTAGACTGCTGCTAAGAAGGAAGGAGGATAAGTTTTGCATTCATGGCTGCAGGAGTCTAGAATCGTACTTGGTGAAAGAGCCGGTTCTTGCAAGTCTTGCAGCTTGCAGAGTGTTCTTCTTTTTCTCGCGCTGCAATTGAGTGTTCACCTATCGCCCGACAGCGTTGGTTAATTCAACGTTCATTTGCTTGAAAGAAAGAATTTTCAACTCACGGAAGCTAGGCTATATTTCTGAAACCCAGAGGTGCGGATGAAATGCTTTCGCCGAATCGCATTAACCCCAGCTGCAAGTACTCTCGACTTCTTCCTCGCAACACCAGCCACCCTCTTCTTCACAACCTCCCTTTGAGGGCGAGAGCTGCCACCGTTGACAGGTTCGGGTTGAGTGTTCCCAAGAGACAACAATCCATCAAGCCTGAAAGATTCCATTCATTAATCAAAGATGAAGGTAATTTACGCCAAAATTAAATGTTACCCACATATCGGCACCAATTTGCGTGAATCGAAAGCTCGATTCGAGGTCCTCTGGGCCTTCGTCCCTCCGTTCGATGAAAACGTTGAGCTCCTGGTGGCCGTCATAATTAGAAACTAGTTTTGGCAACGGGAGGAGAAAGAATAGCAAAGGGCGGACCTACCATCTGCGCGAGACCTTCCTCTAAACGGAGAGGAGCCTGAGTTCCCCCAGATTGCCCAGTGGCTTGCATTTGCTGCTTCGCTAGTGGCAACACAGGATATATTATTCAACAACAGTCCAAAGAAGCTAGAAGCGGGGAAGCCGCGTCGAGTTCACGCACCTGCTTCAAGTATATCCGACTTCGTGAAATAACGATGAGGCTCATTCTGCCTTGAGTCCTTGCGCAGACTAATGAGACCGTAGAGAACATCTACAGCAACCAGGAGAGGGGTTGTCAATCTTGTATTCGGAATAAATTCGAAGACGGGGCTTACAATAAAAATATATTTCCCTCCTTTGGGGCATGTCTAAATCCGAGAATAAGGAAGGGCTCAGTCCGAGGCTGGCGGAGAGAAAGCTTCAAGCTTCGAGCCGTTGCCAAAAAGCTAAATCCGTTGTTCGCTGAACAAGGAGAGGGAGAGAAGGATAGAATGAGACGGGGTGGACACTTCCATGTCTTAAATGACCTTGGAATCACAAAGAGCCACCGTATTCCAAGGACACAAAGAGCAGAAACTTTGACTGTGGCAAGCCACGAGGCCGCCCCAGTAACCGTGATATGACGCAGAAAGCAACATGTTCAGCCTGAGGCTCTGCTGTTTCGAATTAAATTAGACAAGCTCGTGTCTTCGGAGTGACCGTCAGAAGTTTGAGGTGGCGCACGGAAGTGGTCTCGCAAATGCCGCAGTGCCAGTGAGTGTTTGAAGGGAAGCTGTGCGACGCGGATATGACCATCAACTGACCCGGCTTTCAGAATCCTACAAGCACTCACCTGCATGGTGAAGTGCACCAGACTCCCTCGATCCTCGGCCTAGTACCAATGGTTCAATTATAGTATTCTACAGGTAAATTACATCAGAGCGCTTGCTAGTGGTATGACGGGGACAAATGAATGCAGGGTATCGAGATGATAGAAGTCATAATCCAAACAATAAAAACTTGATAAATAGTGAGGTAGATCTAAAGGAAAGTGAGAGAAGTCCGAAACTTCGAAACGGTCCATGAAGCCTTCAAATAATCAACGAAGACGCCCAATGCCTGATAACATGCTCCCCAAGCTTGTGTATTTCGAATCTTTTGACGTCCCTTGACACAATCAGCGCATGTGAATTCCGTACATTCGGGAAGAACGCAATCTCCTTCTTCAGGCCGGGGAGGGCATTCATCCAGGTCACAATCTTTTTCTGGTTAGGTGTCAGGATCGGATGCTCGCCTTTCTTGATCATTGGTGTCTTGGATGGCTGGGTTGGTTGAGGATCGTCGCTGTCGATGAGGTCGACGACTGCGCCCTCCATTTCTCGCTCCAACTCGGCGAGGATCTGGGCAAGCCTGTTTGCGTTGGAGCTGTCGGCTTCGAGGTCTTTAATTCGTGCGCGGGAGGAATGGGATGCGAGCGTGAAGTTGACAATGACGAGCGAAAGGACTGTGGGGATAAGGATGGGCAGGAGGCCGTACAAGACCTGTTTGAAGTGTATCAGCGTCACTATTCCATTGAAGCAAACTGAAATTGAGATCTATTTACCAGATTGAGGGGGAATCTAAATTGAAGTGGTGGGGGAAAGAATGGAGGTCGTGACTTTGCACGTTTGAACCAGGCTTTTGAAAGCGTTCTAATTTTAGCTGGAGGGGGAGGGGGGTTATCCGATATCGAATATTGGTGAATGAGGTGCTTGTATTCGTCGTTGATGGTTCTAGATGGGGAATCAGTACTCATCTCACACAGATGTATGAAGGGATGCGCTACGGCTTACATTTCAGTTCCATTGGTCTCGTATTCTGCGAAGGGATCTTCAAACTCGATGGCAGCGGTAACATATGGCACTGTGACATCGTTGATACTACATGCTGCGTAAGCACGGCGCCGAGGAAGCGAGCAGCAATATTAGAACGTACGCATTGGCATAAATCCGAAGATGCTGGAACTTGGTCAGCGCCTGGTAAAAGATTCTATCTGTACGCCACCAGGTGAGCCCCTCCGCAGTGTTTGAAATTAAACACAACGTACCTGGGTCTGCCATGACGAGGAGGAGAGGTCGCCCGCTCGGGGACCATTTGTCCACTCCGTAGAACTGCTCCCCAGTCCGCGAGAGGAGCCTGGGTCCGAGGGTATGGGCTACGGACGAGAAGAAGGATGGGTAGCGGAGAAGGCCAATATGAGGAGTGGCGATGGTGTTGAAGTTTATTGGTTTCACATTTTCGAAGAAGCCTCGTTGATGAAGAATACTACGCGGAATTGCCGGCAACCGTCAGCCATTGCGCAGACCAATGAAAGGGTTAGCATACCCAACAAGATATCGAGCTACGAGGCCGCCCAGACTGTAGCCTGTCACTGACAACTTGGTGACCTGGTCTCCAGAGCTCTCGAGCTCCTTGACCTTGTCCAATAACTATCGGAGAGTCAGTCTAGTCAAGGCGATAAAATTGGGTCAGAGTCGCACCTCCTTCGCTACTCGTTCTCCTCCCCAGTCGATACCGTCGTATGTACCTTCTTCACGGTTCGTTTCGGCGAGTAGAATCTCCAGCTTTGTTCCATCTTCCACTGACGGAAGAGCATGGGTTTCCTGAACAATGCGATACAGCTCTGCGAGGTGGCCTGGATTGCCCCACATTCCATGGATAAGAACCAGCAAGTGAATGGGGGCCATTTTGTCTAAAATCAACGAGAGAGAGAATGGGAAGCGGGAATCGAGTAATGGTCGGTGCAGGTTGCAGGCTCTCTAATAAATGATGAGAGGCGGTGCTAATTTTGACCCACTCGTCATTCCGGCGGTTGTGCGTAAGCCTGGTGCCGAAGGTGCGCAGTCTTAGTCGTGGAATGCCAGAACCGGCCATCCGATTGACGGACGCACTTCATCCGTGTCAAATTGTATGTGCAGGGACTGCAGGCCTTTCAACCGCTCTGATCGCGGTGTAATGCCATGGCTTTCGCATCGAGGAAACAAGGGACAGCCCGTTGCCTTCCTGTTTGAACGACTGCGCCTCGGGGGCTCGATTCTCGGGGCTATTTGCGGGGAATTTATAGATAACAACCTGCGTTACACTGGCTGAAAGGAAGTTCCTGCATACATATGAGCGCTAGCGAAAATTGAACTACAAGTTGAAGTAATTTCGCAGTACTGAGCTGGTCTTGGCCGTTTTGTCACGATCACATGATGCGATCTGACATCATATATGGCCGAGGATCGATACGGACTCCTTCATCCCTCCCTGCAATAACCCTCCCCTGGTGTTGCTGAGATGTCGTTCCCAATCAAGGAGATCCCAACCAAGCCGTTCGAGGGCCAGAAACCGGGTACCTCTGGCTTGAGGAAGCGGTAAGCTTTGATCTCCTCGAGATCAAGCTTGGCCAGCGCTGACAGCTATTCGATATAGAGTCAAGGTCTTCCAGCAAGAGGTTTGGGATTCCAATCAAGATTATATAGATATGCATGCTCATATACTTACAGCACTACACCGAGAACTTTATTCAGGCCATCTTCGATTCCATCGACGCCAAAGGCCAGACCTTGGTCATTGGTGGTGATGGTCGATACTTCTCCCCCGAGGCGGTACAGATCATCTTCAAGATTGGTTCGGCCAATGGTGTNAAAAAAATTCATCGTTGGAAAGGACAGTATTCTCTCCACCCCTGCTGCTTCCAACGTCATCCGGAAGTACAAGGCTTATGGTGGTATTCTCCTGACTGCCAGCCACAACCCCGGAGGACCCAACAATGACTTCGGTATCAAGTACAACGTTTCCAACGGTGGACCTGCTCCTGAGGGTGTCACCGACAAGATCTTCGAGAAGACCAAGACTATCTCGAGCTACAAGGTTTTGGAGGCGCCTCCGGTAAGCATTGATCTCCGTCACAGATCCTGCATGCCGTAACTAATATCGCAATCTAGGTTGACCTCTCTAAAATTGGAGAGACGAAGTATGGACCTTCCGAGGTGTCCATTATCGACTCTGTTGCCGACTATCTCATCCTGCTTCAGGAGATCTTTGATTTCCCTCTCATCAAGGAGTTCCTCGAAGCTCACAAGGCCGACTATCCCATCCTCTTCGACGGGTTGAACGGCGTTACTGGCCCTTACGCCAGAGCCATCATCGTCGATACCCTCGGCCTCCCGGAATCTTCCATTCAGAACTGCGTCCCTCTTCCTGACTTCGGAGGAGGACACCCTGATCCTAACTTGACCTATGCCCATACCCTGGTCGATGTCGTGGAGGCCAAGAACATCCCCTTCGGAGCAGCCAGCGACGGCGACGGAGATAGGAACATGATTTACGGCAAGGGTGCTTTCGTTACTCCCTCCGACTCCGTGGCTATCATTGCCCATTGGGCCGATGTTATTCCCTACTTCAAGAAGGGTGGTGTCAAGGGCTTGGCTCGCAGTATGCCTACGAGTAAGGCTATTGATCTGGTCGCACAAAAGAAGGGTCTCGAGTACTTCGAGGTTCCGACTGGTGAGAGAGTTTGTTGGATTGCGACATGCGATAGGGACTAACCGGATGCATAGGTTGGAAGTTCTTCGGAAATCTTATGGATGCGGGTCGTCTTTCTATTTGCGGTGAGGAATCGTTTGGAACGGGTTCCGACCACATTCGTGAGAAGGACGGACTTTGGGCTGTCGTTGGTAAGTCGATAGCAAGCGATTCTGCGCACGTTTGAGATTTGCTTATCGATCGTTTTTCAAGCCTGGTTGAACATTATCGCTGCTGCCAACAAGAAATCCCCCAACAAATTGATTGGCATCAACGATATTCTCAAGGAGTTCTATTCCATCTACGGTCGTTCCTTCTTCAGCCGATATGACTACGAAGAAGTGCCCTCTGAAGGTGCCAATGCCCTCGTCGCCAACTTGAACAAGGCCATCTCCACCAACTCCTTGAACGACACGGTTCATACCGCCTCCAACGGTACTTCTTATACCGTCTCTGGCCTGTACAACTTCGAGTATAAGGATCCCATCGACCACTCAGTGTCCAAGAACCAGGGTCAGGTTATCACTTTCTCTGATGGTTCTCGAGTTGTGTTCCGTCTCAGCGGAACCGGAAGTCAAGGCGCTACCGTTCGTCTGTACGTCGAGCGCTATGTGCCCGCTTCTGCTTCCCCAGAGGAATTGGCCAAGCCCGCCGCTGAAGGTTTACAGAGCTTGATCGATGTCGCTCTCGAGCTCAGCAAGCTGAAGCAGTACCTGGGTGTTGACAAGCCCACCGTCATTACTTGAACCACACTCACGTTTCACTCAAAGGTTTCTTATCTGGACACTGCCTTGGAATGATTGCGAAATATTAGAAATACCACATTGTAACAATACTGGATATAATCAATCATGGTTTGTTGGGATTTTGGAGTTCATGAGATGATTGACCTTAAAGTTTTCCTCCTCTGGCGTCTGCGCCAAAGAATTCCGCGAACGCACCTCCAAGTTCGGGTATCATGTCCTGTGTGACAAGACCTCTGCCCATTTTTGCGAATGCCCGTTTACTGGCCTCCCTTGTTACCATACTGCCCCCAACTGCAGCAAGTAAAGGCACTCGAGATGCGGGTACGCTTTTATCTCTGTCAGGATTCCATCAGCTATTCTGCGTCCTGAAAGGGCTTCGAAGCAGGTATTACCCAAATGCACCATCTTCATAGCATTTTCCCCAAGCCATGAAAGTCCCAACACTACCGCTGAGAACGTCGCCTTGACCTCCACACCTCTTCAATCCGCCCTCCACATCCACCTCTACAGTCTCTTTCGTCTTCTCTTTCTCCGCATCGGCACCTTCCAACTGGCTCTTTTTCAAGTCCGCTGCATCTCCGGTGGTATCCACGGCTATGATATCCTTAGGGCCTTTCTCCAATACCGTCACACCACCCAACAAGTTGGATATGAGGCCCGCACGTTCATTAGCCGGAGCCGCAGGGTCGACGCCCACCTGCTCTCCGAGTCGTTTGAACTCGACAACGTTGGGTGTGAGGACGGCCCGGCGGTACCCTTTGATGATGGAAGGGTCGTGCCCGACAAGGAGGAGAGCATCGGCGTCAAGGACGAGGTACATTCCGCGTTGACGCGCGAGGGAGATGGCTAGTTTGGCATAGGATTGCATGTAGGGTTCGCGTCCCAATCCCGGACCCACAATTAGCACATGGAGACGGGCGAATAGGGATTGTAGTTGTGGGGTTACTTGGTCGGAGGTTCTGTTTGTTTGTGAGGGTCATTAAGGGTCGCTTGAGGACAGATATCGCTGTTTTGATGATAACGTACGATGATTCGTTGAGGATTGGGTGGACGATGAGATCTGGGGAGTATGATTTGATGGCGCCTGCTGCAGTTGGAGAGCAGATGACATGCGAGAGGTCGGCTCCCTAGTAGTATTAGAAACATATCTTGTCAACTCCTTGGAGCCGTCGGAGAGATAATGGCAACCAACAAATCGAAGTGCAGACATGGCTGCGAAGAAAGGAGCTCCTGTATAGCTGTTACGTAGGCGTCAGATCTCGTTTGTGGGCGACAGAGGATAGACTTACTCTAGTGCGCCTCCGAGGACTCCAACACGACCTGTTGGGAACAATTCAACAGAGATTAATCTTTCAGTAAAAGTTCGTAAAAGGCTTACTGACCAGATTGTCCTTTGTGTAGACTTCCATCCAGAGGAGGAATCAACCTTTTGATTTGCTCGATAATGGCGCGAGGAACGGGCATGGTAGTAGGGTCTACTGTAATGAAAGTTCAGGCTCTTAGTTAGCGACTTGACTACGTCATGTCACGGTAACCGTGGGAATCCCGCCTTTGTTTGTACGCACTCGGTTCTGTTTGGCCTCGGGCGCCAGCTCGTGTACCCCAAATGGTGATTCCATTCCTCTCCAACACGATCGAGACCCACTCCTCCACCCCACCGGNAAAAAAATTCTTCGCCAAACTATCGATATGACAACCGTTAATTGCGACCACAAGTGATTCTCGAAAGCGAAATCAAGAGATGCTGTTTGAGGCACATGGCGTCGTGGACTCCTTGTGGACCTAGAACAAAGCGACTGGGGAGTACAATACCTCAGGACGAGCCGACGACGAGCGACTACGACGAAACATTCCTCTGGCCGACGTCTGGTCAAGGGTGTCTTGGTGATAAGAAGCACCATAGCTGTGCTCTGGAGCCTTCGGGGATCTCTGGTACCGCACGAAAGCACTGATCGAGGGGACAATGGACTTTTTTTCTGGTTGTTCTTGTGGGTGCCCGTCCGAGCCGAGGAACTCGAAGCGACGGGGTTATTTAACCGTAGCCATCAATTGGGTTGCTCATTTAGCCTCCTTGCTTTCCCTTCAAGTTTCCACCTCTCACTCTTTCGCTGTCCCGGCTGTCTCTCTTTTCTTGAATCGTTCTTTGAGCTATGAAGTCCATTCTTTCTGCTGCTTTGTTGCTGGTGTTGCCTCTGGAAGGCCTGGCTGGCACCAATGTTCATAACATTCACTGGTCGAGACATGCGGGTCGCAGGACTACTTCCCTCCAGGCGAGGAATAACACAGGCCCGTCTCCATACAAGCTAGAGGACCTTTATCGTGGAGAGTCATTTTTGAAGTATGCTCACCTACCCTATCGTTTGTAGTACTGCCATTCTGACGCATGCATTCAGCGAATGGGACTTCTTCTCAGCTGAAGACCCTACTCATGGCCTCGTCAACTACCAGACGAAGGACAATGCGATTAAGAAGAATCTGGCATACGTCCAGGATGACGGAACGACCGTGTTAGCTGTTGACGATTTCACCGACGTGCCTGTTGGTGGCAAGCGTGATTCGTGAGTTCGTAAGGCCTCCTAAGTAATGGTGTTATCTCAACTCTTCCCATAGTGTCCGTATCAGCACCAAGAAGACGTACAATGGCGGTCTTTTCATCGCCGACTTTTGGAAGATGCCACACGGGTGCAGTGTATGGCCCGCTTATTGGTCTGTCGGCCCTGGTTGGCCAGAGGGAGGTAAGTTGTTATCATGTTTTGTGGCAACCACGATTCTGAATAAATTTCCTAGGGGAAATTGATATTCTCGAAGGTGTCCACGAACAAGCAACCAACCAGTATACCCTTCATACAGGGACAGGCTGCACACTCTCCTTGAACAACGTTCGAGTCAAGACTAACATCCTCCATGACCAATGCGCTAGCACTCCAAGCGACAATCGAGGCTGCAGTTTCACGGACACCGACCCTCGCAGCTACGGCAAACCCTTTAACATGATTGCCGGTGGTGTCTTTGCCCATCTGTGGAATAATGAGGGTATCAAGATGTGGTTCTTCCCTCGGGGTGAAGTTCCCGCCGATGTCGACGCGAAGCAGCCTAACCCAGATACCTGGCCCACTCCTGTCGCGTTTTTCAGCTCCAAGACGTGCAATATGGCTGATAATTTCTATGATCACTCGTTGGTTTTGGACACCACACTCTGTGGGGACTTCGGCGGGCCGACGTATGCGTCTGCAGGATGCCCTGGAACCTGTGAGCAAGCTGTGGCAAATACTACTATCTTCAAATGTATGTCATTTATCTTACTCTCTCTCTCAAACTGTAAGTTAACGCACTCTTTGCAGGGGCCAAATGGAAGATCAACTATATCGCGACGTACCAGCTCAACTAAGAGATGGTTCGGGATATGATAATTCTCTCCGTTGTTCTCGGGTACACAATGATACGAATACACGCGTCTACACTAGATGCCACGCCGGGTTAACGTTTTTTTTTTTTTTTTGCATTTAGACACTGAAGCTACATTCTTGACCTTCTTCATCACTTCTCCACATCTTCGTTCACCTTTTACCTTTACTCTACACTTTGGGTCATGTCCTAATACCTGGATACCATTGCTCCGATCGCATTGTCATTCTCACAATAAACATCATGCAATAGCCGACTTTACTCAGTAGATGAAGACCAGTGGTCGTTGAGTGATTGGCGGAGTTTGATGTTGTTGATCGTCTCGAGACCGTGGCGCTTGTGCTCGTCAAACTGCCCAGGCAGCAACCACCACTGGGAGGTCTGGCATTCTCTCTAGCCTCCACTTGAAGTTCTCCACTCTCTGAAATACGCCCTACGCTCCTTTATTGTATTGTTTAAACCTTGCCAGATGAAAGCGTCAGGTTCCACAAGTCGGTAAGTTGTCGTCATAGCTTCCCCAAAGCTATGTGCCAAAAACAATGATGGTCCGTGCTCGCCACCAGGTCTCCGGTGACAACAACATATCTGGGCAGGTCCAAGGCAAGCCACTGCCCATTGTATAATCTGGCTCCTAACCTGACTATAAATTAATGTGTGGCAGCGCAAGAGAAACTCGACCAAAAGGTGCGTCACTGGTCCCATACCGCAGCTTCTCTTCTTCCCTTCTTACCACTCGCTTCCAGCGCACAGCCAGACTCAGGTAGTGATAGCGACTCGCAGAGCGAGGCTGAAACCACCACCGCAAAGATGAAGCCTGAAACGCGCCCGAACGCGACGAAAATAACGAAACCCCCTAATCCCAAGGGCTCCGCCGCCCCGTCGGTAAAGGTCAGCACTGGCCAGAGACCGCCTAAACGTGTGGCATAGACTCACTTTATGAAATGCACGTTTCTCGCATGCAGTCTAGTATGAGCAAGACTCCACGGAAGGTCGACCCTAGGTGCGTATCGTGCTACCAGCAGTTTACCAATTCCATCCCCTTGATGTCTGACCGTCCGTCCGTATTGTTGGTTTCTTCCAAATTGTATAGGGACGTTCCTGGACCTTCCCCGAAAAAGGCTACTCGGAATTCTGATGATGAAGGCTCAGAAAAGAGTGTGCCTGTGCCAAAGAAAGCCCCGCTCTCAGTGCGATCGAGCCACACGCGCACCACTTCACTAAGCCGAGTTAAGGCGGCTGCCTCGAGTAGCTCCCTGAAAGTCAATGAGGCAAGCCTCGCTGCCAAGCCCGCGTCTAAGGCGTATGATATCATTTCTCGTTTTCTCATTTATTTGCCTACCTTCCTAACTTGTGCTTGTATCTTTTTTTTAGTGTTTCTGTAGCTCAGAGCGCCGAAGACGAGGATGAGGAGAGCGCTTCTATCGCAGATTCTCTTGCTGACTCTGTTGTGGGCGCAGCCGGTGGCCGAATTAGCCGCACTGCGAAGGACCGCCAGGAATACTTCAAGAATCAATCGGATTGCCATGCTTTTGGTCCTCATCGCGCGATCTGTTCACGTTGCAAGAAAATTGTAAACCTCACACGCAAACAGACGTACGCCGTTGGTCCATGGGAACGACACCGTGCCAAATGTGACCAAGAGTTAGCGAGGTATGTATTGGGGGCCCACCATCGGCCTCCACCTTTCCCCTCCGTCAATAGGCTGACCGGCAATTTTTTACGTTAGTGATCTACCATTACCTCACAATGCAGAGGAGATAGTGAATGCCTCCGCTCAAGAAATTTTTCCTGAACAGCCCGTCCGTCGGAATGCCACGGAGCGTCGTGCGTTTTTGCTGGACGACAACTTTGTTGAGATTGCGGAGGAGGACCGCGTCAAATGTGCCAATTGTCAGAAATGGGTTGCTTTGAAGAAAGGGCACCCATACGATCTTGCCAAATGGAAACAGCACCGCGACAAGTGTGCCTCACAATCGTAAGCCTGGTTTTTCCCGTTTTTGTATTTTACTGATTGCGATTCCATAACCAGTGACCGCGTGCTTGCAGCGGAGCGAAAACTGGCCATTGTCAATGATCCTCTCGTAAAATCTTTTGATTCCACGTCCGTTGAGTGTGCAACGTGTGGTGCAAAGGTGGTCAGCGGCTCCGGGAAAGAGTACGATTTGGGGGCTTGGGAAGAACACAAGGCTAAATGCAGGTAAGTCCAGGCCTTGGAACTCGCAAAGAAGAGCATATTTGGTTTTAGTGGCGCTGACTCCTCCCAGTTCAAAGATAGAAGCCTCAACGTCAGCCGTCAATTCAATTCCGTTCCCTACCGAAACATCGTCCACGAAGCCCCCGTCAACAGCATCCACTGAAGTTACTCTCGTCGCGACCGAATCAGCGGCCAATCAAGGAAGGGCTGACCAACATTCCAAGAAACGGCCCCGCGATGAGGATGCCGGCGCCTCAGAAGAAGACGAACGGCCGAGCAACAGACCCCGCACAGCGTCCTATAAGCCCCAGGATAGCCCGGGCGTCATGGGTTGGATTATGCTTCCGTTCAGATCCTTCGCAAGGGGCTTCCGCGAAAGCCTAAAGAGCAGTGACCGCTCCTAATTTATATCTCGGTACTTTCTTGCCTTTTCGTTGGCTGGCTACTTTTATACAACACAGATCTGTCTTTACTTCTACGATTTACTGCCGTCGTATTTAATGGGTAATCAACTTGTTTTTGCCCTGATTGATATTTGCAGCTCCGCGATTGTGGCACAGAAGGCGCAAACCAAAGCATAGGCGATCGAAGGCGAAAACTCCACTTTTGATCTATTTAATCACTGACCTGGATTTTTCGGTCGGACCCTCACAGGACTTCGAATTCTTGTTTCGCAGCCAAAACATGGCGCGGATTTTGCCGTGCGTATTGCCTAGATTGAGGACCCGGAGGTGTGTATATCCGCCGCAACCCTGAAGCAAAGTCAATTAGATTGTGATGGTACGTCTAGCGATGATGTAGTTATCGTAACACATACGGGGAAGAGACATATCCCCATCCCCTCTGAAAGGCGGGCAAGATCGCGAGGTAGGTGTGCGTCCATAGAAGCACTCAACTCACTATTTCGGATTTTATAGTCCAGGTGACTTTCATTTCTGAAGGAAAGACGTACACATGTCACGAAATCGACCCAGGAAAGGAGGGGGGGGCTCACGTTAAGTATTCAACTCATCTTTCCACCCGATGACCCCGATCCTGACGATGTTATCTGATCTCAGGATATGACTGTGCAGTGCTAATACATTGCCGCAGGCTAGTGTCTCAGTAAGGGGATCCCTGAAATACGAGTTCTGGCCCCACGCGGTTTATAATGAGCGCCCCAAGAACATCTGTTGATGATAAGCCATCTCCAACAGGCCACGCCTTTTGCGACAGGCAAAGAACTCGAGACCGTCCGGTCTCCCCCTGCCTGTCACTCCTTTCCCTTTTACCATATTCTATCCGCCCTCCCTTCAACCCCACTCCCCCTTTTCGCAATGCGCACAGTGTTGACGACCGCTGAAAAGGAGAGGGAAAGGCGGCTTCGGGCAGATCCCCTCGCTCTTGTGATCAATAGCGCATTTGTCGAGTGCAAGCAATGTGGAAGGAAGATTAAGCTTTCTTCAAAGATGGCTTTCGATCCCCTTCATTGGCGCAACCACCGAACTCGTTGCGTAAAGCGACAGAAGAAGAAAAGGGGCGCAATGCATAGTATGGTGAGTATCAGACTTTGAAATTCTTTGTTGTATTTTATAGGAATTATTCAATTTTGCCTATTCTCCCCTCCAGCGCGATCCCTCTCCATCCCCGCAGACAGGAGCCTGCGCAGAGAGTCCCCCTGCTCGGCCGCTTATACAAATCCCCCAAACTCCCGAGCCGAGCGACGAATCCTCGACATCTTCTCCGCCGCCGATGGCGTCCCCTTCTTCTATTCGACATCATCCCGAAGTCGTCGAAATAACACAAACAAACGAGAACGGGAAGTCTATCATATACTTCGTCCCCCGTCCGTATCGACCGCCGACCCCGACTTCAGGTGTTCCAGGGCCTTCGGAAGGGTGGAGGACTTGGAGTTGGTCGCAGCTGAAACTCCCCGACTTCGAGGCGACGGCTTTACGATTTTACAACGACTTATTATCTGACGACCCTGACCCGGATCATGTTATTACCGACTCGCTCGAGGCGCGTCAACGTCGTGAAGCTGCCGTATCCCTTTCCCTTCTTTCGCGTTCGCCGTGATGGACAGCGGACGTCCTCGACGGGCCCCGCCTCTGACGGCATGATCCCACAGCGCCCAATCTCGGTCTCGAGATTAGTGACAGCTTGGAATTAGATATGTCCTCACAGCCCGTGCTCTTGGGTGTAAATATACCCCACTGTTACTGGAGCTTTTCCCATTTGTTTTTCTTGAATTAACTTCCGCATTTTAGCTCGTGTTCCGCACTGTCAGTATGCATACCCATCTCATCATTGCTCCTGGATCCATATCATTTGTATACATACCATGCTCTGACTCCGCATTTGCCCAAGATGACCGTTCATTTTTGTTGTAACCATATTGTATTTCTATTGTCACCCTCACGCAATGCTCGCCTCATCTACATAGCACGACTACCCATCTTGGATATCTTCTTGGATATTACATGCACATGCATCTCGGAAGTTCAGCTTCCTCTGTATATTAGGCATTAAAAACCCCACCCTATGTTTTACTGCTACCCTGCTGCACGCGGTACACGGTCGTCATCAGGTAATGGCGGGTTCACGACACCACTCTGAAGCATGTTCAGCAATACGGGATCGGCCTGGTTCTCGCGTCCGCTGTCAAGTACGAAATGAGATATTTCAGCCCAGGGGACGTCGTGAAAATTCGGAAAATACCCACATGACGAGCCTAGCAACGTCTACTAGAATCGTACCGCTGGCCATGTTGATTTTCTCGATATTTGATAACAAATCTGCACGAGTCGGGCCAAGATTTAGCAGGATGACAGGCTTTTTGAGGTCCAGCGCGTGCTTCACTAGTCTGAGTGACAGGTGACATCAGGGCGTGGTCTAATACCGCCAGGGAAAACGTACCTAAAGGCAGAATAGGTGGCGAGGGTCGTACCGACAACGAGCAATTGGTCGGAGGATTCAATGTCGTGGTAGCTGCGCTCAGAGACGGCTGGTAAGCAAAGCAGAGCGCAGGTCGGACTTATGAGACTTACGATCGTTGCTTGACCTCCTGTTTTATTGATTCCCCGAAGAAGACGACCT
This sequence comes from Candolleomyces eurysporus, assembly GCA_027579435.1. Classification (NCBI taxonomy): domain Eukaryota; kingdom Fungi; phylum Basidiomycota; class Agaricomycetes; order Agaricales; family Psathyrellaceae; genus Candolleomyces; species Candolleomyces eurysporus. Next base: position 346,910 of record JANBPK010000709.1, on the reverse strand, counting down.
CGGGTTTGTGCTGAAAGTGTCACAGATGTAAGAAAGCTTATCCATGCCAGCGCTGTGGCTTCTTACGATAGAATTGCGATGCCCTTCTGACAGGCAAGTGGGGCAAATGGGGACGATGAAATCCTGATAGGAAATCCCCAGGTGCTCGATCGCAATCTGCACATGTTCGCATGCAAACGGACACGCGGTGAGGATACAGAAAGCCAGTGAGAACTGAAGGTGGTTCACATACGTCTCCGTCTGGGTTAGTCCGCGGCTGTGTATTTGTTCTCTCCAGATCTTGCGCAAAATGATGCCATTTGGGATTTGTTTCAGAGAGCATGTCTTGGAAGACCTCTCTGTCCACGACATGTCCCCTCCGACAGTGAACACGCTGAAACCGTCAGTGACGAACTTCGTTCATGAAAAAAGATGCTCACGTACATGTAGGGTTCCATGAAGTTCGAGAATGTGTTCTTGCAGACGGCGCGGGGACCAATATGGGCCCGCACCCTGAATGAGTGCCTTGTGATGTAGGCCATCGACATTCTGACAGACCCAGAAAGGTGAGCTTTCCGTTCTGGCCTTGGCTTTTCGGAAATTACCTGCGTAATAATTCTAGAAATGTTTCCGCTATGAAGCAACGAGGCTAGCGCGAAATGCGTGGTGTTGGGCTGCGCATCTCGGACAGGTGGATACCCAAGATACGAGCGAAGCCTACGGGCAAATAAATGTCACTAGAGTGAGGGGTGTCAAACTGGTTTGGCATACCAATACCGCTGACTTCAGAAAATCGGTGAGATACAGCCATTGCGTAAAGCCAGCACCAACATACCGGAAATGCTGCCCTTTCTCTGCGTCGTCCATCAATTCGTGATAGAATATCGGTCTACGGCAAAGGATCCTCAGCTGGCCGTCTGAATAGAATCGATACATACGCACTTGTAATTGGGATTCATATACCTTCCGTCCGGACCCCGGTATGCTCTAATCCCAGAGTCGACGCTAACGCCTGCTCCGGTAAGGACTGTAGTCCTGCCTTCCTGGATGAACCTACATAGTCTGTCGACGGCCTCCGCTCGAGTAATTTGGAGGCCGGAGGGCTTTGCTAAGAGCGAAGCCTGGGGAATGTGGGGAACAGTAATTCGCATGTGACTGGAAGAGGCAAAGAGACAGTCGAACCGGTTATCACACCGGCTCTTTTTGGCTTTCTACCTCAATCTTCAACGTTTCAACCTCCAGGTTCAATTTTCGCTATGCAGAGACCCCCGCAGGTGCAGACTCCTGGTTTCGCTCACTATGCGATAGAATGGTCGCCGTTTCACACAAACCGAATCGCAGTGGCCTCGGCCGCCAACTTTGGACTGGTCGGGAATGGGAGACTACACCTAGCCTCGGCTAATCCGGGACCCAGCGGGCTACCGCTGCCTTCACTCGAGAAACAGTAAGGGGGACTGCTGTGCATGTTACGCGATAATTGAACTCTGAAGACCCCAGTTACGAGACGCAAGACGGTCTATATGATGTTGCATGGTCCGAAATTCACGAGAATCAGCTCGTTACGGCGTCCGGCGACGGTTCAATACGGCTATGGGATGTAATGATAAATGTATGTTGGACACAGCGCCATCACTCCCGAGTATTTATACGTCTTCTAGGATCTTCCCATCCGAGCATGGCAGGAACACACACGAGAGGTCTTCTCGGTCCATTGGTCAAACACCAAGAAAGACTCATTCGCATCCTCCTCATGGGATGGAACAGTCAAAGTGGTGAGTCCCGGAGCAATGCTTCTTTCCCTCTTCACTGAAATTCGTGGTAGTGGAACCCAGAGCGGCCACGGTCTGTGCTCACGCTACAAGCACACCACTCATGTGTCTACCAAGTGCTATTTTCACCTCATCAGCCAGACCTTCTGGCATCTTGCTCGACGGACGGCACTATGAAAATATTCGATTTGCGTTCTCCTTCATATTTGACGACAGGTCCTAACACCAACACGTTTACAAATCCAATTTCCGCACCGGCTCTAACGGTTCCGGCATCTGGCACGGAAGTGCTTGCCTTAGACTGGAACAAATATCGACCGATGGTCCTGGTAACTGCTGGTGTCGATAAGGTTGCAAAGGTATGGGACTGTCGAATGATCAAACTCCGAGATCAGCCTCAAGTCGGAGGCATATGCGAAACTCAGCTTCTGGGTCACGAATACGCCGTTCGGAAGGTACAATGGAGTCCTCACAGAGCTGACGTCCTAGCAACTGCGAGCTATGACATGACGTGCAGAGTGTAAGTGCTTATTGTTCTTGGCGTGTCTTGGAGACTGAGAAGCTTCTTTTCTTCTTAGCTGGACGACCTCACCAGCCCCAGGAAGGCCACATCTGCTCTGCATCAACGATCAACATACAGAATTTGTGGTTGGCTGTGCATGGTCCCTATACGAGGAAGGCATTCTGGCAAGTTGTGGGTGGGATGGTCGGCTGAACATCTTTCGACCATGACGCATATTTCTCGGGCAAAACAGTCCAGAGTGTATGTACCAAATTCATGATATTTTGACGTCTGCCAGTCCACTTTCCGTTTTTATCATTGATGGATGCTTGTTCCTGCTGGTGATGCCAAACACGCCACTGGCGGGTGCAAATTGATAAGCGACGAGATAGGCAAGTCCTTTGAGGAAGACACAGATTTCTACCTTACGAAGCCCCCAACGGCGAGCGACGCTCTTCACTTACACAAAAAGACACTGGACAGCACTGTTGGTAAGTTTCCACGTCCCCCGACATCTAGGAATGCAGACTGACATCTGACTTCGTTTCACGAACAATTAGGCCGAGCTGAAGGCCGTGCATTCCGACGGAAGGTGATCTCCATAAAACGAAAACATGCCCATGGTCCAGGCTTTATCGATGGGTTCGTCCTAGGAAGCTCCACGGAAACCTGCAGAAGGTTTTATAACATATTTTTCTGCCAGAAAGGGAAGAAACAGTCGACCCAGAAGAAATCTTGTTCGACTCTCTCGATGCTATATTCGATCTAAAACCGATATCCGTCGGTTCCTTAGGATCTTCATTTGTGTATCGCTATGACGGCATTCAAGGTTCAAGACAATACACACCCCACACAATTACCCTGGACACTCCGGATACCAAGGCTGCAAACTGGCATCTACATGCGTCAGCAATCTGGGTCTCCTCCATATATCTAGCCGACCACATCTCAGAACTCGAAATNCCCCCCATCCATTCCCTCTCAGAATAACCTCTCTCCACTCCGCGTCCTCGAGCTAGGTGCCTCGGCAGGTCTACCGAGTATCTTGATTTCCAAACTCTTTCCCGACGTCTCTACCACCGTTACCGACTATCCTGATGAGGCGCTGATCGGGACCCTGACCTCGAACGTGCGGCGCAACGATGTGACATTTAATTGTCGAGTTGTGCCTTACGGGTGGGGCACAGATCCCTCGCCCCTCCTTGGAGGTGATGGTGATGGCTTTGACATCATCATCGCCGCAGACACCCTCTGGAACCCTGAGTTGCACCACATCCTCATTGACTCCCTCACTAAAACTCTGAAACGGACATCCTCATCGCGTATCCACCTGATCGCAGGTCTTCACACCGGAAGATACACGATCCAAGGTGCAATCACCTGCGCTCAGACGATGGATCTCGAGATCGAGAGCATTCTGGAGCGGGAGGTGGACGGATCGGGCCAGCGGCCATGGTGCGTATATCGCGAAGGGGAGGACGAAAAAGGTCGCCGTCGATGGGTCGTGTGGATCAAACTCAAGTGGGCTTCACCTACCCTACCCTCAAGCGCAGCAGAGGACTCGGAATCTCACGCCAAAGAGAACAATTATGAAAAGGTAAGGAATGTCCATCATCATTTCAAGAGTAACAACGTTGCTAAGAATAGTACATTTCTGGCCAAATACGCAGCGAGACGAGTCCATAACAATACAATCACTATGATACATTGGTGTTCAATCAAGAGAGACGAGAAAACTTCGGGGGGAGAGACAATTGTTCATGGGGAAGAGGTCCAGAGTCCGTTGATGCCGATATTGTTTGACAATGGAGTGGGTGAGTACCTTCTCTAAGCTTGAGAAGTTGGCACGCCAAAAGTCATCAGGTGGACACTTTTGGCATCCCTATGTGGTTCCTATAATAAAAGGTCAGTTTATGGTAAGTCTTGTGATAAAATGGAGAAATGTGCTTACGAGGAAGAGCACAATGTTGTCCTCGGTGGCAGAAATGCTTTCGACGCCTGCGCCGTGAGCGCTGTAAGACGATATATCCTTGAGGGTCTCGTTAGGTACCAACACTGAGCGCTCTCCAACATGGAACCAGTTAGTGCCCCTTGAGGTGTTCCGTGGATCAGGATAAGCAGGGAACTCGATTAAGCGGAGCCTTTGTTGGCGAACCCTTCCACCGGAAACGGCTTCTGATTCAAGGTAAACGATGCGGTTGCCAATGATTTGAACGTTGTGGATGACAGGATATGCCGGCAAGGTCTTCATAAGACAATACCTGCTCCAGTTCGCCCACTGCACGAGTTGCTGGTCCGGACGACTGGTTGGGCGGAAATAAGATTCATTGATGATGAGCCATTCCTTGCCGCCGTTGACTCCGCCGGCCTGTTTGGCAGAGAGAAGAAGGATCCGCACATTCGGGTCCGCGTAGAATAGGGCGCGCGGAGGAGACGGAGCGTCGCCGGTAAGGGATACATTGGGAGCGAAAGCTAATTCTGCATTCGCCCAGTGTGGCGGTAATTCATATTCACGTTCGATGATGATATTGCTGAGATTGGTAACGTTGTAGAGGTTGATGACGGCCCGTCCACGGTGAACCTTGGCACCCAAAAGGTAATTAGCCTTCACGAAAAGGATATCATGTTCCTCCATCCACTTTAGAAAGGTCAGTTAATATTAATACCGGATCATATAGATTTGATCAGACATACGGTCGCTTGGAAAGTATGCCAGTCCAAAAGCAGTTGCTTGACGACGCCTGCAGACTGCAAGGAAATGGCAATCTTGTTGCCACAGATGGTCATAGTCATTTTCTCCAGTGGCTGCACAAGAGGGGTAAGGCAGTCGAAGTATGTGTCTCGGGCGTGGGAGTGCTTGTCGAAGTTCCAAAGGTTCCTGATTTTCAAACGGATTCCAATCTGACCAGCAGGGCCCCTGAGGCAAGAAGAGTGTCATTGAATGGAGCGAAAGTTTAATGAGATAGTTGACTCACCCCAAGGCATGGCCAACGACAATCAAAGACTGCAGAGGGTCGATGGCGACACTATCCGGTCGGGGATTGGTGTTGAACCTCAAGTGATGTGTTTGAGTTGGCGGTCGGTTGAGACGGGTTGAAGGTAACTCGAGTAACTCGAGAGTCTGGTTCGCGACGTAGTAGATGAAGTCTCCAGCAACACTCGCCAAGGTAGAGGTTGGTGGTATCTTGACCTTCTGTTCTCCAGTCCAATGGAGCTTCGGCCAATCTTTCCGGAAGCTTAGAAGCACCTGCAACCGTAGGGCCGGAGGGCGCTTCGACATCATCAGCGTTCCGTCCGCCATACCGGCAAGGGCGAGTTCGAATTTGTAACGCAGATGATGGAACTGCATCACAAGGTACCGAACCCTCTCAAAGACCTGGGAAGGGGAGTTAACGGAACATCAATGAGTGGGAGTGAGGATGATCCTACCATGCAGGTCCGGTAGAGAGTGGTGGGATCGAAGTGCTCCAAGACGAGGATGAGGACATCGTTAGAGATCCTGAAGCGACCGGTGGTTGGGNAGGCGGTGAGGCATTTCTTTTTGACTTTGAGTAGCATCATCCTGGCTGGATTTTATAGCGGGTCGTCTCGTTGCAAAGAAAGATAACAAGTAAAAAAAGCTGTGGTCGCTTAGTTCGATAGTCAGGCCATACTGCCTGAGTGTATAGACCCAACGACAATGAATTCCGTTTCTTCAACAAAATTTCAGAGTAACCGATTGGATCGAGAGTCGGTTGGTAGGAGACTTCATTGTGACACTTGTCTATCTTTTGTGATTGCTTCGAACACGTTACAACGGCAATCCCACTTCTTGTAAATCGCTGTCATGTCAACGAAATTGGGTTTGAGAGTCGAGAAAGAAAGTTCAGTCAAGAAGTAAAAACCTACGTGGTGATTGACGAAGCCAGAGAGTCTCAACAATAAGACCCTGATGTCGGGTGTTCAGCTGCCGATCTCGTAAGACTTGAAAATGGCAAGTCGGACCCAAGGGTAAGGATCGAAGTACTGATAGGTAGAGAGAAAGATAATAGTATTATATTTCGACTATACTGGTACGGTTGCGATGGTACCAGTACCGTGTTCAAGGCAATTAGTGCCGGGAACTCGGATTATCGCCCACAGGACATAAGCCTTATCAAGGCAGCGAGTTAACCGATTAGATCGAGGACACGATTTGCGATCGCTGACAAATCACATCAATCCTGTTCTACCTGCATCGCCACTCGGCCCACGTGGATATCCACGGCGCATCTGGCAGGGGTTTACCCCTTGCTACCAACTCCCACCATGGTTTGTAAGAAATGCGAAAATGTAAGGGCATATCGCTCTTTTGTTGTCGGATATAACTCTTATTATCTCCCCAATACTATAGAAACTATCAAAAGTAGCTGCCCCTGATCCATTTACCTCAACTTCCACAAGCATCAAGGAGGGATCGAGGAAGGTTGGCGAGAACAAGCTGCTTAGCCGCCCTGGAGGTTCAAAGCAAAAGAACCGTTTCCAGGTAAGTCTTTTGTCTTTCAATTGTTTTCCTCATGGTCTCAATTGTCTTGTAGCCATATCAGAACAAATGCAAAGATTGCAAACAGCCGTGTACCCAGAACCGAGCGAAGTATTGCCATGGTAGGTTCAAGGGCGCTTTGATGCTACATCTTTCGTTGACGTTAACGGTGCAACAGGCTGTGCGTATAGAAAGGGTCTTTGCTCGATTTGCGGCAAGCAAATTTTGGACACTTCAAGCTACGTTATGTCAAACAAGTAACGACCGCCGACGACCTTACGCTTTTCGTCTTGCATCCTTCCCTCTGTCTGCTTGTATTTTTAGGCCCAGTTTTCTTTGACGGACACTTAGATTGCGAGTAGGTTTCAGTACTATATTTATTAGTTTCAATACCAACAATTACAGAGATAGATTATCCACAAAATGCATTAGTAATATTACATGTCGAATACCCAAAATTCTAAGACGTCGACCGAGCACGATACAGAGCTGCCTGTCGCTGAGTATAAATCTCCTGGTCTATGGTGTTAGATGTCAAGAAACGCCACACTTTGACGTGTTTCGTTTGTCCGTATCGAACCAGCCTTCCGATGGCTTGAGTCTCGCAAGCAGTGTAGATCTCGTTCGAAGGCGCCAGAAGGGGCGAGAGGAAGATGGCATGGTTGGCAGAGGTGAGATTAGCCCCACTAGCGCTTTCATCCATCACGTTCAGCAGCAGAACTTTCTCCGCACTGCCATTCTGGAAGAGCTCTAGATTCTTGCTCTTCGTATGGGCAGTCCCCCGAATTTCAAGATATTTGACCTTGTTGTACGTCAAAGCCTCCCCAACCTTCTTCATCAGGTCAGGGAACTGAACGAAGAGCAGGATGCGATCGTCTTTGGGGATGCGTTTCCTGAGGTTAGAAAGTTAGTGGGAGCCTGTTATAGATGACCAAATAATACGCACTTGATCAGTTCAACAACCATTTCAAGCTTCCTCCCAAAGTGCTTGCCCTGTCCATCGCGAGCTTCGTCGTCAACTCCCAAGGTCTCGGCGTGGACAATGTTAAGAACGCGAGCGGCGGATTTACACTTCCCGGATGCAGCATAAACGCATTCCTCCTTCTCCGCACACCGGCGGACACACTCCAAACACCCTTCGTGACCACAGGACGAGAGGACCGCGACGTTTGATAGAGGAACGTTCTTGGAGCCGCAGGAAGGGCAGACGACCGGCGCTCTGTTGTCCTTCTGCTTTTGGATGTCACGAACGACTGTGAAATACCGAAGAGACCTGATGCGCCCAACCAGCTCCTTGGTCAATCGCCGAATCTCGTGCGTCTTTTCTCGGTGCTCCCAGACCTTCTCTTTTGTTTTCTCGGTAAGGGAGGAGTTGTCCTGTTGCTTGCCCCTTGCCTTGGGAATACCAAGCCCTGCCTCGTCGAGTAATTCGTTGACGACCTTGGTCGCTTCTTCGTCATCCACACCTTCTGTCCGGCAGATACGAACCCATTCATTGAACATGGATTCTTGCTGAACGGAATCCTTAAGGGCCTTTTCGCGAATTATCCCTGCCTTGATGGCTTTGCGGAGTTCGGTGAGACAATCGTCTTTTTGCTTCGTTCGCTCTTGGACAATCACATCGCAAGCCTTAACGGCGTTTTCGTTGGTAGTCTCTAGGTCGAAGTGTGAACATCTCTTCAGGAGTGCCTCTTCCGCAGATCTAACAAAATCCGTTGAGTGATGAATTCAATGAATCAAACCTCACAACATACTTGCTGTCTCCAAGAGACTCATTAAGCCTCTTTTCCCTGTCGCTTTCGGTCTTTTTGCCTCGTTTGATGGTCATGTCCAGAGCACGCAGGTGGTGTTCGAGCTCAAGGTAAATGGCTCGCTCAGCAGCAGGCAGATTGACTTCCTCCTCTTCTTGATCCCATGGGATTTCATCGATTTCTGCAATGTTCTAGAATCAAAGTGAGTTGCTAGATCTGCAGACATTACGGCTGGACGTACCTGTCGAACAAATTGGTCGAGGAAAGTTTGTCCAACTGTATGGCGATGAGCGTGCCATTCCAAAGTATGAACCTCGCGGAACGAGTGGAATCGTTCCGAAGCTACAGGTTGATGAGTACAGCTTGCTTTACAGATAAGAATGGTTTTGCTTACCAGTCTGTTCACGTCGTCGTTTCTTGACTTCTGCAGATTGACCTTCTCCGTCGTCGTCAACACCAAGATGGATATTTAAAAATGCTGCAATGGTCTTGACAGCGGCGAAGTCGTGGATAGGTGGTGTACCGGAAAGAACCCAGCGACGTTCAGCAGTGAGGTTGGTAATCAGCGAGTGAACCTTGCCGTCCAAGTAGGTGTATTCGTCAATCACAATCCGGGAGAAATGGAACATCTCGAAAGGCGGGGCATGCATCTCCTTCCAGTCGCTCTTGACAGCTCTCGATCCCAGCTTCCAAGGGTCACTATCTGCGCGCTTGGTTTTCTTAGCAGGTCGATCACCGTTATCTTCAGCCTTTCGCTTCTTCGGGGCAGCCTTCTTGGTCGAGGTCGAAGCGGGCTCGTCGACGTCCATGGCATCACCATCCGACTCGACAGCAGAACTCGCTGTGCTCCGTCCTTTGCCCTTGGCAGCTGGTTTCTTGGGTTTTGCTTTTGCTTTCGCCTTCGCTTTCTTCTTTGAGGAACCATCGGATGATTCATCGTCGAAGTCGTCCACATCGATCACCTCCGGATCCGAATCTGATTCTTCTACTGATGATTCCTGGTAGTCGGACTCCTCCGATGAAGGTTTCGCTTTCTTCTTGCCCTTCGTCTTCGCCAGGGCCTTCTTGGTCTTGGTGGCTTTACCCGCAGCTTTCTTGGGCTTTGACGGAGGTTCTTCCGAGTCGTCGTCGTCGGAGGGCAACACGATACGCTTAGCGGCAGCACGTCGTGAAGGTTTACGAGCAACGGCATCCTCGGATTCGGAGTCGGACGCTTGTACCCTGGGATGGTTGAGGTGTCCTTTCTTAACCTCGATCACGACTTCAGGGACGAGGCCAGACGAGGTCGGCTTACTCTTCTGCTCCGAAGTCGGCGGAGACTTGGCGGTGTCATTGGCAGGGGGTGGGGATGATGACTTGGGTTTAGGCTTAACCTCGTCCGTCGGCTTCTTGCCCTTATTCTCTCGTTCAACTTTCTCTGCTGCCTCTCTGTAAGACTTCCCCTTAAGGCGCTTCGAGACGAGTGCTTCCGCTGCAGCGGCTTCTTCTTCCTTCACTGCAAAAATTGTTAGACAAGGGAACTGTAAAGAAGAAGACGGACATACTTCGCTGCTGGGCATCCTTGACCTCTTGAAGCACAGCCTCCGATCCTTCCTCTTGCAACCGATCGACCTGCACCTTCAGCGAGGAAAGGGTCTTCTCGAGATGGGCATTGAAGTGCCTCCCGTCGCGCGAAGGGAATTCGGCGACACCACCGAGAAGAGACAGGTTTTCAAGATAGACATTGCTCTTGAAGATGTTGGACGCAACGATGACCATCTCGGCTTCTTCGATTTCCTCGATTGTAGTCTTGTTTAGGTTGGAGACGGTAGATATAACAACCACCTTGGGTTGCTTCTTCATGAACTTGCCTATTTCGGAGTGCCATTGCCGAGTCAAGTGTGGGGGAACAATGATTAGGGTAGCCCTGACTGGGATCTTCCCGGGAATACGACCAATTTTCGAGAATTCTTCCTTCACCTGCTTGCTGGTGCAATCGATGAGGCCAAGCGAGATGGCGGTCTTCCCGTAACCGACTTGATCAGCAAGGACACCTCCACGGATTCGAACGGGGCGTTGGGCACGCCCTTCTGCCCGCCAACCTAGGGGCTCCATAACCGCCTCCGATATCTCCTCTTCGACGAAAGGCTCAGCCTCGGACGATTCGCGATATATCATCCATTCCAGGGACCGAGCCTGTTCGAGGCGAAGGGGCAGCTTAAAGTTCGGAGGCTGGGCATGAACCTTGTCCTTCTTGTTGCTGAGCAGGTTGAATTTCGATAGATTGGAGTTGGCAGCGGGTGTGAAATTGGTGTCTAGTCGCCATGAGAGACTAACAGCTTCTTTTCGGTTGATCGTAGGAAGCCTAGAATAAGCGCGGTGAAGGAGGGAAAGGATGTTGGCCCCAACTCGCACGTGTCCAGTTCCATCAGTGTCGAGCTTTAATTCGGTGGAGAAAGGAGCTGGACGCTGCTTGAGGCGACGCTCATATTCGCCCGCTTGAATGACGTCTTCGATGGCGATCGTCTTTCTGTTCTGTACGACCCAGCGGAGAGAAGGAGAGGTGGGAGCGCAGCGGTTGCATTGATGTTCGACTGAATTTTGACTGTCGACCGACTGCCATCCGCTGAACTTATCGGCGATGTGTCGAACGGGCTCAAGCAACCAAGCAATGGATCTGAACGTCCCTCTCTCGTGAACTTTATCCACCTGTCCCCACGAGCCCCGAGGCCATTCCGGTCCAGCATGATCGCCGAGAGACACTGCGCACGTCAAAAGGGCGTGAGCATTCTGACAAGCGTCCATCGAGAACGAGATTTCGAAATCTTCTCCAGGTACCCGGTAGATTGCATTGTGGGCACTAGAAGGCTATACCAAGGTTAGCGGGAATACTTAAAGTATTCAATGAGGCTTACCTGCAGCCCGGTTGACATTTGCGAGACCCATTTGAAAGGTGGGTGGCATTCCACTGATTGCTCAACACCCACATCGAATTGTCTCCAAGACGGGTTCAGCTTGCACACGAGGGGCCGAATGTCACCGTATTCAAGTCGTCTGATGTCGGTTGAGAACACGAAGCAATCCTCGGCGTCGTTGGTGCGATGTGGGTCGAAAAACATGAAGAGAGGGGGAAGAGAGGCGTCTTTTGGACCGGGAATCTTTTTGTGCAGAGCTCCATTGGCGGTTCCACACTTCTCAAGGAGAACATACTCCCCCGAGATGTCGCGGTCGAGGTTAGAAACGTCATCGCTCGAAACAGTTACTTGAAGCTTTGAGGCTACGGTCTTCTCTTTGTACTCTTCCGCCAGGATGCCTAGACGGGACTGCCAACAAGGTACTGATTCACCGACACCCTCTATTTTGACGCGGAACTGTGTAGAGATTGGGAGGGCAAACTCCCAGGACCCGGTAAGGAGATCGTTTTTGCAGCGAAGTCGTGCGACGGGGTTCTGAAGAACTTGCCGGATGATCGCATTTGCTGGTTCATCCTTCTTAGGGAGTCCGAAGAGGCGCCATTCGGGGGTGTGAGGATCAAGAACAAGTTCAAGCTTGGCAAAAGGCGACTGGTAGACGACGGTCCAGATTTCTTGACGCTTTAATTCCACGAAACGGAGTTCGGACTGGGTTGTGCGAACGACGGAATCCTTCCATGGCAACCACAGGGATTGCTTGATATCCTGGCCTTCAGCTTTGCGGATGGAAGAAAATAATTCTTCGTCGATCCCAGCCAGTTGGAGAGACATGGGCAAAATTGACTTGATTTCCTGTGCGAACTGTGCTGGATGGACACGCTTGTCCGTGCAGAGTGTTGGATTATGTTCTGGCCTTCCACCGCACTTCTTGCAGAACGAACGACCACAATCTTCACATCGGAAGAGTTCCCTTTTGGTCATGTCGTTACGTCCTTCGCACGCACAAAGGCGAGAAGTTTCTTGAGCATGAACGAGCAAGTCTGCGAGGTTGCAGGCTTTTGTCGATGAGAGGTCCAGTGTCTTCTTCTGCAGCTCGTCTTCTCCCACTATCTCGGTCCGAGCAACGGGGGCGTTAGCAGACCCGTCCACATCCATTGCGTCTTCATCTTCGGCCTGGCCATCCTTCATCTCGTAAGTCTCCGTATCATTCCCAGCTTTGAGAAGCTTTCGCCCGCAGATCAATGCTGCAAGAATGCAAGCACCGACAACGGTGGTCGACATGGCATTTCCAGCAAGGTCAGCCAATTGATCCTCGCTTTCTCGGGTCAAAAGCAGCTTTTCGACCGGTAGCCCTTGCATCGATAAGGCTTCAAGGCCAACCATGGGTCCTCCGCGATTGGTGATATAGGGAATCATTGAGGGCGTCAAGCACGGGCAGATTCCGACTTTGCTCGATCCAATGGTCCGGTCAACGTTTTGCGAAAGGTTCCAGACGACTCTGAACACACCTATTAGTCCCAAGAAATACATAATGAGATGACACTTACGTCTTGTAACTGGGATCAACACCCTTTATGGAGGCTCGGAGTAAGCTGATATCCATGAGATCCCACACCCGCTCGACCTGAGCGACACCCCAGTCTGTCCAAGCGAAATCTGGGAGCTTGCAAGATCCACCTTGAACAAAGATTAGCACCGGTCGATTCATGATAACCTTGACCCTTACCTTCGTCCCAATTCGTTAGAGGGCGTTTCGTACCCAACATTTCTTCGAGTCGAGCTCTCTGGTGACGCGACTCGCACCTGCCCCAATCTATCCGTCCAGTCCTCTTATCCGGGGCACCATAGCTTTCCTGGACGAGTTTTTGCCTCGCAACATGAATACGAGGGTCGTCCGAAGGGAGGAGGAACGCATCCAGGGTTGAGGATGCTGGTCGCTTCAGCGTGCTAAGAACGAAGTCCTTCCATTTATCGGGAATAGACGATTTCTTCATGTTAACCGCGACGAGGTAGACTCGGGTTCGAGTATGGGGAATGTAATAGTTCTTGGTGTCGACACGAGACCAAGCGGCGCTATAGCCAATCTTCTCGAAGTACTCTCGAACACGGTCCCAAGGAGCAGAGCAGACGTTCTCGAGGATAACCAATGGTGGTCTATGGGCCTTCACCCAGGACATCATTCCACGGAAAGTTCTTCCGGATTCACCGTTAGCATCGATATCTTGTTTTTGGGTGTTGAGATTGGAGTAATCGACACATGAGGTGCCGGCAATAAGCATGTCAACATCCCCAGGAACTGGAGCCAGTGCGCCATAGGCAGTATGACTAGTATTACGTCTTTAGTATTGGGCAAAACGTAGTAAGCACGGGATGACACATACGCTTCACCGTCACCGAGCTCGCAAACATCTCGAAAGAGGAGAGGGGGTTGGAAGTTTCGTTCGATATAAGCCTGTTTGAATGGCTCGATTTCGCAAGAGAAAACATGCTCCACTGGAATTTCGAGGCCATGTTGTTCGCCAAGTGCCTTCTGAATGAGTTCGAGAGCAAGTAAAGGCGACTCTGTCCCTGAGCACATCGTCGCGACGCGCAGTTTTCGGCCTTGGATATGTTCTGCCACCTCTTTGATAGCAGGGGCACGACTGACGAGGTCGTCAAAGATTTCGGAAATGTCATTAATCGGGGGCAAATCGGAGGCATCTGGGGCCGTATTCTTCGCCGTACTCTTCCCCTTTGTCGATTCTGGCGCGTTGTCCTCCTCCTCAACCTCTGACTCCTCTTCTTCATCCGCTGGAGTTTCACCATCGCTGGCATCCGAGGTTTCTGGTTCGCTGGCATTAGTTTGAGTGTCGACCGCGTCGGTTTCGTGACCGTCTTCATCTGAGGTCTGAGTATCTTCCTGTTCCTTCTTCTTGTTGCCCTTGAAGAATGAGTGCAACGTTCTTTGCCCTTCTGTACGCCCCTTTGAAGAGGCTTTAGGTTTGGTCATGGTGGTAGTGAGTAAGTAGGTTGATTCCTTCCTTAGGGACGCGAGGCGTGTTTATGGCGTGACAAATCTGACTGGACGCGTTCATTACAAATCAAAACTTCGTTACAAATTCGTGCCTGCGATGATGGCAATGGCAATGCATGGGTGCCATCAAGGTGCCATGGCGCTTGCCAGGGGTTAAGATCTCTCGGTACCACCAGGACTCAGCTCAAGGAGGTTTCGACAAGTCGTGACGAAGACCGGGTTTGATGTAAAGGTACGACAATTCGTCCGGACGTAAATCATAGATACCTCTCATCAATAGCCCCATCGACAGGGCAATGGCTTTGGACATCCAGCGACGCTTGAAGCGCTTCTTCGGAGAAGATGCGTTAGATTGGTTCCACAGAAACTATGTGTTCGATTGGCAGGGTAAAACTACATCTGGTGACCTGTGGTGCTAATACGTCTTTTCTAGGGTTATTCTCCTCATAGGCTGGATCGTCATTCGGTATATCAAAGCCTTCATGCCCGTGTTCGAACGGTCATTCTCTCCCGATGATCCTCTCATCTCGAACCCCCACCGCAAGAATCAGTGCGCAATCTCTCTAGTCTACTTGATGTCTATTGAGACTGAGTGAAAAATTCCAGAGTATCTTCTGCATTCAACCAGCTTGTTGCCTTTGTCGTTCCCGGCGCTGCTGTAGCTGCTATAGGGACCATTAAAATGTCGCTGATGGACATCCATCATGGGATAGTGGGACTACTAGCGACAAGGTCAACTTCAATGGCCAATCCAATTACCTGACCCTGACGCTAACGGCCTCATAGGACACTAGCAACCCTTGTTATAGACTTTCTGAAGAATCGGGTCGGTGCGTCCATTGAAAATCCTTCCACCCGGGGTTTCGCTGATTGTGTAGGATATAGGTCGACTACGGCCCGACTTTCTTGAGCGCTGCCAGTGGAATGACGCACTGCAAGCTTGTACTGGGTACGATACATGGGATTTGAATTCTTTTGTATGTTTCTTACTACTTCGCTGCAGGAAAGAGAAGGACATCATAGACGGAAGGAAATCTTTTCCATCTGGCCATTCTGCAACTGCATTCTCTGGAATGTTCTACGCATCCCTATTCATAGCCGGCCAGACCGCTGCATGGTGCTTCAGCGCCCATGCTTCGCCAAGAATCATATCCAGTCGACTGCTTCGCATAGCTTTCACAGCGATACCCCTCACATGGGCGACACATGTCGCCCTCTCTCGGATGGAAGACTATGTGCGTAACTTGCTATCTCGCGATCCGTATCACTGACTCTCCTTTCGCTGATCGCATACAGCGTCACCACAAAGAGGACGTAATCGTAGGGAGCACCATCGGCGTACTATCTGCCTTGATCTGCTACCATATATTTTGGCCGAGTCCCTTCGCTGCCCGTACCTTTGGTGGACAACCCTACACCCAACCTCGTTCCCTTTACGTTGATCTTAGCGAGAATAACGGACCTGTCGAGTTCGAGCTTGCTTCACAAGAGGATCATACAAATGCAGTGTAAATATTTGACACATTTACGTCGCGATCAACAGAAAAAAAAAATCGTAATAAAAAAAGGTACATAGTGTATGGTCCGCAATCCATTAGCATGGGCCACCAAATACATATACAGTCAGGATTCCCGAATGAACACCCATTTATCGCCGACCCTCTGCATTTTACCCCCACTACTCCCTTGTGCTTGCGATGGAGACTGCTGAAAGTTGTCATCTTCGGTCGAGTAATAGTGGTCTTGGGAAAAACTATGCTGGCTAGATGAATTATCATCTCCTCCGCCCAATACAATGGCGTCGGTTCCTTGATCGTCATTCCAATGGCCATGGCCCATTCGGCCATTGCCGTGACCAAAACCACCACCCCGCCCTCTTCCTCCTCGGTACCCTCCCCTCATCCCTCGCCCTCCCCCTCCCGTTCCCCCACCCATCCCTCTTCCCGAGTATCCTCCTCCTGCTCCTTCACCAGCGCCACCTTGCTGTTGGTGCTGCTGCTGACCTTGCATCTGGCCCACATCTCCCCCCATCATGGCCATGACAAACTGCATGAGCTGCTCACTCGTCGGCGCACAACCATACGTAACTTGCCACACCTTTCCGAGCGCTTCCCACGACGCAGGAGAGCGCAAATCAAACGTTGAAAAGTCAAACTCGTCCATTCCACTTGTTGTTGTAGGTGCCACAACACCACCATTCGCTGATGACATTGTAGACGTTGTTGTATTGGGCGACACAAACGAGGCGGGTGATGCATTACCAATACCACTTGTTGGGGATGCAGTATTCGGAGCTACGTCTGCAGACACTCTCTCTGCAGCATCATGTGTATTCGAGACAGATGTATTAGAAGCATCGCGATTCGTGGTATCGACAGTGATAGGGAATGGTTGTGATGCTGTGAATGTCGTTATAGCTGAAGATGTGTGGCCAGCGGCAGGGTGGGCGGTAGAATGTGAGGAAGTCGGGGAATGGTGGTCCGTGATGGCTGCGCCGTTGATGCCATTTTCGGTGGGGGAAGGCGCCCTGATATCCCGGCCAAATTCGTCCTTTCCAGCTGATTCCGAGACTGGCTCTGAGAGACGGTTATTGGACCACGAGGACGGTGTCGATCGAGGAGGGCTGAAAGGCTTTTCTCCACGTCTGTCCCCAAATCGGGAAGGAGGACTGCGAGATCGACTACGGCCTCCTCTGCGTGGGTCTCTCTCTGGCTCTCGGTCTCTATACGACGGACGGTCGCGATCGTCCCATCGTCGCCTGTCGCCTGAGGCACGACCTCTAGTGTTGCCTCTAGAAGGTGCTCTCGATTGCAACCGGGGGTCAGAGTGACTATCATAAGACCTTCCATTCTCTGGACTATAATATCGTTCCTGTCGGTTGACTTCACGATGAGGTCTACGAGGGTCATTTGGGACGGGCGAGCGTGATCTAAGGTTAGGACCGGTAGCAGTAAAATCATTGCCAGCAGGGCCTGATATTAAAGGGGGGGGATGCTACATTCAGAGCCGGGACAGCAGTCTGCGTCAGCTGCTGGAGCACGAACTGGGCAGCAGCAAACTGGGCGCCAGGCGTATTTACAGTTGTTTGGCTGGTGGGGAGGAATGAGCTAATTTGGAGACAGGCTTCGGAAGAGAACATGCTTACGGATTGGGTGGTGCTACTGTACCGGCTGCTTGTGCAAGCAAAGCTAACAACGCTGCTTGGGGATCTACCGTGGGCGTCGCTGTGCTCTGACTATCCGTAGGGGACATCGGTGGCGGAACTATGACCGGCGCTGTCTGCGTCGGCGGCGCGTTAACAGGCTTTGCATTCGCTACACCTAACGACACATTCGCTTCTGACGCTAACAAACAGACCAATTGAGATTCAGTTACTGTGCTCACTCGAGAATTGTTAGGAGTAGAAAAGTTCAAATAAAGATTACAGGCCGAAGAAGTACTTAGCGAACACAGATAATGATATGCACCTTTATTCTCTCCTGACAAGATGGTCCGAAGTCGTGACAAGACGTCAGGGGGAAATGTGCTCCATTTAACCCATATATCCAGGACCTTTTTAGATTTTTCCTATAATGAAATTGTCAGTCATTCGTTACTACAACGTGAAAGGGTGGACAAAGTGTGGGCGTTCAAAGTAAAGGGTAACCGCCCTCGCACAACAGGCGATAGGGCAAGTGGACGCATACGACGTCCAAGGCGAGGCGAGAAATCCAAGGAAAGCGATAGTGAGACTTACCTTCCCCTCCGGAATATCGGGATTTTGCATATCCTGGAACAGCCCTTCCACAACTCCAGCCAGCTTTGAGAGAAAGGTCGCAGCGTTACCCGTCGCCTGCAGGTCGTCATTCAGAGGGAGCTTCCGCTTGTTGACCTGATCCTTTGCAGCGCGTGCCAAAGCATCGAAAACATATAAACTCGAGACCTTGAAGGAAGGCGCAAGCGATTTATGGGTCCGATAAAGGGTTGAAACCAGCTGGGTATCGTTCTTTGGTTGTGTTCGTGAGTAAAACGAACGAAGCGCAACGGCGGCGACAAAAATACCTGCAGAGACTTCTTCTCCATGGTCGTATTCGTGAGCTTCGTGAGCTTCGTACCAGATAATCGCTTCGCTTCTACGAGCTCCTTCAGGGAGGCTTGGAACTCCTAAAGAAAACAGCATTCAGATGGCGTGCAGATCGACACACACTGAAAATAGATTACTTACCTCGACGCTCGCCATGTCGAACGACGAAATCTGTTCCAAGCTGCGAACAGACGCTTTATCCGGGAGCCCGGCGACAGACGAGGGGGCGAGTAGGACAGTTGCCGTCCGTTGTGGTCAAGGTCGAGGCAGCACGGTGGTTGGGTGAAGGACCATATTTGTCTATGTTGACGCAAGGTCGGCTGGTGCTGACTGGACCCTTCCGGAAACGCCGTTGACGGTGCTCGAGCCAGGTATCGGTGAAGTCGTAAAAATGAGTCTACGACGGGCCAAATTGACGCTCGCCGGAGCTGTCTCCTTCTCTGCATTGACTATCTGGGCTGTGCATTACCAGCAACTCCAGGAACGCGAGGTGTGTGCGAAATGAATTGGGGTGCATTGGGCGCTACTCATAGCTTTTTTGCAGAACATGTATCAGGGTGTTTTGCGCGACGACGAGCGACGGCAAGAGAAGATGCGACAGCGACAAGAAGAGCATGAAGAGTCGAGACGAAAGCGAGAACTGTATGAACGTGTACAGCAGGTCAAGACGCCCGATTCGAATCCATGACGCCTGCCGGGTTGCTGTATCCTTGCCCAGCATATTATTACATCCACCCTGCACGCATCGACTCATACTAGATCATCTATAGAGTATATAGCACGCTCCCAATTACAGAGTCATATTTTTGTGGGAAAGCCNTTTTTGTTCAGCCTTTTTGAGCTTCCAGCTTTGGAAAAGCGATCGCCTCGTTCAACCGAATCAACCATCATGCCAGGACTCGGGACTCTGAGTTGGCCTCGTGTTTGATTTGAAGATGGTATAACAGCTTTTTAACTAGGCATACGCAATCCAGCTACCCCTTCAGCCCATTTTTAACTCCCTCTTACGTCGCTCAACCGACACCCACCATGGACTCCAACACCCCCGCTGTTTTCAGTGACGACGACGAGTACGACCTCATTTCCAACCCAGGGCACGACTATTCTTTGGAGTCTAGTGTCGCCGGTCTCCCTTCGAGGCTTGAAGCCAAAGACATCCCCGAGCCACCCCCTGCTCAGGGTGCGCGGGACAAACTCGAGACAGTCAACTGGTCTGCAGACGAGATCCAGGCTCGCGTCCGAAAGTCTCTCAACCTCGCACCCGAAACGCACTCTCGAAGAACCGTCAGAATATATGTAGACGGGGCCTTCGATGTTTTCAACGTCGGGTACGCGTCATTCGCCTCCTACGTTGATGCCGGAATAGTGTCTGACACGTTCAATTTATAGACGCGCTCTCCAGCTCCGGCAAGCCAAATTGGCGTTCCCTTTCGTGCATCTTATCGTCGGGGTATTCCCCGACGAGCTGCTCAACCAGCATGGCTGTTCGGTCACTTGGCCCGAGATGGAGCGCGTCGAAATGGTGCGACATTGTCGCTGGGTGGATGAGGTCATCACCGACATCCCATGGCAGGTCTCTGAAGAGTTCCTGCTCCAGAGACGCGTGGACTATGTCGCTATTGACGAAGGAACGTCCGTAGACCCAAATTGCCACAAACTAAGGGTGAAAGGCTACGACGAGATTAAAAGAATAGGTACAGTTGCTCCTCCTTTTCGGTAATTCAAGTGGCGCTGACGATTGCTGTGAAGGCAAAGTTATTCAAACTAAGAGGACGAAAGGGCTCTCCGCTACGAGAGTCCCAATGTCGGGACCTCCGACACCGGTTATGGCGACGACTTCGCGCCTAGCTGTTTCGTGTCCTTTGCCAACTTCACAGTTGGCCGACAACGATGAAACGCCAGAGCCAAAATTCGACATCTTTGGCATTGCCTCTTAACTCCAGTTTTTTTTAGACTTCATCTCTCTTCATTTATCTCGTGATTCATATGCATGCTTCATACACCCTTACTCCCCTCTTGTCAGTGTGTTTTCCAATGTTTTGTCCATTAACATGCCTTCAACCTAAGCTCCGAAGCTTGGAGTTCGAATACCCAATATTGGCACTAGCCTGTATGTTTCTTGTANCCCCCACTCCCCCCTCTTGCTGATACGTCTTTGTAATGTTCTGTTCTGTACATTACTACTCATGTACCCATAGACATAAGCTCTGAAAAGACTCGTGATGCGTGATACTAAAACAGTAACTTTTGTACATATGATAGTCAGTCATGGTCAATCATAGTGTCCGTGTATCAATTCTACTCCAAGCTATGCACCCTACTGCAAAGGATTCGCAGCCGGAGTTGAGCCCTTCCTATGAATCCCAAGATGCCTGTTCAGCTGATCAGGTCGGGCAAATGACTTTCCGCAGCCAGGCTCAGTGCAGCTGTACGGTCGGGCTCCGGTATGAGTTCTCAACTAAGAAAAAAAAAAAGGAAGCGATGAGTGAGTTGATAGTTTAGACAGAGGTCGATTCAAAGCCACATACGTGTTTGGAGAGGTTGGAGGACTCGGTGAAAGCTCTGGATAGATAAGTTGAATTAGTCAACGTTCGAGAAGGTCTGAATAAGCGAGTATTCGCCTACCTCTCGCAATAGGTGCACTTGAACGGTTTCTGGCCGTTGTGAATCCTCTTATGGATGGTCAACGCACCCATAATCGCGAATGATTTCCCGCATCCGGGGAAATCGCACGCATAAGGTTCTGCAAAAAGAATCACCATTAGCATCAACGGATACTGGTTGAATATACCAAGGGCCGCTCACTTTCTTGTGTGTGCCTCCGCATATGCTGCTGAAGCGTAGCAGCCTCGGAGAAATTCTGATGGCACAACTTGCACTGGAAAGGCCTATGCCCAGTATGCGACTGTAAAACAGACGAGCCAATTAGCACGATGCACCTTGCAACCGAAATTCCAGAAGCCCTAGCAACGGAAAATACCGTACCTGAAGATGCCTACAGATCTTCTGCTTGCTACTAAACCCTCTTTCCCCGTGCCGATCGCATCCCTTCCAGAAACAATCGTAGCGGGCTTTTCCCCCACCTACATGTTCCGCCGTGAGATGCTCCGTCAGCTCGGCCGAGGACGAGAAACAGGCTTCGCAGTCGAGCCAGTTGCATAGATGAATCTCGTTGCCGGATGCGACACCGTTATGGGAAGAANGGGGGAGGGGCAGGAGCAGGAGCAGGGGGAAGTGCATGGACTTGTGCTGGGGTGATCTGAGGCGTCATCGGAGCCTCGGAGGAATGAGACGAATAAACGTCAGAGATCATGTCATTATTACTGGCGCTGCTGCTGCTGTGGCTATAGGGAGTGCCATTTCCATTCGAGTAGAAATGGTGTCCTGGAGGTGTAGCTGCTGCTACTGCTGCTGCAGGCGAGATCTGACTGGGCGCCGTTTGAAGTCCCAGATGGTCGTGCAGGAGATGAGACTCCAACGCGGAGAGTAGGTTGGTGAACTCGGAAGAATTGGAAGTTCCAGCGATGTTCTCCGGAGAAAGGTAGAGACTGCAGTCGTCCCAAAGGCAGGACACAGGCGACTTGGGATTTGCGGCCGCATTTGCGTCCTTCGCTGCCCCGTTTTGCGGTCCTACTGCCTGTCCGGGGGCGTGGGACTGATTAGGCTGCGCCCCGGGGAGCGGTCGTAGATGAACGAGGTTGACATGGCCAACCAGTTCAGAGAGACAGGAAAATGAGGCTTTACAGTTGTGCCACATACATTTCTCGGGGAGGCTTGGAGCTGGGTACGAGTGGGATGTGCTGGGTGCCTCGCCGGGGACGGGTGGGACCGCAGAAAGGCCATTCTGGTGCTGCTGCGTCGCCTGTGGAACTGCTTGGGGGGTCTGCCCTGGGCAGTCGCACCACAGAGCATCGGTGTGTCCATTGACGAGCTGCTGAGACGCAGGGGCTACGTGCTGGCGATTCCACTGTGGCTCGGAGAGATACGAGTGATAGTCTGTGCAACATTGGAGCTGAAGGGACAGATATCTTAATTGCCGTTATTCGCATGGATAAAACTTAAGAGACGTACGAAGGCATCAAAGCCGTTGCAGTCCGCACAATTGGTGTCTCCGTCGCAGCCGAGGGTACAGTGGACTTGATTCCTCTGACCGCCGCAGTTATGCTCAGGGTCGCTGCAGGCGATGACCACACACTGCTCGGTGCATTGAGCGGTCAATTCGTCTGAGACGGGGCAGGCGTCGTCCTCGCAGTCAGTGCAGCCGACGACGTTGGGAGGCTTGTATTGCATGGGTTGGTGCATAGCGATTGCGGTAAAATTACAGAGGAGGGCGATTTCGTTTTATGTTACATGCCATCACAACGACCGATGCGGTCCCCACGATATCAGCTTAGTCATCTTCGAATCCAGGCAATGTTCCATCAAACGCGACTGGCTCGAGTTGGAGTTGAATCTCCAGGGCATCCTCTTCCTCCTCTTCCTCCGCCTTCTCCTCCACGTCCAGGAATGAAAGACAGCCACGGCAACATCCTCGCCAGCGGAAAGGCGCAACGCCCCCAAGACTCAGCCCCGCCACCGATGCCTCCCAGCTGTATCGTTGTTCCGCATGGTGCACAAACAGGGAAGTATGGTTCGGATTCGCACACCGTCCAATGCCGTTGACATCCATTGACTCGTCTTCGCAATCGCGTGCTTGAAATATCATCTCTCTTGGGATCCATCCCGGAGAACACGCGTCGAGGGTCTTTAAAAGGGGTTGCGAGATCGTTCCCATGAACTTGTGATCCAAAGGAAGATAATATTCCAGCACGTTCTTTGGAGGAGCTTCTTCATTGTTCAACTTCAACTGCATATCCTCCGTAGGTGGAGACGCAAGAACACGCAAGCACAGCTCGACAAGGCTGGGAACACTCGACGGCATCACACACTCCACCTCAGAAACTGGCCTTTGTCGCTGGGTTGGCGGTGGTTCAAGGAATAGTTTATTGGGATGGACGTGTATGCTGACGAGGGAGGTGAGATTGTTGAGTTCGGAAGGGAGGTATTTAAATCGGTTGGCAGATACGTTGAGGTCGCGGAGATTCTTGAGATTGCCAATCTCGGGAGGAAGGTATGTAATCTTGTTACCGCCTGCTCTCGACTGTCAGTACTATTCTAGGAGTGGAACTGCAAAAGACCCACGTAGACTCAGTATAGTCAAGTGTTCCAGGGTCCACAATTCATTCGGAAGCTTGGTGATCCGGTTCTTAGCCAGGTAAAGGTGGATATTCTCGTCTCTTTCTCCAGGTAGGATGGCGCTGTTCTTCGATTCCTGGCGAGAGAATGTTCGTCGAATCTGTCGCGCCGCGATTTCAGGTGCTTGGTGATCAAACTTTCTCCCGTTCGATTCAAAGCTTGACTTTCGACTCGGTCCAGCGGCTTGTTCAGGACTCGGCAACACGACCATGCTCTTCAAATCGCGAATGAATTGGGTGTCGACACGGGTCAAGTCCTTTCCCCTATTCGCCATGTTATAAGCAAGTGCATGTACGAAGCACAGTAACTTACGCCAAGTGGAAGATCCGCCAATGTTCCTCGTAGGCGCGAGTGGACTCGTCTGCCCATATCCGATCCTCCTGAGTGAGACTTTGCAGTCCGTTTCGCGGAACGTAACGCGCTTTTTTGAACGCTCTTTGGTCCTCGTCTCTGTCATTGGGTGACATATTGACACGCTTTACACGTCTTGACCCAGACGCACCCGCGAATGGATCGAGAGCAGGGGGTTCGTCTTCGAGATCCAGAGGTTCGATGCCAGGAGACGACGCTGGGGAGGAGTCAGCGGGTAACGTCTCCGGGGAAGAACCGGGAGAAGAAGGGGGCGCGTAGGAATCTGTCGGATTGTACCAGGACATGGTGAAAGTAGCGAGAAGAGATACGTACTGATCTCGCGACTGACCACTCTATTTAGTATTTAGACTATCCTACGCGATCACGTGTAAGGCACATGCACTTAGCCCCCGCATGCTCAAAGTTTAAGTATTCAAACGAATATCCAGAATATGCGCCGCAAGACCAACAGGGAGTGGATTAATAGCAGGATTACATCTATCGGGTAGGTTATGAGTAAACGAATAGTTTTAGGCCTTGGTCGTTGCTCCTTCGGTCGAGGTAGATTTTGAAGCTTGGGCCAATGCATGGTAGTTGAGAGGTTCGCCCTTCTCTCGCTTCTCCCTGATATCCTCCGCAATCTTGTCAACCAATTGCTCCCTCTGCAACTTCTTCTCAGCCACGAGAGCCAGAATCTTCGAGCGTCGGGTTGCGACCTGAGGATTGTATCGGAAGGCAGCCGAGCCATGGCCAATGCTCTGGCGCAGAATTTCCTCCCTGCGCAATTCCTTCATTTGGGTGATGGAGAACTCCTTGTCCAGCCAATCCAACCTCTCCTTCTTCTTCTCTGGCTCCATATCCTCCACCCGATGGGGATAGTAGAAAGGATCGACCAGACCCACCACAGCACGTTTGTACGACCGGTGGGCCATCTTTCCTCGTCGCGGGTCGTCGGGGGAATAGTAGTTGTCGGTGCGGATGTAGGTGGTCTTGACGCCGTACACAGCGTCCAGGTAGGATCGGATGTCGGTCTTGGTTATGGATTTAGCAATGCGGAAGGTGGCTTCGTATGGGTTGTACGGCTGTCCCGTCGGGGTATGGTTTCGGACGAGCTTGAACTCGATGTTGGGGAGGTATACACGCTGTCCGACGACTTTGACGAGCTTTGAACCGTCTTCCTGGGTTTCGAGTTTGAAGCCACGAATTCTTGAACGACGGTCATTGACCATACGTATCCATTGGAGGCCAGTCATAGGTTTGCCATGGGCCTGGATGGGAATTTGACCAAGGGCCTTGAGTCTTTTGTAGCGCGCGAATTCTGAAGGGGTGAGGCCAGATGAGTTGGCGTCCGTTTCCCCAGCTTCAATGGGTCCAAACTTTTTCCGTCGACGAAGCTTGACAGCTAACGGAGCAGAAGCCGTCCTAGCGGCAAGGGCGCCATCGGGGAGGGCAGCCCCCGTCGAGTACTGTCGCAGGGAGCAAGTTAGACGGCGAAGACCAAGGCTCCGCATGTCGCCGGGGTCGTCGTGGAGAACGGTGAAGACGAAGATTTGCCAACGCAAATTCGCGAAACCGGGAAGCGTAGCACGCACGTGACTGCAATTCCCCACATGGTCTTGGCGCTGTTGGCGGAGGTTGGCAGTGATCATATCTGGGTCTCCTCCACGACCATTACGACGAAGACCGCTGTACTCGACATTCCAACTCTCAGAGACCCTTCTGCCTTCAAGGCCGGCTATCCACGATGGTCTCTTGCGGTGGGTTCAAGTGTCTGAAGGGAGTACGCTCCGTCTGTCTCCCTATCACAACCGTTGTGGGCTTCACTCTGTTGCTCACCTGGTTCTTCGTCCTATACCAACCCAACTATGGACCCGGGAGGAAGCAGAGAATAAGCTGGCAATCTTGGGAGAGTGTCTCCGCCGATAAAATCTCGAGACCAGCAATCACCAAGCCGAGCACAAATCATACGCTCCCAGAACCAGTCGGACCCGGAGATTCGCCAGACGTGGATTGGTGGAATGTCACGCAACCGGAGGACAAGCTCGACTACTCAAGTCTACCGTTGGATGTTTGGTCTCCACTATTACCCCATAACACCGGCCGTAAGAGTCGCTTTCTCCTACGCTGCGCTGCAGCGTCGCCGCTAGATCGCTCGTTACTGACAGTGACTAACAGTGTCAGAAATCTCCGTAACGAGATGCTATGTGGACCCTGACATGGCCGATGATATATGTGCTCCGGGCACGACGAAAGAGATGGACGCTATCAAGGGTAAATGGGTTCGAGTTGAGCCGAATCTCAACCGAGAAGGTGGATATATGGCTGGGTACTTGGTGCGTAGTTAGCTGCCTCGCAGTCTAGGACCCTTTGCTGAGCAGCCACAGAATGTCTACTATCGCCGCACACGGCGGCAAGATATCAACCTCATAACAGATATCAGATTACTTTCTGAGCAAGAGACCCCTTCACAAACACCAGCACAAGATCATTGGCACCGAGCTCCCACTTCATTACGAGCTGGAATTTTGAGAACACCTCCTCTCTACCTCTGGTACAAGATCGGGAAGACAGCAGCTGATATGACCGCTGAGGAGAAGAACAACATCATCACAGAAATCGACGTTCTTTGGGGAGACGACGTCCCATGGTATGGATTCGAGAAATTGGAACCACCGACAATGGAGCGTATGGGCCGAGTCCAATCTACGCGCCTTACATACCGCAGAGGAGTTAAATGTAAGTTACGTTTGCTAGTATCCAGAGCTATTCTTGAATCGATTTCTAGCACCACCCAAGGCTCCACCTCTTCACTTCAGCCGAGATGGAAAGTTCAAGATACTCCAGGTTGCGGATCTACATTACTCCGTATCCCCAGGAGCCTGCCTGGACACCCCCCTCAAACCTTGTGAGGGTGCGGACAACTTGACCAATACCCTAGTCGGACACATGCTGGACCTCGAGAAGCCAGATCTCGTTGTGTTCACTGGCGACCAGCTTAACGGGAAAGGAACTTCATGGGACCCAAAATCTGTGCTTGCCAAATTCGCAAAGGCTGTGACCGATAGGAAGGTTCCATGGGCAGCGGTGTTCGGTAACCATGACGAGGACGATGGATTGCGCAAGGAATTCCAAGTGAATCTGTTAAAAAGCCTTCCATATAGTCTGGTCGAACGTGGCCCCAAAGATATACACGGAGTCGGTAACTACGTGCTGAAGAGCTACAGTGCGGATGCGTGAGTCGTCATTTTCACTTCCTAGCCCTAGTTCTCACCTTCCAGGGAATAGATCGAAGACGCAACTGCTTACCCTTTATTTCCTGGACTCGGGATCGTACTCGAAAGGATTCTTGGATTGGCTTGGTTTCTTCAACCCCACAGAATACGATTATATACGGCAGGTGATGAGATTTGCACCCTGTGTCAAGCACGTTGCTAACAACAATTTTATGAAAGAACCAAATTGACTGGTTCCTCCAAGAATCAGGTAATCGTCCGTTTTTATCTGCCCTTTCCGGTGTATTAATACCTCTGTCTCAGCATCAATCAAGCCAATCGAGCGACCCTTCAGGCCAGATACCGGGAAAGACCTGGGTGATGCCTGGAAGAGACAAGATAACTCTGACCAAATTACGCCTACAACCAGGAAACTGGCAAGGCCCAACGCTTTGATGTTCTTCCATATGCCTCTGTGAGTAATCTAGTGCACGCTGGGTATCTCCGCAGTGACACTTACAATTGACAGACCCGAGACATACAATAAAGCCGACCTCGACTCGCAGAGCCGGCCCTTGGACAAAGGCATCAGCGGGCAGGAAGCGCCTGGAAACGCAAACACCAATGATGGTTTCTTTGAGAAGGGGATCATGCAGGCACTTGAAAGTGACCATATGTCCCATGCAGCGATCCCCGAGGTGAAGGTTATTGGAAATGGCCATTGTCACCGTAGGTTTCCCTTCGGCCGTTCCCATTAACCACGCATGTTAATTCGACGTCTGTTTTTAGTGACGGAAAACTGTCGCCGTGTGAAAGGCGTCTGGTTCTGTTTCGGTGGTGGAGGGTGCGTCGGACAATTTATTCTGTCATTTTACATTTTGGCTGACGGCAACGTGTTGGAAATTCGAACAGATCGTATGCTGGATACGGCAGAATCGGGTGAGTTACCACCGACGTTGAACAAAGGAAACCTTGTTGATAATTCTCTAGGTTTGACCGACGCTTCCGTGTATACGAAATTTCGGATTACGGGGAGACCATCCGCACGTACAAGCGGACGGAGAAGGACGAGGTTGTGGATAGCATGTTGCTCGCTGGAGTAGGGGCACCTGCATTCTGAGATACATAGACATGGGCGCGCATTTGTAATGTATATTTATTATTGCAGTATGATGACTATGGTAGGATTTTACCGTGGAGATAATGGGCTCACTGAGTGGCAGGCGCCCCTGAGAGTGCCGTACATAATGGATTCAGCGCGACAAGAGTCTAATTCTCGCGGCAGTCTTTTTCGGTCGAGAGCCTGCAGCAGCCGAAAGTGGCAGGTGGCTCCCATCAGAGCTTATTGCGGTTCAGAAGAAGGACCATCTTTCGCGATTCTCTTCCATTCCTCCTCTCTTCGTTTTCCGACTTTCCCTTGGACACCATGGTCTCAAGAGGCCAATCGCAGGCCAACGGCCACTCAGCACGACACCCCTCTATCTCATCGATCCAAGCTCAAGATACTGGAAACTCCCAACGTGGAGGCAGCGGCAATGTAAGAACCTATAGCCTATGATTCACTTTCATTGACGGTGCCCTCTCTTCTCAAGCCAGCGGTAGAATCAGCAGTAACGAGGCTCTTGGTCTCGATCAAGGCTCTTCTCGAGTCCCTCACACAATGGAGTCAACAACGGGTGGATGAAAACTACGTCAGCGATGTCTACGTACGCCTTGGGAACGACTTCAATGCAGCAGTGGCTGCGTTTGCGGCCTTTAATATTGACATGGCGTGAGTACAGTCATGTACACCCCGACGTTTACTGATCCTCTCTCCAGAGAGTTGGTATCAGTCCCGGAGGATCTGCGGGCAATCCTCGAACAGTGTTTAGCAGAGGAGGCGACAGGGGAGAACCTCGAAATATACCTGCCTGAAGTTCGTCAAATCATCACCAACCTTCTGCAAGGTCTACGTGCAAAACAATCAATCTATCGGAGGATTGCGTCGGAGCATAGGAGGTCAGGAGAGCCGCGGCACGAAAGGATGTCGTCGAGGTCGGAGCGTTCCTCGCGGACCCACAGGACGCAGTCTTCGCGGACAATACCTGAGGAAGAGAAGCAGGAGGCTGTTGGCGGAAGCATGTCTCGAAGAAGTGCTCAAAGCTCAACACGGAGTCGGAGAGAAGTCACATCTCAAACTGCAGCCGTTATCCAAGCAGACGAACCATTTATTGGTGGATTTGCTCCGACGATCGTCGAGCACGTTACTGGACCCGAGAACCACACGGTCTCTCCTCGTCGCTCACAACCTCAGCTTGTTCAGCAGACAGCACCAGGACGCTCTTCTCCTGCACCACCTACGCTCCCCGAGCTTTCGCTGACGGATCCTACGTCTTTGACTACAACGACGCTGAACAATGAACCGCCTCCTCCCATGGCTCCTCCAGTACAACAAGCACCTGCCAATGCCAAGCGATATTCCCTGGTCGATAAACCAGCGACATCTCCGCCGTTGCCCACTGTTTCAATAGAGCCCTCAAGCCCTGATCCTACTATAAATGGAATCGCATCCCCTTCGACCGAGAGCATTGCCTTGGAACCCTCACCTGCCGTTGCTAACTCTTTGGCTGCTCTGAAGAAGAACGATGTTCTCGAACGCCGTGCCTCAAAACGGTTCTCAACATACAACATATCGAAGATGACAGGCGCTCCGACGCGGGAGCGCTCAATGCGTAATCACCCTCATCGGCGATCGTTAGCTTCTAACGCGGCACCTACGGCAACGGAACTTGCTGTTCTCACCGAGGAGGGCGACGAGGAGGAGGAGGATGTTCCCCTTCGAAGTAGGGTACAGTCAAGAGCGGCGAGTCCAGAACCGAGGGCAGAGACATCTGCTGCCGGGAGAAGGCCAATCACCCCTGCTCGCCCGCCAGATCTCCCGGTGCCTCCTGCAATGAATGCATTCCCGACCCAAGATGCGACACCGTCGCGGATCACTGTTTTCCTACAGCTTGGTCGTGAGGTGAAGAAAGTGGGGATTGAACTCCCTTTATCCTTTGCAACCTTGCGTGTCCTCTTCGTCGACAAATTCTCGTACAACCCCGGGCAAGATAACTTCCCTGCAATTTACATCCGCGATCCGTCGAGTGGTGTTCAATATGAACTCGAAGATGTTGAGGAGGTGAAGGACAAGTGTTTGCTCTCGCTAAACATCGAAGGTGAGTTTCATTCAGAGTTTCATATGATTCATCTCTAAACGATTCTATTAGTTTTGGACCAGATCAAGCAGCATATCGATTCGCAGATGTCTGCGCTTTCACAAGATATCAAAGACCTCAAGACGGCCGTTTCACATTCAAATAAGCAGACGGCTTTCCAGCCTCCGCCTCCGATGTTCGCAGACATGACTCTTCAACCGTTGGCGGAGAGTACTCCTGCTCGACCCAGCGACAGACAGCTACAGAGTGTGGCTCGTCGAATTTCGAAATTTGTTGGGAAGGATTCTTCATTCGCAGCAGCGCTACAACAGCAAGATTCGCCGCCTCCTACATATGTCGTACCCCAGATCACCGGACAGTCACTGATGCCACAGGTGACGGGCGCTTCCGTCATGTCCGAGTATTCTAATCGCGTGGTGCAGGATTTGAAGATCCAATTTGATGAAGTCCAGAACCTTCGCCGGGACCTCGCCGTTCTGCGGCAAACGTACTTGGACTTTATGAAGAAGACGAAGGAGGCTCTTGGAACGCTGCGCACTCAAACGCAATCAGTGAGGCAGCTGGCGACGACGAGCGTCGGGGGTGCCCGCGCGTACATCGACTCTGGGAAGAAGAAGCTGGACGCGCGAAGTCAAGACATCCTCACTGAAGTTGAGAAGCTGCAAGATACGGTGGAGCGTGTCAAGGACGACGTGATCAAGCGGAACACGACGCCCAAGCCGCAGTACTTCAAGAACATCAAGAAGGACATCGATGCTGCTGCGGCTGAGCTGGAGAGCTTGAAGGAGCATATCAAGACTGTGAAGCCGATGTGGAAGAAGACGTGGGAGGAGGAGTTGCAGAACATCGTGGAGGAGCAGCAGTTCCTCACGCACCAGGAGGAGTTCCTCAGCGACCTTCTCGAGGATCATAAAGCCGTTTTGGAGATCTATGGGCATGTCGAGAAGATTGTTAACCTTCGCGGGCCATCGGCCAATGGTCCAGGCCGTCGTGGTCGTGGGCCCACTTTCCGACCACCACCTCCCGAAGAAGGCCATAACGGCTTGAGCACCGTTATGCTCGAAATCCGAGGCGCCGCTGTTGATCCTGAAAAGAGGCTCAAGGCTATCGAAGAAAGCCAGAGGAATCGCGAATTGGAGCGAAACGCACGTAGCGATGAGATGCAGGTAGAGTTGTCGGAGTTTGTGGGACAGAAGAAGCTTCGTATGACTGGCGGTGCAGAGGAAGTCGACAGGTTGAGGCAAAAGAGAGACGAGATGACTCTAAAAGCCATGTTCAGCCCGGCGAACTCGACGCTTTCGTTGCATACTCAGGATACGGGAAACTTTGAGTATCCATCATCACCTTCGTGAAGTTCTTCGAAACCTGAGGTGTGTAGGCCGGTGATTTCTTTTTCGTGGAGAACCAAGATTGACGTACAGATTACTACCACAGCCCGAGGGACTCCTCTTCCTGCTTCCGTTCTTTCGCTCTTTCATGTCTTGGTTTACGCTAGTACATTCGGATTGCATTTGCGAGTAAACTATTCGACTCCATCCAACTTGGACACTCTCCTTGCTACTCCAGCTTTTATTGATTTTCCGGCTTTTGCTTGCCACATAATTCATGTTTATTATCATCGTGTTCATTCATTACCTCACCTATGGTACGGCCTCTTTCTTCGTGGCCTTGTTGATGTCGATATTAATGTGCCTGTCATTTGTACTCATTGCATGTCGAATTGGCTGTTGGATGAGTGTGCCGTAAGTTCTCATCATACAGGCACCCCTACGACGTCACGCGTCAGGAGCCCTCCAAATCTAAATCTATGGCCACAGCTGTAGCTGCGCCTGTGATGCGTTTCCCTTATAGATTTTCGCTTTAGTGCTACATGTCTTATTCACCTGTCACTCTCCCGAGTCGCCTAGATCCGATGTACAAGAAGATTGATAGGGGACGCGGTAGAAACGCGCTAATGTACAAGAGGAGTCAGAGAAGGTCATAAGAATGGTCCAAGATGTCGGTCCAGGTGATCAAAAATCATGAGAGGGCATAAACAGTGAGTATCGATGGAAGCATATGCTATGAGAATTGCGTGGGCAGGCATGGGAGTTTGGGTCTTCAGTCGATGTCGATGTTGAGAATACTAATCTTCCAGTGGAAAAGGGAGGTTGCTGTGCGCGATTTACGCGTTTAATGAGGAAGGGAAGGGGTCTCGCGGCGGTCTATGAGGTAGTCCGTGTCTCCGGTGGAGTTCCTCGCAGCTGGCCGCGTCGCGCCAGTGGAGAGGCGCCTGAAGCTTGTCGCTCTGGTGCGAACGCCTCTGGCTTTGCTTGCGAGATCCGCAGACCATCTTGGGGAAGAAGGGCTTGGGCTGCACGAGATAATGAGCAGACTGGGCAGCTGAGAAGAATGGGGTAGTACTCACGGTGCGCTGGTCTTCCTGGCGACCGGTTCCCCAGGCAAACGGACGCGTCCTGGGGTCATGATAAGGTAAGAAAGGCTGAAGGGAAGGAGGGTCATGACGGTCGTGTTTCGCGAGCAGGGACAGAGATGGGGGCGTCGCAGAGGAGAAAATGCGTCCGGGCTGGCAGCTTTATACCACTGGCAGGTCCCTTCTTCTCAGCAATAAGGTAGGAAGCTTCAAGCGAAGCGGTGCCTTGCCACTGATGCAGGTCGCGAGCTTTTGTACAAGCTCTGACTAGGTCCTGGCTTTTTTCGGTCTCGCCCCAGGCTTTGCTGCCCCCACAATAGGTTGTCCCAGGACAACCGGTATGCTGTAGAGAAGGCAATGCCCGGACACCGGTCAGTACGAAGGATTTGGTGAAGACAATGGCCTCATTAGTCGCCCATAGGGGCCGCATGCCCAAACTGGGAATCAAGCACGGACACGTGCCCGATCTCCCTGACAACGGGTCAGAATTTCGGAGGTGCTCCGTCCAAGAGGCTCCGCCATGTCAGGAGGATTGGAGGACTGTACCCTCAGACGCCAGAACGGAGAACAACAGAAAAAATCGTAGACATGGTGGCTCAGGGCATACGGAGTCTTTTGCTTTGATCGTGGAGATCCTAGACATTGGAAGCACAAATTATTTAACCTAAAGTTTCCGAAGATTCCCTGTTTTATTGTCAGGATGGTTGCTTGGGCCCTGTGGTTCCGTCATTATGAAGTCACCTCTGCGGCTCTGCCCCTAGTTATTCCGAATACCAGGTGGGTTACTCGTTGCAGAAACCGAGGTCTCATATAAGCACCACCCAAATGATCATTTCTTTGATTTAATCCTCCCTTCACTCTCTCACCATACCGCTCACCCTTGCCAGCGACTCGAGCACGGTCTACTCGGATGGATTATTTCACCCTCAGGCTTCCCCATGCCCGCGATAGCAGGCGCATGATACCCTCAGATACTCAAATCCAAATTCGAACGCCGATAGTGCAGGGGTCGACAGAAAAGCGTAAGAGCTTCGAGTCCATTTTTCGCTTCCCAAGACTAATTGATTATTATCTCAATGAACCCAGTAGGTCGGCGACCTGAGGCCAGATCGGTAGAATCTACCAGGGATATTTCTCAGCATAAAGATACCATGTACGCCATTCAGTCTACCCATTCTGGGGTGCTCATGCCTAACCGGTGTCTCTCAGAGAACGAATTGCCAAAGCCTTTTCCTAAGACCCCGTCCTCACCGAGATGAAATACACGCTGCATGTACTGAATAATCACTTCTGTAATTGTAACTGTAACAGTAGTACGATTCCCATATTTCTGCGCAGTGCGCGCCTGCCTACCTTATCGATATACCTTGCATAGTTGCCCTCACTGTCTTGTCATACTTTTGAACTCCACAGATATGCTTCATTGACCAAAAAGAAAACATGCTTTGATACACTACGCGATGAAAAAAAAAGAAGGAATGACGATGCTTGGGTTGTACAATCAAGGATAGGAAAGAACAAAGGAAGGACACGGCAACAACAGATTCACAGATTCAATCAGCCTGTGATTCCGCCAGTAGCACCAGAAGCCTGGATGCGGGCAAGGGCATCAGCCTCGGTGGTACAAGTGATAGAGGTTCCGGGGGAGTTGACAAGGGGAAGAGCGGCACAAGTCAAGTCACCAGCACACTGCGTAACGACAAAGCTGCCACCGACGCACTGAGCGAAGCCACCGTCGACACAGGCGTTCTCGCCAGCTAAAGAATTAAGCAGACCGTCAGTAAAATATTTAAGACGGCGTAGAGTGAATTACACCATACCTTGGCAAGGCGAGGCAGCAGAAAGACCTTCAAACTTCTTGTTCAGAGCCTGAGCAGCCTGGCCGTTGGCGACCTTGAAGCCTCCGGCGCCAGCAGCTGGGGCGTTAGCAGTCGGGGCAGGGGCGTTGGGTGCCGCAGTCTGTCCAGCTCCAGCAGCGACAGTGGGAGTTGGGGCGGGCGTCGAATCGTCCTCCTCATTGTTGCCACCAGCCGCACCGTTTCCTGCAAGCCCTCCAGTTGCACCGGTCCTTGCAATCCTGTCTTCGGCATCGGCGAGACTCGCGCAGGTGATAGAGGTTCCTGGGGAGTTCACGAGGGGGAGGGCAGCGCAAATGGTGGTTGGGGGGCAGGAGACGGCGACGAACTGGCCCCCGACACATTGAGCGAAGGCTGCGCCGATGCAAGCATTTTCGCCGGCTGTGCAAGGAGAGTTGGCGTTGAGAGTCGCAAACTTGGCGTTCAGCCTCTGTGCAGCCTGGCCGTTAGCGAGGGCGAAACCACCGTTTCCGCCTCCGCCGCCAGCAGGAGCGTTGGTCTGTGCGGGAGGAGCCACGGTGGTCGCGGTTGCAGTCTCGTCGGTCGCAGTCTCGTCGGGTTCAGGGACATTGGTCTCAGCTGGCGGAGCTGGTGCAGGGGCATTGGGAGCGTTGGGAGCATTGCCAGCACCAGGACTTTGCACCTGGTCGACGAGTTGAGTTCCGTCGGCGATAGGACCGTCAGGGTTGGCGGGGCAAGAGCCCAGAGGGTTCAGTGGTGCGTTCAAGCCGAAGGGGATGGTACCTGCCGCTCCCAGGTCGAAACCTCCGATGAACTTCTGTTGGTTAGCACCAGCGAATTGGCACTGGAAGAGACCATCGAGTTCCGCATTCTGAGGAGCCTTCTGGCAGTAAGGCACAGCGATCGAGTTTGGCTAAAACACGATGGTGAAATCAGGCCGTCAGTAATCATGGATCAAAGATAGATATGTTACGCACTGTGTTACGAGGCTGCTGGACGAATATCTGAGACAACCTGATCATCTCGTCGCTTCCCAACTCCTTGGCCAAATCGACCATGGTGTCGCCGGCGTCCTGCTGCTCGCAGGCCCCGGCATTAGCGAGAAGGGTACTGAAGGCTGTGACCGAGATTGGGTTGCAGCGCTCTCCACCTCCAGCGGCACGCTATATCACATCGCATATTCGATCAATAAAGAAGCCACTGAAGAAAGATAAAATGCTTACGCAGGCTTGCTCCCATTTTTGTGTGGAGGCAGGGATTGACTGGGCAATACGCCTCTGAAGAGGGAGAGCTTGAACAGATGCGGCAGCCAGGCCGGCGACAATCAAAAAAAAGCTTGACCATATTGAAAATATTGGAAGTGAAGTTGTCGTGATCCTTGGGAATGAATGTACGAAAATGCCCAGTTCTAGACTGAAGCACTATAGAAATGAAGATAAAGGGGCAGACACCGAAGCAAGCACCGGGCTGAAGAGAAGAAGAAAGGATGGAATGAGAGCACACGGGGAAGTGAAGAATCCGAACACGGTCGAGGACCTCACTTTATATAGGCCACTTCGGATCGGGGACAATGGAGCCACACGGACAGCTAACTCGCTCGAGCCATTGTGGCAATTCGCCTTGATACAACGACCTACCAGGCTACCCGGTGATGGCCATAATGGAATACAAACAGGAAGGAGCACTCCAGGTTACCTTGACAATTAGCTGCGCCTCGCAGGTCATTGTTGGCGCTTTGAGCCCTTTTGGACTAAGTGGCTTCGTTTCAGCCGAAGACGGAGCCAAGTATCACTGGAAAGACCAGTATTGGCTTTGCGTGTGACTCTGTGAATGAGAGTGCAGCATGGCCGGTCACATAGCAGGCCACGGTCAAATGATAGTGATGATCGTTTCCATTTCGAATGTTGCTTCACGACCGAGGGTCGAGAGGCCAAGTCCATTCAAACATTTCATAAAGGATTGGGGGTAACGAGGAGAATAGAGTGGGCGCGGGGTGGGTGATGGCCGGGGTTCCTGGAGAGATACAAGCTAGTTATGTTGTGATCAATTACATACAGAATATGTCCACCTGATACAATTTCTGTCTTGGCTCCCTCCCTAACAGGACTGACAGGCATCCGCTCGGCCGTTCTCAGCTCGTTATTTACTGATATGGCCCTGAAAAGCCCACAGGCTCGTCCTTGCCATCCCCCACGTCGAAGGCTCGGGCACCGACGCAGGCTGGAGGTGAGTTTGGTACCTATTACGTCTTGAGAGCTGGGCCATGACCAATTGCTAAAAGGCGGGAGGTGCTTGCCAGCTCGCAGATTCCTTTCCAACGGTGCTAGCAGCATGAGAAACATCACAGTGGACGCCAGCGATAGCGGTGCAAACGCAACAATCGTCTACACCCCTCCCCTGTGCAATGGCACGGGATGGAGCGAAAGCGACAGCGGCCACAATGGCTCACACTTATTCTGTTCCAACTCGACTGGCTCCAGGGCCACATTCAGCTTCGCTGGTACGTGACGACGCCGTAACTTTTAATATTTGGAGTCTAACCGTTGGCGCTTAGGCGTTGCGATCTATTATATCTGCCCTCCCAACAGCGTAGACGTCATGCAATTTTCTTTGGATGGAGGTTCACCCGAAACTGTGGAGATGTCGAGTTTTCGGGGGCAATTAACAAACAGTAACTCTTCATCTGTTGTGTGGTCGAAAACCGGGCTCTCGTACGGAAATCACGTCCTGGAGCTCTCGCCTGGTGAAAGCAGGCCACCCAAGGTCGTCGTTGACGCGTTCACGTACGTTTCATTCATTCCAGCCATTGTTTCCAGCTAAACCCGTGTATCTACCGTAGTTACACAGTTCCAGAAGAAGGAGATCTAGCTTCAAGCAGTTCTCCAGCCTCCTCTGCGACGTCTGGTGTCGTCCGGCCTACTGGCTTGACTTCTACACAACCAGAAGTTAGCAAAAACAAAGTGCCAATAATCGTCGGCGCGATTGCTGGGGTCATCATTCTCTCCATTTTCATCGGCCTCGCCTTCTACCTACGCAGACAAGCCAAAATCATAAAGTCCCGGTATGACCGAAATACGCCCCTCCCACCTCTGTCGCACCGTGACATCGAAGACCCGCCGATCTACACGACAAAGGGAAGCGTTGGGACGACCGGCGTGCACTCTGTCAGCCTAGCCGACTCGCACCAACCATATCAGAGAGAGGAATATACTGATAATGTTTCTCTTCGACCCCTGCCTCGTACTCATTCATCAGGCCGAGCTGGACAACCTCGTTCCCCTGAAAGCCCCTCACAATGGACCGATACGTCGAATTTTGAGTCATATCGCCGGGGTTTCTAGTGTCAAACCTTCTGACGTTTTTGACATTCCGCGAAGCTCATTTAGTCCCATCCTATCAACCGCCGTTTTTATATCTTTATCATTTTCGATTTCTATCCTTTTGGTCGGTTGCTAGCTTTCCGATCCANCTTTCGTTTTTACCCTGTAGCACTATCTGTCTATCTGTACCTTTCGCTAATGATCCTATTTATCTTGCACTTGATAGAGGATCGTCCATCGGCCGTCAAGACCTCAAAGTAAATGAAAAAACGCAACATCTATGTTACAGACACATTAACGTAAAAGGGTCATAATATCATATCTAATCAAGCCGGAACCACACTGGAATCAACCTCCAAATTTTTTCCCGTTCTCGTGCAGCCCAACTCTCCAAGCCCTTCGCGCAAGCCTTGCACTCCGAGATCTCCGCGCTCTTGAGCTGTCCCAGCTCCTCCGCAACGTACAACGGGTCGTAACAACCTCTCTCCCTATCAAACAAGTAATGCTGGGTCGCCAGCTCGACCAGCTCTGTGAAATCCTTCCGGCATGCTGCAGCTGAAACGCAGATCGGGCCGGATGATGAGCGTCGCACCAGATTGAACTGCCCATTGTGCTGTTGCGCCTGCCGGATGATGTGTTGCCCGTTGCCCATGGCTTGGATCAGGGACGTTATCGTCTGCTGGGTGTGTTCTTTACCGATGCATAGCCTCCCCATGNTCCGCCGCTGATAACGGCGGAGGTGCGGACTCGGGTGGGCGGTAGAGAGCGTCGTCTTCGTGGGGCTCGTATATTTGGGAGTATGAGTAGCGGGAGAGGTCGTAGAATGCGGACGCTAGGAGTTCGGGTGCTTCGACTTCTCTTGCGAGATTGATAACGGCCTGTATGTATCATTATCAGAATCAGAAATAGAATCGAATCGTGTTAGCGCGGATGAAGGTTGTCTGATATCTTTTAAGAAGAATTACTGACGAATGGGTGAGGATATCTGTGGCCGGCTGGACATGCGGTTTCCATCTCGTGGCACCGCGCTAGGTCTTCTCTGAGATCCCAAGCTTTCAGCGTCGATGGCCAGGCTATGCTCAAATGGGCAAGCGCCATTTCCCGGAGCTCGTCGATGATGTATTTCGTCGCGAGGCGTAAAATGCCAGACACGGCACGGAAATCTTCTTCGTCATTGTTTCCAAAGGCACTGGATCCAACAAAGAGCGCAATCAGCGTGATGAAGGGGGGGTGGGGGTGATTTGAGCATGAGCGTATCAACAAAAGGCACAGGAGGATCATCACGTACGGTCCGATGTTATACAGCGCATTCAGCAGACTCGCAACGTCCTCCGCCCTGTCGAACAGGGTGATAACAGGTATCCGCTGAGCACTACTCC
Organism: Candolleomyces eurysporus; assembly: GCA_027579435.1. Taxonomy (NCBI): domain Eukaryota; kingdom Fungi; phylum Basidiomycota; class Agaricomycetes; order Agaricales; family Psathyrellaceae; genus Candolleomyces; species Candolleomyces eurysporus. The sequence goes on along the minus strand of JANBPK010000709.1, from coordinate 307,517 downwards.
GCATAACGCTGCCCTCGATGACGAGCGAGTCCGACTGGCCAGTCGCCGGTTGAGGCATCTCGAACATGTCACGGAAGAACATCGAGTGCCGTTCCAGCACGGACATATGGACGCAGAACAGGTTGCCTTCCGCCCTGCAGATCACGCTCCCGTCGTCAAACCACAGGCCTTTATGTCGTTTTAACTGGCTTCCTGTCTGGACGTCGAGAATGGTGGCAGTTCCGAGTTCATCCTTGTCTCCGTACTTGAGGCTCGAGAATTTGGTCTCTGGAGTATGGAGCGTGGCCATTGACTTGATGGACTTGACCCGACGGGTCTGCGAGACTAGAGAGGCCAGGGTAGAGGAAGAGGCAGCAGAACGCAACCCGGCGGCAAGTTTGTTTGTTGACCCAGTTGGGGCCGCCGTGACAGTGGTGGTGGTGCTGGGACCGGTTGACGGTGTGGCGGCGCTGCTCGAGTCCATCGCTTCATCCAGGGCAGCTCGGGTCACCATGATCGTGATGCTGATACTAGATGGATGAATTCAAGCTTTATATCTTCCTAGGCATGTGTTGGCCATGGAGGTTTGAAGAAGAGAGCGGTTAAGGCGCACATGCCATCTCCGCATTCATGATGCAACATTGACTTGTCCCAGAATAGTAGGTTGTAACAACAAATCTAATCTATCTAAGCGACAACAGAAGCTTGTGCTTCTGCCAACTCTACCGACTCCGAAGGTTTCGAAACTGACTCTGCCTCGGGCTTTTTATCCTGCGACTCCGTCACATTCTCACTCGCCTCTTCAAGCAAATTCTTCAAATAGTTGGCTTCAGCGACTAGTTGAGAGACGGCCTCTTCACCCTTCTTGATCTCCTCGTTCAAGGGCGAAGGAACGGGGCTAAGTTGCTTGACAGCAGCGGTTACAACCTCGTTCCAAGTTTTGCCTTCCTTCTTTAATTCTGCCACTAATTCGTCCTTGATTCGACGACACGTTCCAACGCCATCATATCCGAAGCTGGTGTAAATTTGGACCAACGAAGCTCCAGCCTTGGCGAACTCGAGGGCGTCTGCACCAGTGGAGATGCCCCCACATCCAATTAGCGGAATAGACTCTGGGAGGTGTTGGCGAAGCGTCTTGAGAGCCTTCAGCGAGTAGGCCTTGACCGGGGGACCAGAGAGCCCGCCTATCTCTCGCTTGTTGGCTGAGAGTTATGGATTAGCATCGGTACCGTAAGCGCGTAGCAACAAAGTTTACCGTTAACAAGGTGTTTTGGTCTTTGGATGGTTGTGTTGCTAACAATTACACCGTCGATCCTTGCTTGCTGAACAACATCCGCAATATCAATGAGCTGGTCCTCATCAAGGTCTGGTGCTAGTTTGAGAACAAGTTTCGGTCGTCTTGATGTAAGAGACGATGGTTCTAATTCGTCCCTCGCCTTGGTGACGCCTGCCAAAAGTCTTTCCAGATGATCTTTGTTTTGGAGACCACTGAAAAGAATTGAATTTCGGAAGTCCAATAGACTTGCAGGGATTACGTACCGAAGACCAGGCGTGTTTGGACTTGAGACGTTGATAACGAGTACGTCAGAAAGAGGGCCGAAGGATTTGACGCCAGCTACAAAGTCGTCGATAGAATCCGCTGGAGAGTCCTTATTCTTACCCAGATTCACCGCGAGCAGATCACCGGGTCGGAGCGACGCGGGTTTGGACTCGGTGAAGAACTGGGGTAGACGCTCTTTCAGTCGGGATAGAACGAAGGCATGTCCCTGGGAAGGGAACCCATAACGGTTGATAATCGCCTGGTCTTCCTCTAGACGAAACACACGAGGTTTGGGATTTCCCGGCTAAGCCTGAATGAGATACTGAAGTCGTTTGATTGAAGAAGTCGAGATACCTGCGGTTTGGGGGTGACACTTCCAATTTCAACCCAGCTGAATCCAAGGTCAAAGAGACCTAGTATAATTCAGTGACAGTCATGGAACAAATCTGAATGAAGCTCACCGTCAATGGCCTCCCCGTCCTTGTCAAAACCTGCTGCAACACCAATTGGGTTGTTCACCGCCTGACCCCAAATCTACACGCAAGTTATAAGTTTCCTTCATCATACAGCATAGTAGACCCCCGGACCTCTCCTTGGATGCTGGCGTCATCTTCGACTTGGTCCTTTGCAGCAATACCGTACTTCAGGGCCTTGACCGCCAGCTTGTGACCGGTTTCAGCGTCAAAGAGACCCCTCATTGCAGGTGTCAGAACATAGCGGTGTAGAGCAGATCGAGAGTCGAAGTAATAGATGCTGAAGAGACCGGCGGAGGCAGTGAAGACTGCAGCGTAGAGCAATGTCCGGGCGTTGGACGCTGCTGGGGAGGAGGCCTGTGATGACGCGGGACGTGTCGGAACGGAGATGCGGTAGCGGGGAACTGGAAGTCGCTTTGCCAGCAAGCGAGCTGAGCCTTTTTGCAGGAGAGACATGGCAAATGGGCCTCCCCAGAGCAATAGCAACCTTTACAAGCCGGTATTGGATATTCCAAAGGGTGAACGAGTTCCACCGTTTTGTTTGGCTCTTGTTTGGTCATATGTCACCGGAATTCAGTCTGAGTTTACTGCTAAGTCTACGTCCAGATGCAAGACCTCTACACGCTCTAGAAAGAGGCAAAACGAGTGCACAAGCGGCGCAAAGAATACAGAAGGGTTAAAACACGTCCTACGAATGTCAGGTCCAAGGTTAGTACTACATAGAAATAACTTCAGTCACATGAATTGAGCAGATTGACGAGAAGTGTGGATGGAGCCCCAGTGCGGTACTTCAATCTTGACAAAGCCTGGAGGCATGAAAGAGAACCGTTTGTCCACTGAGGATCGCGACCAACTCAAACGTTTCCAGAGAAGGACGAGTGATCTTGCCAGGGAGCAGTTTTCTTGCTTCTTTATTTTGGGGCCTGCTTTTGGAGGGGGTCTCGGCCGTGATAGCTTTCTGCGAGGTCTACAAAGGGAGAATTCAAGCCGTGTCCGTAGAGCTCGACACGAAGCATTCTCACCTTTTAGTCGCTTCCTGCTTGGTCACACACGGTGCAGGAGGTCTTCGAACAAGACGGCCATTCCTTGTGCGGCGACGAGTGGGAACGCGGGGAGGCGACATTGCTAGGGTCAGGACTGGCGGTATGCTCTTTAACGGCCAAATTTATGTATGTAATGCAGATATTCATGACGGACCATCAGACGCGTTGGAGCAATAAAACGCGTGGTCCATATCGGGCAGCTGATGATCGGCCAACTCCGACCNAAAAAATTTGTGTGCCGAGGGGCCTGATTAGCAGATGAAAAAGAAGCTCTGCCCTTCACCCTGCCTTATTTTTCTCCCTTCCTCTCCCCTTGCCCGGTTCAGAAATGGACGCCCAGGCCGTAAGCCCCCTTCACCTCTCGTACGACGTCCATCCAGGTCTGATCGATGCCTCGATCTCCTCCAGCTCCAAAAACTGCACGATCTCCTGCTTCAGTCGACGTCCAACGATACCGCATTGGTCAAGGCTGTAAGTTGTATTTATGGTTCGATTTTTGGCGGGAAAATTCACGTACACGGTGTAGGCTACCGCCCAACTGAACCAAGAGTTCTACAAGCAACCTCAATGCATCGCAGGGCTCGCTCAGATCATCGGAAGCTCCCCGGAGCAAGCGGTATGTCCCTTATCTCGCGACCGTGCACCGATAGCCTCACCTGTCATCCCAAGGTCCGGCAACTCGCCGCTGTTGAACTGCGGAAGCGTGTATCTCAAAATAGCGGCAATCTGTGGACCCTGCTCGACCAAAGTTCCCGGCAGGAAATCAAGACCCAGCTTCCCAATCTCATCTTGAACGAGTCAAAGTGAATACTGCCACTCCCTCTCCCATTTACTCACCTTCACGCGTATTTCGCCCAGTAAACTCGTACGGCACTCTGCTGCTCGTGTTATCGCCGCCATCGCCAGCATCGAGGTTTCCAACGGTACCTGGAACGAACTGTTGCCCTTCCTACAACAGACCTGCCAATCGCCAGACGTTAATCATCGTGACGTCGGATCCTTCATCCTTTTCGCTGTATTGGAGAGCATTGTCGAAGGCTTTCAGCTCAATGCCCTTTATACCCTGTTTGGCCAGCTCGTGAACGACCCTGAGAGCATCGAAGTCCGAATTACGACTGTTCGGTACGTTCGCTTGATTCACCCGAGTTCGCGCACGTTCTGATATCTCGGTAGCTCTCTTGGTGTTATCGCTCAATACATTGAAGGCGATGACAAGACTGCACTGGTGAGTTCTTTTCTGCACCTCGTCTTCGTCCCTTCTCACACATCAAATACTTAGAACGCGTACCGCTCCCTCCTCCCCTCAATATTCAATGTCATTGGGGAAACAGTTGCCACTGGAAACGAATCTGGTGCCAGGCATCTCTTTGATGTCTTGGAAACGCTCCTTATTCTTGTACGCTGTGCCATTGTAGCGCTGCATTGCTTTGTTTTTACTCACCAGCGCTTAATAGGAAATTCCCATCCTTGGAAAAAACATCCCCGAGCTCGTCGAGTTCCTCTTGCGATGTGGAGGTGATACCTCGTACGAACCTGACCTGCGAGTCCTCGCTCTCAACGCTCTAAACTGGACCGTCCAGTAGTAGGTGGCCCTCCCTTTCCACTCCCCCCACATCGTCTTACTTCTCCCCTCCAGCAAAAAATCAAAAGTTCAAAGCCTCGACTTGGCTGGTCAAATCCTTCAGGGATTGATGCCCATAACCACCGAGGCTGAACCTGAGGACATTGACGATGACGCTCCCTCGCGAGTGAGTTGCACATTGCTTGCTCCTGCGTCTATCCTGCTGACGTGCTTCAAGTCTGCTCTTCGCATTATTGACGGCCTTGCCACCAACCTTCCTCCTGATCAAGTTTTCATGCCTCTCCGTAATCTCATTCTCGAGTTCTTCCGCTCCCCGGAGCCCTCTCATCGCCGGGGCGCAATGCTTGCTCTCGGTGTGTCTGTGGAAGGATGCAGCGAGTTCATGACGCCTCTTATGGACCAGATTTGGCCCTTCATTGAAGCCGGTCTCCAAGACGGTGATGCGACTGTCAGGAAGGCTACCTGCATTGCTGTCAGCTGCCTTTGCGAGTGGCTTGAGGAGCCATGTGTAGCGAAGCACCAAATTCTTATGCCCGTAGGTGTCTTGAACCAAGTCCAACGTTCTTTAGTGACTTATGAACCTTTTCCAGAGTATTATGGCCCTCATCAATGATCCAGTCACCCAAAAGTCTGCCTGCACTGCTCTGGATGCCCTTCTCGAAATTTTGCACGAGCATATCGACCAATATCTGCAACTCATCATGGAGCAGCTTGCCGGGCTGCTGCAGACTGCCCCTCTCTCTGTCAAAGCTGTGGTTACCGGTGCCATTGGTAGCGCTGCTCATGCTTCTAAGGAACGCTTCATTCCCTACTTCCAGCCTACTATCGGTGTGCTTGCCAGCTTCCTGACTCTCGAAGGCGATGGCGAAGAGACTGAACTGCGAGGTATCACGATGGACGCTATTGGCACGTTTGCTGAGGCTGTCGGAAAGGAGAACTTCAGTCCCTACTTCCCCGACATGATGGCTCAAGCCTTCAACGGTCTTGAAATGGGTCGTGCTAGACTTCGGGAATGCAGCTTCCTCTTTTTCGGCGTTATGGCCCAAGTCTTTGGCGAGGATTTTGCACCTTACCTCAACCGAGTAGTTCCAGCCTTGATTGAGAGTTGCAAGCAGCTCGAACAAGGTGAAGAGCAAAGCGCAGGTATGTGATGATACTTTTCACCAGTGAATTGGTTGGAGTTGACAGTATGGTTCCAGAATTGATTGCAAGCGCTGCCCAAGCCTTCTCTTCAGGTGCTTCCCCCGCTGAGCCCATCAACGTTACCGAGCTCGACGCAAACGGCAACCCTTCGATCGAGCTTGAAGACGTTGACCTCGAAAAGATGCTTGATGTTAACAGCGCTGTTGCCGTCGAAAAGGAGATTGCCGCCGACACTATCGGCACTCTGTTTGCCGCCACCAAGGCTCACTTCCTTCCATACGTCGAAACATGCACTCTGGAACTTATTGAACTCCTCAACCATTACTACGAGGGTATACGCAAGAGTGCTACAGACTCCCTTCTGCAGTCTGTCCGTACCTTCTACGAGATCGGTGAACCTACCAAGTGGGTTGCTGGCAGGAATGTGGTGAGTGAAAATCGAATTTCCAAAGCAGACAAAAGTCGTGATGTTGTGCCTAGACCGTGCCTCTGGAAAAGCAAGTCCAGGACCTCATAAATCATGTCCTCCCTCCTCTGCTTGACATGTATGAAACCGAAGACAACAAGTGAGTGACAGCTCCTCTCATCCTTTGGGGATGATACCATAACTCAGCTCACTTCGACGCTTATGCGATGAGACTACTGNTTTTTTTCCTGATTTACTATCCTCAGTCTTTGTCTGTTCTGGTACTGACTTGCGACCTTTTGCTCAGATCTGTTGTCTCTGCTCTTTGCATGGGTCTTTCTGAGACTATCAACACTGTCGGCCCTGCCCTCCTCGAGTCGAGTAAGTTATCGTAACGCCTGCATGCTCTGCGCAATTCTTGACCTGTTCCATTTTCGCAGAACTTGAGGTCATCTGCGAACTGGCCATCCAAATTTTGGAGCAGAAGGCTCTTTGCCAACAGGACCCTGATCAGGACGACGATGATGTTGCACCTGAATATCAGGCCGAATACGACTCTGTCCTCGTTTCTTCTGCCGGAGATCTTGTGGCAGCCGTTGCCAATGCATTGGGCGCAGACTTTGAGCCTGCCTTTAAGAAGTTCTACCCTCTCATTGCCAAGTACTACGTAAGTTGTGGCATTTTCCAAGTCCTATTATCTACTTACCCTTCCCAAAGAAAAAGAATCGTTCACTCAGCGATCGATCCTCAGCCATCGGCTGCTTGGCTGAGATCATCTCTGGATTGAAGGGCGCAATCACTCCTCACACGCTTCCGCTCGCTGAGCTCTTCCACAAGGCTCTGAAGGACGATGAGGCCGAGGTTCTCAGCAATGCTGCATTCGCCACTGGTCTCCTTGTTGAGAACTCTGACATCGACCTCTCTGGCCAGTATATGCCTATCCTTTCCGCCCTTCAACCTCTCTTCAATGTTGATGACTCCAGCCCCTCTCCTCGTCTTAATGCCAAGGACAACGCCGCTGGTGCCGTGGCCCGAATGATCGTCCGCAACGTGAATGCCCTCCCTCTGGACCAAGTCCTCCCTATCTTCATCAATGCCCTCCCCCTCAAGACCGATTACCTCGAAAACCGACCGGTCTTCAGAGCCATTTTCCACCTCTTCCGCGTGAACGGTGCTGCGCTGTACCCGTATACGGACCGTCTGTTGCAGGTGTTTGCGATTGCCCTGGACCCCAGCGCACCGGACCAGGTTGGAGATGAGATTAGGGCCGAACTCATCCATCTCATTTCTGCCATCAATGTCGAGGAGCCCGCGAAGATCCAAGCCGCTGGCTTGGGCGTTTTCCTACCTGGCGCTTGATTTTATGACCATTCACGATTCTTCTTTTCTTATTCTTTGCTTTTGATGTGATTATATACTATGTTTTCCTTGTTTCTATGTCTAGAGTAGGTGTATGGATTATCCCCACAACATTTGTTGTGGTTTGTTGATCGAGCAAGGGATTGTCGACCGCCGCCGACGGCTCCTGGACGAAAGCGCCGCAACCCGTACCCTGAATTGCCTGCCCCAACCTCGCTGGTCGACCCGCTCTTTGGTCGAAGCTCGAGCTCAGCTCGCCCAACATATTCTCCTATGAACGTCCTTCTTTTGTGTTTTTTGCTCTCGTCCTTGGTCGAAAATGCTCTGTCGGCGACCTATGTCGTGGAACCTCTGGACACCCAGCTTCCACTGATTGCACGCATCAACCAGCCGTTTTCATGGACTTTTTCTGAACGTACATTCAACTCCTCCGAGGGATCCCTCAACTACACGACCTCTGCGCTACCTGCCTGGCTCTCCTTCCATCCTAACAATCGCACCTTCTCTGGCGTTCCTGGACCCGAGGACGAAGGGAACCCCCGAGTCGTAGTCACCGCGCGCAGCCCCAACCCCAACTCTTACGCATCTTCTGGCGTCAACCTGTGTGTTACCCACTACCCAGCACCTACAGTCAGGATACCCATTTCAGACCAGTTTTCTGCTCCTGGTCGAGCACTCTCGTCCGTCTTCCCACTTCAACCTCGATCGGCGTTGGCCACTTCGAACCCGGCCCTCAGGATACCCCAGGGATGGTCTTTCAGCGTTGGCTTCCAGGCGAGCACCGTTTCATCGCCCAACGATTTATTCTACGAAGCGCGGTTCGCCGACGGGTCCGAGCTTCCTACGTGGATGGTTTTCGACCCCGACGCCGTCACCCTGGATGGCGTGGTGCCCCCAGACGTTGGATCCGCCGCACCCGAAGTCATGTCGTTCATCCTGGTCGGGTCCGATCAGGAAGGGTATACAGCTCTGGCGCTCCCTTTTGACCTCGTCGTTGCGAACCACGAGCTTTCCTCGTCTACCGACGCGCTCCCCACTATCAATATGACGGCTGGATCGCCCTTCGCGGTCAATCTCCTCTCGCCTGCGGACTTTATGGGAATCTTGGTCGATGGCGACCGGATCCAGCCTGCCAACATCTCTGTGCTCAGCATCGACACTTCGGCCTACTCTCAGTGGCTTCAGTACGACCCTGTTGGTCGAACACTCTCCGGCAACCCAGGCCCCGACGCTGGTGATACCAAGCCTGTGCTGCCTGTGACGCTTACGACGGGGTTCAATCAGACGATCCACACGGCGGTCACTCTCCAGCTGGTCCCTTCGTATTTCGCGCTCCCAGAGCTGCCGGCGCTTCATCTGTCTCCCGGAGACGACTTTGACCTGCAGCTGGACCAGTTCTACTCCAACTCGACTGCTGGGCAACNGGGGGGATGCTGATATATCGCTTACTTATGACCCCGTTCAGGCGGCCGACTTTGTACGATTCGATGGATCTGGAGACAGCATCTCTGGCGCGATACCTCGTGATTTTGGTGGGGACCACATCACCGTATCGTTTACGGCTTACTCTCGCATTACACACTCGACATCGCATGCGAACCTTGTCATCTTTGTTTCGCCCTCCCCTGGTGGCAGGGATGGGCAAATTGGTCACCCCGCTGGTTTGTCTGCCCAGGCGAGGCGAAAGCTGGCCTTGGGCCTTGGGATTGCCTTTGGTGCTGTTGGCGGGTTTCTTGCGATGATCGCGTTCTTTGCTTGCTGCAGGCGCTGGGCGCGGGTGGAGGATACGGCTCTTACAGGAGAGGAGGGTCGCATGGGCTATACCGAGAAGGATCGAAAGTACTATGGCTTTGGGAGCTCGAACCCTTCTTTGCTTCAGCGGCCTGAAGACGTTGCTCGAACCGAAGCAAGTATCGCACCCTCCAGGAACGCGGGGGAGTATGGGGCCGTGGACTTGGATTTGCAACGAATGCCTGCACGAAGCCAGTCGATTCCTGGGAGCTACATGCCGAGTGATATTATGAGCTCGGGTATGATAAGCAAGCGGGAGTTTATGACGAGGATCAAGCAGACTGTCAGGCAGGTCAGCGACAAGTACACGCGCAAACCTCGAGTTTCATCACCTCGCCCTGCCATTGGTAAACCCATCTTGCTTAGGCCGTCTGTTGCCATGGACAACAATGCTACACCGGACGTCACCTATGCAATGCAAAGCTCGGTCTCTAATCCATTCGACGACAGGTTCAGTCAACGTGGAAGCACCTTTATGACGGGTTCTCCATCCACTTCGACTGCGGAGCATTCGATCCCTCGCAGGCGAGCTGATTTCGGGCCACCTCGTGCAATGGCTCAAGTTCATTTCAATGACGGGAAGCTCGTGAGGCAGGGCTCTAGCGGTTCTATGAAATCTGACCGGCCAGGCCGGAGTTCGAGGCAGACAAGCGTGCGCAGTGGGAGGAGTACACGCACCACGAGCTATTTGTCACACGAGTACTATCCGGATGGCGATCCAGCGACTGCTCGCCCTCGATTGGTTCCCTTTACGAGTTCCACGAGGGTTCCGGTTCCCAGAGTCTCCTCCTTGGTCGTGCCCGGTGCAGATGATTCGGGCGGTGGTGGTGGCGGGGGCTTTGCGAAAAGCCGTGTTGCTAGCCAGCGCGCGAGAATATACAAGAACGCAAAGGACGAGGAAGATCCTTTTGCGGAAAACGCGAGGAGGAGAAAGAGTGTTAGCGCCGACGACCTTTCTATGGGGCTTCATTACGTGCAGTCCCTGGGGAATGACCAAAGTGCACCCGCTGAGCCTGCTACTGGCATGACAAGGTCAGGGACAAATCCAGTGAGTCGAATTAATCAAAGTGACGTGAAGAGTAGCGCTGACCTTCCGTCTCTAGAGTAATGAAGCGACGCGCTATGTAGTTCGAACTGGAGAGAAGTTCCATATTCGAATCCAGATACCTATTACGACACGACCGCTGCAGGTTCAGCAAGTGTCGGGTATTGTACTGCCGTCTTTTCTGCGATTCGATGCCAATGGGGCCAAGGGTATGATTGAATTCACGGGAACGGCGCTTTCCAGGGATTTGGGAATCCTAAACGTTGGGATATATGCGGATAATGAATGCCTGTCGAGGGTGATCATCGAGGTCATTCCTCGACGGTGATGAGGAGAGGCACGGGAAGCTCGCTAGATGTAGATTTGTATACCTTTTTGTATGATTTTTGCACACATGTACTATGCACATTGTCACACTCGTTTTTGACTCGGTTCGATCAAGGATATGGCCTGCATTGAGAAAGGAAAGATATACAGTAGTGATTGAAAATGGTGAAAACGTGTAATCTACAACCTGATCGGGCGTCCATCTGAGTGCTGTGCTCTCAACAGCATAGAGGGTAGTCGAGGAGGGGGGGAGTTGGATTTATGACTTCCAGATGAGAATGGCGAGAGGGCCAATGTAGAAGTAGATGAAGTGCTTGGTTTCTGCGGAAAAACCCAATCAGCAAGAGATGTCGTGTGAGATGGCCGATACGCCGCTGCACGCGTCTCGACGCGTCCGACGCTCTCCGACTGGCAGGAGCGGCCATGGCGTGCGGTGGGCACATACCGTGTGTTACATAGCTGCCAAAGTTCTTGCCCACTACGACGTGCCAGGTAGGCCCGTGTCGTCGGTCAAACTCCTTCTTGATCTGAGCAGCAATGTCCTTCTCGATGTTGTACTTCTCGAGTGCGGCGGATGCGATGTCGACGCTCTCCTGCTGCATTTCCTCGCTCATGTCGACATTTTTAATGATGGCCTTGGGGCCTCCGGCGCTGTCCTTGGAGGAGGAGATGTCGGTGGACTGGGTGGTGAGGGCGTCAACTTTGGTTTCCGACATGGTGCTGGTGGATGAAGGAAGATGGAGGAAGGGGTAAATGGGGGAAGACACNGGGGAGCTTATATACCGGAAACACCTGCCTTGTGGTGGTCTGGAGGATAGGCACAGATGGCGTCCGTCCGCTTCGAGGCCTGCAGGCACGTGGTGCCGGGATGGTGGCATATCACACATGGGTCCAGGTTCTCTTCTTCCTCCATCCTCTTCTGAGTTCCTCTCTCCCTCTGGTCATCGGAAATTTCGGGTATATGATAGATATCATATTCCAGCGTGCTCGTCCACACTGTCAATAGCGGCCACTGTTATTGGACAGGTGAAGGCTCTGCAGGCACACGTCATTGCACCATGTGCTCCCTTAATTATGTCCTCCTCAACCGGTGGCAATTATCAACGTGAAAATCCCGTTGCGGAAACAGTCTGCAGGCCTCGAGTCCCCCTGGAATTTGGAAATTAGAAATAGATATCTAGGGGTGCAATGCGTCATCATTTTCGCCGCCATTGACACACAGAGTTAGATTGCAACTTCCAGAAGCTGCCACCTCTCGCCGTCCTACGCGTCTCTTGCATGACCCCACCAGTCGAACGCGGTCATACATGTGGTGGTTTCATTTGAAAGCTAAGAGAACACATGTGGAAGCATCCTTTGCTGGTGATTGTTTCACAGCAACGCGCTTTCCTAACCGTGTATGGTCGGCCACTATCGACTAAAGACCGAGCTTTGATATTCTAATTGCCCCAAACACTCGTTAGAAGCATTCCAAGACCATGATAGAAACCACTCAACCACGTTGAACACGAAGTAAGAGTCTTAACTTAGCTTTATGAAGTGTGGGGCGACTTTGACTTCCTTATGGTTTCCGGAGATTCTAATAGGACATATCTCGGCTCTGAGGTTACAAGTCTAAGTCAATCAATACATGCAAACCGTCTGTGATACATGGAAAGGCGCTCTAGAGTCCAGCGCCAAAGGTCTGGTCGCAGAATACGGCTAATAGATGCTGCGCCCGTCGATCGCAAAAGTTGGTGAGGGATTCTCCGTTAAGTCCATCGTGGTATCGTTGGCCGAAGGCTTATCCAGCGTCCAATTCGATTTGAGCGAGCTGAAGATATCTTGAAACGTATCGAACGGGCCCTTCTCCTGGAAGAATAACAGCGCAATGGTGATTCCTTCCTGCGTCAATCGATACGGTGCGCGCTGGATATCGACTTTGAACTTGACAGGTTTGGGGATGTTGTGCACCGTGAACGGGTCTCGCGCTTCCAACGTCCGGCACTTCAAAATACCCATCCGCTCGTTCTCTTCGATCGACACCAACAGGTCCATATCCATGAGCAGCCGACGACACTCATTTCGCGTCTCATGAACACCGAGCCTCGAGTATAGCGTATAATTGGGAGCCTTGGTTTTGAAAACGTTGTCCAGCCACCCGCGCTTAGCTGCTGCAGTATTAGTTGCCGACGAAGACTTATTAGGCATGGTGTGAGAAGCATATGGTTCGGGATAGTTGTAATTCGAAGTTGACGAAGACGCGTGGCCAGAAGTCTGACTCTCCGAGAAGAAAGGTGAAGTGGACGATGACTTGTGCTTGCTATGTCTTCGTTGAAGAATTTGAGAAGGCTCCACGATCTTGATTGCTTTTTGCGGCAAATGAGTCCGTTGTGGCTGGTTCCCAACGGTCGAGACACGATTGGCAGAACTTCCAGAACGTTTATGAGAAGGGGCTGCTGGTATGTTGGGCTGCTCAGAGACGTTTTCTTTATCTTCCATCGGACGCGAGCCCTTGGGTTGTTTTCGTCGAACACTCAGCGGTTTCGTGGGAGGTATGTGGGGGAGAGACTGCCCCAAGTCGAGGCCGAGGTGATCGTAAACCGTTGGAACTGCCGGATTAGAGCTCACAGCGTCTGAGGACCCAGCGTCCTGGAAAACAGAAGCGCTCGATATACGACTCCCAGAAGCGGTACTAGCCCATGCGTCGACCTGCGAGGAAGCGGTCTTGGCTCGAAGAACATTGAGATGCGTCACAATCTGATTGAAAAAGGTTTGCATCTCCCGGTCCTCTGTTTGGGGGACGGTGAGTGCGGGAAGGTCCAAAGTTTCCCAGAGGGGAGAGAAGGGCGCTAGAAGAGACCGAGTTGTAGCTTCTGAAGCGTTAGAAGAAGTAGAAGTTGATTGGAGCTGAACAGGGAGTGCAGGCAGCGAAAGACGTGAATTTTGCTGGGAAACCAGCTCAAGGGATTTCAGAGNCCCCCCGTTCATCTAGGTGGATTTCGTTATGGCGAGAAGCGGTCCGTGGAGTAGGAGCAGCGGCCCGTGGGGGAATATCGGAGGGAGAGACGTCAGCTCTTTCGCGTTGCCGCCTACGTTTCTTACGTTCCTTATGCCTCTTCGCCATCTCCCGTTCTTCTTCGTCGTACAACTGGCGGTTTCGGGAACGATAATCGACGAGCATGTGGTAGATACCCTTCTGCCAGTTGCGCTCCTGGCTCGTCAAGCTTTCGATGAGAGCCGCGTCGCTGGTACCATGCCACAACGTTCGAAGGTTGGCAAATATATCGGGATCGATGGAGGAAACGCGAGCGATGGGTTGGGCGATGCTCTCCAAATCAGGAAGAGTGTAGTCCGTATGTTTTGGGGGCTGGGAGACGAAGAAAGGGTGCTTCATGACTTCGGCCATCGTAATGCGCTTCTTGACATTCTTCTCCAACATCCGACGGAGCAAGTCCTGGGCCGCAGGGTCGATATCGGTGGGCATGGCGAACTTGGCTTTCGTAATCATCTGAAGGAGAGTGGGGCAGTCATCGTCGTCGAAGGGGAGCGTTCCAGCCAACAATGCATGAAGGATGATCCCGCAAGACCAAATGTCCGCCGAGGCACCGTTGTACCTCTCCCCACTGATGATTTCCGGAGCGGCGTAGTGAGGGCTCCCGCAGGACGTCCGTAGGTTGGCGGCCTGGGGATCGCCCTGCCAAGCCGCCATACCAAAGTCAGCGATCTTGATATTCGACTGCTCGTCGAGCAGGATGTTTTCGGGTTTCAAGTCGCGATGAGCAATGTTGAACCGATGGCAGTAGTCCACAGCCGAGATGATCTGTTGGAAGTATGAAAGCGCCTCTTCCGTTGGAAGCCGGCCCTTGTTGCACAGATAGTCGAATAATTCGCCGCCCTGGACATATTCCAGAATGAGGTAGAGATCAGACGAGGTCTCCCAGACGTCGTAGAGCTTCATGATGTTGGGGTGGTTGATCAACTTCATGACTACGATCTCGCGTTCGACGGAGAGCTGAGCATGCTCTGTAACGTCTGCGAGTCGATTTATAGACACTTGGGACATAAGCGGAGGGAGAGTGCTCTTGGAGATGATTTTGATGGCTGCGTACTGCCCGGTCTTCGAATGACGGGCGATCCTGACACGACCTATTTGAAGCCCAGAAATTGATATAGTTCCTTCCTTCCGAGAGAGAGCTGACTGCGTACCTGATGCACCCCTTCCAATGGTCCTCCCGATCGTCCATAGCCCAATCATCTTGGGGTCACGAACGCTCTTGGTTGAATGGAATGAGAAGGGCGACATCGGTGATGGGTCAGCCATGTTTGCCAACTGCAGCAGTGAGCCTCTCGCGCGAGAGCTTTAAATTGAACGTTTCCGGGGCTGACATTGGACAGTTGTAAACCAGACTAGGAATATGGTGGGTTGACAGCAATCCGACCCTTCGTCCGGCTGGCCGCGGGGCGCCCAGGCCCGCCTCCAGAGCCAACACAGACAAACAGCGCGTCCGGAGCCGTGACAGTGAGGTCACGAGACTGTGACTCGACGCATCTCATATCGTGACGCGTGACGCTCCCTCACCCTCTCCTGGCTCTGACTCCCATCTACTCCAGACGGGCCAGAGATTTACCTTTTTCAATGCAACCAACACCAGCGCCAACCTCAGCGCCCGGCTCCCCGAAAGAGCCTGAGGTCGAGCAGCCATCATACCAGCCTCCGCCCCAGAATGTCGGAACTGCCCCATTCAGCGTATTGGTGGGCTTATTCGAGAAGCTTGCTACAGAAAGGAAGCATGACAGACGTCGAAAGCTGCTTGACTCGTGGTTCACTGTAAGTGTTTGTCCAGCTGCTATGCTCAATTGTGGTTTCGAAACGACACGGTTAGCACTGGCGCAACGAGAAAGGGTATGATTTGTACCCAGTGCTACGACTTCTCCTTCCGCAGGTATGTTGGTGCTACCGTCGAGACTTTCTCAGAGCCTCACGCATGGCTTACAGAAAGATCGAGAGCGTGCTGTCTATGGTTTGAAAGAGAAGAATCTGGCGAAGACCTACATTAAATTAATCCCACTTGGAATGCGCGATCCCGACGCCATTCGATTGCTGAACTGGAAGAAGCCTACTGAGCGAGACGTATGCCTTAATCTTCTGCAACAAGAAGAACGACACCTGATGCTTGCGTCTTCCCGTAGAAAAGCTCTGGAGATTTCCCTCAGATTCTGTGTGAGGTCGTCAGCAAACGATCCTCTGTGATCGAGGGCACCCTTACCATTGAAGATCTGAATGAGGTCTTGGACGACTTGGCAAAGAACATGGGGAAGCAGTAAGTCAACCCAATGAATCTTCTGCTCCCCAATTTCAAAACAAGTCGCCTCTCAGGGATGTGCAATCCAAGATCCTGCGGAGGATTTATAATAACTCGACTGCAGATGAACAGCGATGGATTATTCGTATCATTCTAAAGGGTAGGCCGTTCATCTTCTTTCCTCGTTGGGTCGTTACCAAAATCGTCTCTACTTCTGAAGACATGAATATTTCCGTGAAGGAAACGACCGTGTTTGCAGTGTTTCACCCAGACGCCCAAGACTTGTACAATACATGTTCCGACTTGAAGAAGATTGTTTGGGAGTTGTGGGACCCATCATTCCGACTGAATGCAGAGGTATGAGCGTACTAGCTAGCTGAAGATCGTGCTGACCCGTTCTTGCAGGATAAAAAAGTCCAGCTCTTCCATGCGTTTGCGCCGATGTTGTGCAAGCGACCGACGAAAAAGATTGAGGATACGGTCAAGGAAATGGGCGGTAACGAATTCATCATCGAGGAAAAGCTCGACGGTGAAAGGATGCAGCTGCATAAGCGCGGAAACGAGTACTTCTACTGCTCCAGGTATTTGCATTGAAAACATTTGTTTGGGCAAACGTTAATGATTGCGCAACAGGAAGGGGAAAGACTACACATACCTGTACGGGAAACACGTCGGGACGGGTAGTCTCACGCCCTTCATAGACGCCGCGTTCGATCCCAGAGTTGAGGAGTAGGGATTTTTGTATATCCCTTTGGTGTTTGGCTAACCATCCCCTCTAGAATTATCCTTGACGGCGAAATGCTTGTATGGGATCCTGTCTCTGAGCGAAATCTTCCCTTTGGTACTTTGAAGACCGCCGCGCTCGGTACGTGATTTGCCATCATCGCATCCCACAGGCCTGATACGACGTGAACGCGAATCCAGATAAATCAAAGAAAGAACACAACCCAAGGCCGTGCTGTGAGTTATTTTGTATATCCGATGATCGTTTCATTGACACTCCCTGGGATCAGTCAAAATATTTGACCTTCTTTATTTGAATGGCCAGTCCCTGTTGGACAGGTCGACTAGCTTCCGCAAGAAGAACATGAAGCATTGTGTGAAGGAGATAACCGGCCGTATTGAGTATGTCACGGAATATCGAGGAAAGACAGCGCAAGATATACGAGATAAAATGGACCAGGTAATGGAAGCGCGTGGAGAAGGTCTAGTCATCAAGCATCCCCTTTCGAAATACGTCTTGAATGGAAGGAATTCCGACTGGATTAAGGTATTGGTTCCTGTGGCATTATCTTCGAGTGGCCGTTATTGACACTCTTTATCGAAACAGGTGAAGCCAGAGTACATGGTAAGTCCAACTTGATACTTCGGCGGCTACGCGTGACCCCGAATTTTTATCTCCTTTGTAGGACAACTTGGGAGAGACTATGGATGTCCTTGTCGTTGGTAAGGCTGTTCACGTGGTTTCCCGCCGAAGTGTGTTTGACAGATCTATGTAGGTGGAGCCTGGGGGAGTGGAAAACGAGGCGGTGGTGTATCGAGGCTCATCTGCGCCGTCATGGAAGATCGTCGAATAGACGACGATGAAGAACCCAAGTCAGTCTACCGCCCATCTCACTAATAATAGAGGCTGATGTTATCATGCGTAGGTATAGCACATTTGTTCGCATAGGTTCTGGTCTGTCTTTTGCCGATTTCATATGGATCAGAAACAAGCCGTGGAAACAATGGGACCCTAAAAACCCCCCTGATTTCCTGCTAATAGCGAAGAGAGGTCAAGAGGATAAAGGGGATGTGTATCTGGAGCCTGAAGAGTAAGCGCTGTCTTCCTTGTGCCGTCAATGTCACGGCGTCTGAGATTCATCTTATTATAGTTCATTCATTCTGAAAATCAAGGCGGCTGAGATCGTTCCCTCAGGTAAGAATGAAATCACTGTTGTTCGGTACACAGGCTCACGCTCTGCTGCATAGACCAATACCACATGGGCTTCACAATGCGGTTCCCGAGAGCAATGTCAATTCGAGACGACCTCTCCGTTGCGGATTGTATGACGGCATCTGGTTTGTGCTCAATTCATTTAGCTGCCGTACGAGAACTAACGCCATGAAGGTGTATTGGAGAGTTTGAGGTCGGAGAAGAAACGGAAGATGGATAGTGATACGGGGTACGACCTGATACCCGCTTTGCTGTTCTTCTCTCTGATAAATTTGTCGCAGGATATCGTCGAAGAAGCGGAAGACAACGACTACTAAGAAGGTGAGAATCTAAAACACATAGGAGACGCCGCTTCATATTGAATTTCTCACCCAGCCCACAATGCTCCCCGAATACCAAGGACCAAATCTTAGAAAGGTTGCCGTCACCAGTGACATCTTTGAGGGTATGAAGTTCGGTGAGTCCTCCCGTCCGTTTGGTCCCCGCTAAACGCACGTTATTGACAGCGGCAAAGTGGTTATGTCGGATCCAAAGTCCAGGACAGGTGATCAGGACAAAAAGGAGTTGATGAAACAGTGCGTTGCCCTCCGTTGAAACTTCTCAATCGAGCCTCTGTTTCTAACTTCTCACTTATAGAGTTCATTCAAACGGGGGAAGCTGCGCTCAGATCGCCACCAATCAACCCAATTTGTACATTGTGTATGGCGGTACCGTAACGCGTGAGTTCATCTCCGCCAGTCCTCTCACCGGTTGCTAATCGCTCTTTTTTGCAACCTGTTCTCTCACCCGGATAGCGTACGATCTGAAATTGTCCATTGACAAAGGGATTCACGATGTTATCAAGCCTGCATGGATAACGGACTCGGTTAAACTTGGACAAAAAGTGCCATTACGGAAGAAGTGGGTGGATCATTTTGAGTGTATCTATCATATCTTGATCCTCGTTGACCCTCGTATCCACAGATATTTCTTCCATGCAACTGATGGTCGTATGAATACAGATGCTTATAATGACGAGAGCGATGATGGTACTGAGGACGAGGAAGAAGAGGCGCCCCGGTCAGCTGGACCAGCGCCACGGGCTTTAAGCGATGATGACGGGAAGGATGTTACCCCGAAAGTCGAGGAGACGGATGAAGATAACGGGCCCCTGTCTGAGTGGTTCAAGGTGAAGAAGGAGGATGTCGAGGAGACCATTCCGCGATTGTTCCCTGAAGACTCGGAGACGGAAAACGACTCTGACAATGAGGACGTGGCCGAACCGGAAGAACCTGATCTTGACGATTGGTTCAAGGTTAAAGATGAGCCCGCTGAGGACTCCGTTGCATCAACATCAACGCTATCAGAGGACGATGACAAGGTGATGATTGAATGTGCTACCCTTCTTGATTGACTTTTGGTCTGACTGCTTTTTGTTTGGTGTTAGATTAACCCGGACGAGGATGGGGATGTCAAGATGGGGGAGACGGACGATGCGATGTCCTATGACCCAGACGTTATCTTTAGACATTTGTACGTATTTTCCCTGCGCAATCATGGCCGCAGACCCTCAATTTTGGTCGCAGATGCTTCTATCTGGACTCGCCCGACAACGCTAGAAATCATGGAATGTCTGTTCGCAGCAAACTTGAGAAGGAGATAGAGAAAAGGTCCGTTACTCTATTGCTTGGAGAAGGGGAAGGGACTGCTCATATACCGGGAGTAGTTTCGCGCAAGTTGCCAAACTTATCACGGAGAATGGAGGCAAGATTGTTGATTTGGATGAACCCAAGCTGACGCATGTTGTGATTGACAAACGGGATGGGAGTCGCCGACTGGAACTCATGAAACGCACGTCAAAGTGAGTGATTTCGTCGAGATTGGGAAGACATTGTGATTGACCGCGATTCGCAGACCGAAGCGGAGGCAGTTTGTTATTTCAGAGTATATTGAGGCGTGCCTCGATGAGGGGACGCTCCTTGATGAAGATGGTACGTGGATGAAACTCAGTGTGGGCGTTGCTGATCATGAGCTGGCCACCAGAATTTGCTCCATGAAGCTGTACTTGTAGCGTGGATGTACTTTGTATAGGATGAATGGTGAATAAGATGCTGGGCGTGGCGACAATGACATGATATTTGATGGTCGGAGTTGAAGCGTTGTGTTTGCACAGAGACCCCAGGCTTGCTGGTGTTTTTCCACCAGCTGTGAGTGCGCCTGGCTGGCTCGTCTCTCCTTTTTTCTTCGTTTTCTCTAGAATTGTGTCCTGCTTTCCTGCGATACCGTTTCTCTTGTCGACCTTTGCAATTCACTGTGCCTTCCTGATTGGGAAGGCGTTCTCAGACACCGCCAGCCAGCCCGTTGAAGCCTTGCTCCATTCTTGTCCTCTCCCCCCACCCTCCATATGGCCGACCCCCATGCCTCCCCCATCTCCCAGCTCCTCCAGTCCATGGGAATGACTCGTGAAGACCTCAACCAGCGCAGTCTCCAGATGCGACAATTTTTGACCACCAACGACTCCCTGTCCTCACGCGTCGCCGACCTCAGCTCAGCAGGATACCGGTCCAGGTCAAGCTCCGATTTACGCCAGGGCACGCGTTCCTCGAGCTCGTCCTTCTCGATGTCGCGTTCCCTATCCCGTGCCAGCTCACATTCTATGCGAGAAACGACGCCGCCCACCACCCCAGTCAAGTCGGAGCACTCGGACAGTGGCCACCTCCTGCACCGACCGATGGATAACATGGAGATGGTCATCGAGCGGCAGAGACAGAGCAGGAGGGAGAGGAAGAGCAAACGGGAGCGAGGGCGCGTGAACAGCAAGTCGTTCGCCCCGCCAGCGTCGCCCTCACCCAGCAACACGTCGCAGAGCGCAGTCAGCCTGGATTCCTTTATGTATTCACGCGATGAACCCCTGCCGCCCGCCGAGTCGAGCGGTTCAGGACGTGCCAGTGCGTCTACAGAGGTGCGTAGACGTGTTTGACGCGTCGAGACAAAATAACTGATGGACGGGGGGTAGACAATGGCTGCTGCTCCTGTGACCCCGCAGAAAAATAAGTACTACCGAGAGCATACGATGGACAATGCGAATTCCCAGCATCGAAAGGTATTTTATCAGACTTTTCTGCTTTGAGATAGAGGCTCACTTAGAAAATAGGACACGACTTGTAAAACTGAGACACCCACTCCCACGCGCACCCTGAGTCAACAAATGCTTCCTCTACCACCCTTCTACGCGTATCCCCCGTACATGACTTANCCCCCACTATGTCCCCGTGTCCTCCGCTGCGACAGACCCAGCGACCGTCCCTCCCCCAGTAACACCCCACAAGTCCCAGCCACAGGCGGCGGCCACACCCACACCCACGCAAAAGTCGATAGCAAAGCTCGCGATGCCGTCACCATTGCCGCCGTCTTCTCCACTACCCGCCTCCTCTTCTCCGCCGCCTTCTTCCCCCGTTCCCCGTGTCCTCCACCAGGTTTCCTCCCCTGGGCCCATGGAGCCTCTCCCCCCCAGAGGACCAGTATGATAAGCTGCCATACAAGCTACCGCCTGGACCGTATTCACACACAAAGCCAGATCTCTCTTACGCTGCACTCGTGGGACAGGCCATTCTTTCGTCTATAGAGCATCGGCTCACCCTGCAAGAAATTTACGACTGGATTACGATCGTTTATCCTCATTACAAACGTGGTGAGACGACGTGGATGAACAGTATACGACATGTCTTGAGCACGACTGCGTGCTTTCGCAAGGTTCCCCGAGACCGGTCTATCGGCCGGACGCTATGGGCGATTTTTGACGAGGACCTAGAATGCTTCAAGGGCGGAGGATTCAGAAAACACCTGTGCAAGGATATCATGCTCCAGCAGAAAGAGAAGGCGAAGAAAGCCAACGCCCGCAAGCGCCCTGAAATCGAGGACTCGGGCAATGAGAGCCGGAAATCGAAGAAGGCGAGAAAAGACTCCCACTATGCCTCCAGTTCCATGCACCCCGCGCCCCCTCAAATGTCCGCACCGGTCCCCGTAATGGGGCCGCAGCAACCTTACCTTCAACCCTACTTCCCTCGTCCAACACATCAGCCGTATTATGAAACCTGTCTCTCTCAACCTCAGCACCAGGTCCTCCCCGCTGAAATAATTTTCCCTCCACTACCTCCTGATGCCGCTCTGCGAGCGGCGCGTGTACTCCATCCCCCAGCACCATCACGACCTGCTTCTACCGCAGAAGAATCCCCACCGCTGTCCCCACCACACACCATCGAGAAGACCGCATCGGAGACCTCTGGATCATCTTCAGCTATTTCGTCAATGGCATCTGTCCCAGAACTCACTCCCAATCGGAGTTCATCGACAACTCCACCATCTTCTGCTCCCGCGACCAGCGATATGGACATTGAATTCATTGATGACAGTACAGCTGAGAATAGAAAGGATGTCGTCAAGCCGAAGTCAAATGTGGTTATCGCGGGCGTTGATAACGAAGCGGACGCCGACAAGGGCGTCACATCGTCAACATACAATGAAGACGATAGCGTTTTCAACAGTTCATTACTGGGGCCTGTGCAATTCTGGGGAGAGTCTCCGCGAACTGCCAGTTTGTTGGCGCCCAGCATTGAGTTGATCAACTTCGACGCAATGACCGACGACGAGGACGAATTCGAGGCTCACCACACCAAGGGCAAGGGCAAGTCAGTCAACCGAAAGGTTAGTTCATATACCAGATTGGTTGGGAGCCGAGCACTAATTTATTTGCGTAGGGCTTGTACCCGGCTGCCCCTGCGTCTCCGACGCCGACGTTGCCGCGCTCTAGCGGTGCGAACGTAACCGAGTTGCAGCCCCTCTCGCTTCGTGCTGCGATCGAGCGACCCAAAACGCCTGTCAAGTCAACAGCTGTGCTTCCTGCTACGCCTCCACAACGTGTGCAACTTGACTCTACGCGAACCCCCATATCTCACAAGGGCTTGACCATGAGCCCATCCGCGAGCCTCGCTCACTATAAATCCAACCTCGACCCTCCTCCTGTTATTTTCCAATCAGGGGCGGGCAGGCTCTTGAGTAGTTTAGCTCTCGAGTCTGATTCGATGGAGTCTGACCATATGCGCACACCGCGTAGTAAGGCGGGTGGCAGCAGTAGTGCCGCCGTCGCCGGGTCATCTAGTTCAGCGTTGCTGGGTCCTCCCGTGACGCCAAAGAAAGGTCTGTTTGATTCGCCTTTCCGAACTGGATTGTCGCCATTCCGGACACCCCGTTCAAGAGATATCTACGATCCTCACGACCCTCGCGTCCTTTTGGACGAAGAGTTGAGTCGTCCTCTGCTCGGGGATAGTCCGGTTGGGATTTTTGGAAAGAGGAGCTCGTTGTTGTATGATAGTCCTGGGGTCGACCCGTGGAGTAGCCCGGGCAAGAAGTGGTATTGGTGATTTTGGTGCTCTATTCTTCGTCTTTCGCTCTTCATTTTTTCTATGGCCCTCCATTTCCCGCCCTCCTCGTTCTCCTCCTCCGCGTAGCCTTTCCTCCCCTGCTTTTTGTGATGCCTTTTACGATTCNTTTTTTGCCTATCTGTCTGTCTGCCTCTCTCTGTCTCTTGCATCTCTCTCGTCTGATGTTTGCCTCTCCATTCTATGATTTCACGTCCTCTTCTCTTTGTCGTCGTCGTCCATGTTCTTGCCGCATTCAGTTCTTTGTCTTTTCTCTTTCTTCATCCCAGAACCTCTCGTCAGTGGTCGTGGTGGTTGTGTATCGCGTGGGCTTGGTTGATCTAGTCCTAGCATCTAGTGCTAATGATTTTATGTTACTTCCTTTTGCTTCTTGTCTCGAGTCGCTTGCCGACTATTTCTTGTCTCTCCCGTCACGCTTGTCCGTGTAGCAGCTCCAGTCACGATGACCTACTTACTATATGTATGGACACCTCTTCTTTCTCTCTCTCTTGTGTCGATCTCGAATCAATGAATCGTCGTCATACACTTTAGTATAGTGTAGTAACTGTATTTATATCCTTATCGCTATCGTGTTTCTTTTTCGTGTCTTTTGCAATGCAGTTTTTACCCATTGTCATCTCTCGAGCATAAAACAGGTGTAAACAGGGTAATAGAACTAGAACGGGAACCTGGGAGAGCGATTCGTTAGCGATATGTCGAGCAGGGGGGTGACAGGGAAGGATCAGATGGCTGTTCTTAGTTTTTTGCGTAGGTTTTTCCCCAACGCCCGAAGGCTTCGGAATGGGTTTTGTACACATCATATGGAGGGGGCTGTGGAAGGTAGACTCACAGTTCATGAATCATATCGTATGCGAGTGGCTTTCTGTAGAAAGTGAGGTCAGAACCAGTCACAATGAACGGTCGAAGAAAAGGAGTCAGAGGTGCGAAAGGAGTTTGGTAAGTTGCTCAGCCAATCGTCAAAGCCCAAGGCTACGACTGGGGCGGCAGCGAAATCATCAGAGAGAAAGGGAAGGACAGGCGACACTCACTATGAAAAGCGACAAAGGGGAAAAAGTTTTCAGCACTCGATTTTGACCTGAATTTCGTTGTTGCAGCATGTTTGTCAAAGCCTTGGGACGCCGTGGGAAAGTAATGGAATAGTCTAGTCATCGACAGGCGGGCACACTTCTTCCCGCCAACCATCATCCAGTTCGCCCTTTATTTCTTCTTTTTCTTTTTCTCCTCTTCCCCCTTTTAAAAGCAGGTATAATGTCTCCCCCAGGGTCACCCAGATTGGTAGACTCATTTACAGCCCCAAGGGAAGTCCTTCAAGAGTTTGCCGATCTCGCAGAGGAGGAAAATGTCGACCCTTTCGCCGAGACAGCCTCGAAGCGTCAAATTGCCTCGCGTCAGTCGGACTACCACAACAGGCGTTTTGGCCGTGTAGCTGTTGAGAGCGCGGATGCGTTCAAGCAGGGTGCGGATGGCGAGAGCGAGGAGGGAGGGTACAAAGAGGCCATGCGACTGACGCGGTTGGAGCAGGAGGAGCAGCGGGTGAGACGGGCGATTGAGGATAAGCAGAGGAAGGAGCGGGAGGATGAGAAGATGAAGATGGATCTCGACAAGACGCCTCCGGCTGCAGAGCTTGATGCCGTTGAGCGGGAGCTCGAGGCTGCGAGGGACCTGGCGTCGGCGGCGGGCACCAACAAGCGGAAACGAAGATGGGANTGTGGCCGAGCCCAATGACGAAAATGCGGACCCCAACAAGAAGGAAGATGCTACAGAGGGGGCACCCAAGAAGCGTCGCTCCCGGTGGGATGCTACCCCTGCAGAAGTTGCGGCGACTGACGCACCCAAGCGATCTCGATGGGACCAAGCACCTGCCGTCCAGGACACCCCTATGCAACCCATCATCATGAACGCCCCCGGTATCATGCAGGAGGACAAGCACAACCGTTATTTGAGCGACGAGGAGCTTGACGCTCTCCTCCCAACCCAAGGATACGCCATCGTGACTCCACCACCCGGGTACGCGACCATGGCTCCCCGAAAGTTCGCGGCTCCGTCGGTGACTCAGATCGAAGGCTTCCACATCCAAGAAAGCTCGGATGCTGCTGCTCTTGCAGCTGCCGCAGGACTCGCTCCGGAACTTCCAACGGAGATTCCAGGTGTCGGCAACCTGTCTTTCTTCAAACCCGAGGATGCCCAGTACTTCGCCAAAATCTTGAAGGAGGAGGATGAGACGGAATTATCGGTGGACGAGATGAAGGAGCGGAAGATTATGAGGTTGTTGCTGAAAATCAAGAACGGAACCCCTCCTGTTCGTAAAACGGCCCTTCGTCAAATTACGGACAAGGCTCGAGAATTTGGCGCCGGGCCTTTGTTCGACAAAATTCTTCCCTTGCTCATGGAGCGAACCCTCGAAGACCAAGAACGGCATTTGTTGGTCAAGGTCATTGACCGAGTGCTTTACAAGCTCGATGACCTCGTCCGACCCTACGTCCACAAGATTCTCGTCGTTATCGAGCCCCTTCTCATCGATGAGGATTATTACGCCCGTGTCGAAGGTCGCGAAATTATCTCCAACCTTTCCAAAGCTGCCGGTCTCGCCCACATGATCTCGACAATGCGACCGGATATTGACCACGCCGACGAGTACGTGCGTAACACCACGGCCCGTGCCTTCTCCGTCGTCGCGTCGGCACTCGGTATCCCATCCCTCCTTCCCTTCTTGAAGGCCGTTTGCCGATCGAAGAAGTCATGGCAAGCCAGACATACCGGTATCCGTATCGTCCAACAGATTGCGATTATGATGGGATGCGCTGTTCTTCCTCACCTCCGCAACCTTGTCGATTGCGTTGCGCATGGATTGTCCGATGAACAACAAAAGGTCAGGACGATGACCGCGTTGGCTCTTGCTGCTCTCGCCGAGGCATCCGCCCCATACGGTATCGAATCTTTCGACAACGTCCTCAAGCCTCTCTGGCTTGGTATCCGTTTGCATCGTGGCAAGGGTCTCGCGGCGTTCCTCAAAGCCATCGGTTTCATCATCCCCCTCATGGACCCAGAATACGCTTCTTACTATACCAAAGAAGTCACTGTCATTCTCATTCGAGAGTTCCAGACGTCAGACGAAGAGATGAAGAAGATCGTTCTCAAAGTCGTCAAACAATGCGCTGCGACGGAGGGTGTTACTGCTCAGTACATCAAGCAGGATATCCTCCCAGACTTTTTCAAGGCATTCTGGGTTCGCAGGATGGCGCTTGATCGTCGCAACTACAGGCAGGTCGTTGAGACCACGGTCGAACTCGCACAGAAGGCTGGTGTGTCGGAAATTGTTGGGAGGGTCGTGAACGAGCTCAAGGATGAAGCTGAACCTTACCGCAAGATGGTGATGGAGACGATAACCAAAGTGGTGGCCACGCTCGGCGCCTCTGACATTGACGAGCGTCTCGAGGTCAGGCTGATCGACGGCATCATCTACGCGTTCCAAGAACAGACTACGGAGGATCAGGTTATGCTTGATGGATTCGGAACCGTCGTTAACGCACTCGGTGTTCGAGTGAAGCCTTACCTCACGCAGATCGTCTCCACGATTCTCTGGCGTTTGAACAACAAGAGCGCCAAGGTCCGCCAACAGGCTGCCGATCTCACAACCCGCCTGGCCGTTGTTATCAAACAGTGTGGTGAAGACCAACTGCTCAGCAAGCTCGGTCTCGTCCTATTCGAACAGCTCGGTGAAGAATACCCCGATACGCTCGGTAGCATCATCGCTGCAGAGGGTGCTATTGCCAACGTCGTTGGTATGACCCAGATGAATCCTCCAGTCAAAGATCTTTGTGAGTATCCTTGCAGTCAATTTAAAGTTGAATATACACTGACACACTCTTTCTCTTTAGTGCCCCGAATGACACCCATTCTCAGGAATCGACACGAAAAGGTGCAAGAAGCGTCTATCAACTTGATCGGTCGTATCGCCGATCGTGGTGCTGAATTTGTGCCCGCTCGAGAGTGGATGCGAATCTGTTTCGAGTTGCTGGACCTTTTGAAGGCGCACAAGAAGGGTATCCGACGAGCAGCTGTCAACTCGTTTGGTTACATCGCGAAGAGTTTGGGTCCTCAAGATGTCTTGTCCGTGCTTCTTACCAACCTTCGTGTGCAAGAACGTCAAAGTCGAGTGTGTAGTACAGTTGCGATTGCTATCGTCGCCGAAACTTGCGGACGTGAGTGTTATAATTATGTTTGATGAGATTGTCCTTTGCTAATCCTTGTCTTATTTTAGCTTTCACCTGTATTCCAGCCATCCTCAACGAATACCGAACGGCCGAATTGAACGTCCGAACTGGTTGTTTGAAGGCGCTCTCCTTCGTCTTTGAATATGTCGGTCCTCAATCCGCATTCTACGTCAACTCCGTCGTCACCATGTTGGAGGACGCTCTTACCGACCGTGATCTCGTCCACCGACAAACAGCCAGCACCATCGTGAAGCATCTGGCTCTTGGCGTCGCAGGATTGGGTTGCGAAGACTCGATGATGCATTTGATGAACCTCGTCTGGCCGAATTGTTTCGAAACGTCGCCTCACGTTATCGGAGCTGTGATGGAGGCTATTGAAGCGATGCGTGTGGCCCTCGGGCCCGGTGTGCTTCTGAGCTACACCCTCCAAGGACTTTTCCATCCCGCCCGAAAGGTCCGGGAGGTGTACTGGCGCATTTATAACGCCCTGTATCTGGGCGCTTCCGATGCTCTTGTACCCTTCTTCCCTGACCTTGGCGAGCTGAGTGAGGGTCAAAACGTCTACGACAGACATCCCTTGCAGGTTTTCATCTAGGTCCTTCTTCTCTGGTTCGCGTACTTTAGTCCAACCCGTTTGTACTCGCTAATACTTAGTGCTTTCACTTTTCTCTGTATTTTCCAACCTCACTCTTGTGTTCAATATGATATCTATTAGCCTGTTCTGAGGAAAAGGAAATTGGTAAAAATATGAAGACAGAGCCCATCGAATGGTATATCTCAATTATGAGCCGCCTCCTGTGAGACCGGCCGGGAAGCCGGAGAAGTCTACCTGTTCTTGATGAGTTTGACCATCGACTGTGAAGCCGATTCGTAGACGTAGCCGGACGTTGCTCTGCAGAAACTGTCAGTTTTTTTTCCGTAATAATAAAGGATAACAGGGAACGATAGACGTACACCAACTGGCGCCACTACACGCATCTGCTGTGTCTCTGTAGCCCCTGGGTTCACATTAGGATTGGACATGGGCAACATTTGCAGTTGTTGCGACTAGTAGAAGGAAACGCAAGTGAGCACAACGAAAGATACCAGGATGCAAAGAACGAGGCTGACCTTGGGCACAGCAGCCTGGAAACTGATCCCACTCACGGCAGACCCTCCAGAAGCTTGGAAGCGCGCGAGGATCATAACAATGCCGGGCTTTGCTGCCGACGTTTGCGGTGTCAAAGTCACCTTCAACCCGTTCTTATCGTACGCAGAGTACGCCGTGAGACGTGGTGCGCTGGGTGTAGCCGGAGTGACAGGGACGGCTTGCGTTAATCCAGCAGGCACAGCTGTCGCTGGTGTTGCTGGGTACGACATGGGGATGGAGGGCGTTTGGGGGACAGCAGGAGCTGCAGCGGGAGGAGTCGAGCCAAAGAGACCCAAAATATCGTCCATTGATGCCTTCTGTGGTTGTGCAGCGGGTGGCGGGGAGGTGGATGTCAGCTCCGATGATGAACCAAAAATTTCCGCAAGCAGGTCTTGGTTGGATTGCGCATTGGGAGCTGGCTGAGTATTAGCAGGGGCGGCAGGGGTGGAAGTGTCGTCACCCAAAAGGTCAACCTATTATCTGCGTCAACTAGGGGAGAAAGTAAGAATGATGAAAACGACATACATCCTGAGCTTTGGTTGAGCCAACAGGCTTCTTTTCACTGACTTGGGTCGGGATAAATAGGGCGTCAACCACGATTCACTATAGGCACTCACCAACACCCATTACGGTGGCCTTTAATTCTGGTGCTGGCATCTGTTCCAGCACACCGGCTCTCATGTCACCCAGTGTAAACAAGCTAGCAAATTCGACAGCGCGTTGTTGAAGCTCTAGCTCGGGGCTCGTGGTGTACTTGGCCAATAGTTCAGCAACACGGTCTTGCTCCGACTGGGATGTGGTTGGCCGAGCAGAAGCCTTCGTCAGTGCAGCAAGAACAAACTGCCGAATGAGGTAGTTTGAATAAGGTGAATCCATGCAGGACAAGAGTAGGTCGATGATCTCTGAATCTCGAACCTTTGAATGAGCAAAAGAAGGTCAGAGCTGTTTTGATAAGATTCGGTGAAGCCACTTACTGGTGTAGTTTTCTCGTCCTCCACAATGCCTCCTTCCATTAGGATGTCAGCATATTCTCCAAGGATCCATGTTGCTGCAAGAGTGAGCGACTCCTGTGAAATATCAGCTTTGAGAGCGAGATAAAGCTTCGATGCCGTATAGGCCTGCAGCTCCGGGGTGTGCGCCACGAGTCGAATGAAAGCAGACAAGACTTCTTCCCGCACAAAGTTGCCAGCCTGTGCATTATTAGTGACCACCTGGGACCTTGGATAGATAAGACTATACCAATTTCAAGACCCTTAGGACAGTGTCAATGTGCCATCGCTTGTTGGGAGCGAATCTTTCCGCAGCAAGCGAGATTTGTGTTGTCAGACCAAGTTTGAATTCGTCATCGGCCACTTCGAGGAATGCCAACAATTCTCGAACGAGAATTCTAACGTTTTGCTCGTTAATCAAAGCATATGAGAGCTCCAGTGCTCGACGCCGGATTGAGATGTCGCCGTCCCGAAGACAGTCCAAGATGGTGTTTCGATGCCGCTGAACAGCATTAGTGTCCATTGTGACCACTTTGTTCAAAGTGTTCAATGCGACGTAGCTGAAGAGGAAGTTATGTCAGTCTTCAAACCCAAAGCAGGTACAAGGAGATACAAACCGAATATTGTTATCTCGGTTACTCAGGAACTTTCCAAGGATGTTGATGGCCATAACACGCAACCCTGTATCAGCCTCAATTTCAAGAACTGTCAGGACAGTCTCGTAAAGAATTGAGTTTCCGACATTCTTTGAGCCATCTGTGTTCGTTGCAACCTAAAACAAGAGCGTCATTGGATACCTTGAGATGGGCGGCTCCATGTCGACTCACCTGAGCCAGGATATCGTTCATGGCTTCGCTGGCTTGTTCATCCCCCTTTCCGAGTATTCTCATCAACCTCAAAATCTTGACTTGCAAGAAAGGATCGGTGATGCCAGACACGTCGTGTTCCGGGCTATAGCCAGTCGTTACTAATGATTTGAGATTGCGGACAAGCAGCGGAACAGCCTGTCAACCGTTTGTTAATCGAACGTTCTTTCCAAGCTGAAATAAGACGACGCACGCTTCGGAATTCGTTCAGGTGGGCTTCTTCTATGTTGCACATCTCTGTCACGAGAGTAATAGCGGTAAGGAGGACTCCATGATTTCGATCTGTGAGTAGGTTTTTCGCCTTGCCGACAAAATGATCTGCAATATCTGGGACCTTCTTGATAACCCTTAAAGCACAAAGAGCGGCCTGTAGCGAGATTAGGATGGAAAACGGCCATGGACAGATTGATAGTACGCGCCTTTTTCCTGATGTAAGTGTTGCTCGAGCCCAATAACTTTTCGATCTCGTTGGCTAAATCCCGCGACATTTCCTCCGATGCGATGTTTGCAAAAGTACAGAGCGCCAAGCCGACAGCATACATGTTGGAGTGGTTCATATCGCTGCAAAGGCATCGTAAGCCGAATTCACCGTCGTAGGTCGTCCCGTTTGACATACTTTTTCAGCGAGTTTGTTACAAGCGTCAAAACTTCCTGATTTTCGTCCAACAAAAGCATGATACCGAGGTATCCTAGGCGTTTATCCGTGAAGAGGGGACTTGCAACAAGCTTCAGGCATTCAATCTGGCCAAAATGCGCCGGGGAGCCCAGCATATGGATGTACAGGAGCTTGGCGACATTGTGATGCCGCTGGTAGGAATCCTCCTCGCGAAATGAGGCTCTTATGGCCGCTGACTCTTGCTGGATTAAAGCTCGCTCATCTGCAACGGTCTACGAAGGAGAAACTGCGATCAGATTTGGCGACTNGGGGGGTGGGTTGAGGATAATAACCTTGCACGCGCGGATGCCCTTGATGAGCGCTGCAAATCAGGGTGAATACGAGACCGATAACATTATCCAGCAAAGGCACCTTTGAGATTGTAGAACGTTGGCATAAGTCCTGCCTCTAATCGCGCTGGGGCCTGAGGTTGTTGTTCTGGACGTCGAGGCTGTTGCCGGCAGGGATCACGCCCACGGCCCTGACTAATGCCAGCGATCAGTGCCATCATCATCGGCCAATATGCATATAACGAGCGCCATTGTTCTTCGGACGTCCAGACAACCTTCTTTCTTTTCTTCCCCCATCTCTAGAGCCAACCGGTTTGGCCTTTACGACCAGCTTCTCACTGTAGACGATGTCCAGCTCAGTTCTCTTCAGAGATGTTCTCCCAGACACAGGCATTCACCACTTTATGACCAAACATGACGACAAGCAAGCCAGTGGCTTTATTACTCGGCTGGATAGAGCCTCAGTACGCGACAAGAAGTGGGTTATCTCATTTCTACGTGTTCAACGATAGCTGAATCTTCGTAGAAATGCATTCTACAGAGCATTGGTCTTGAACTTCGCCATGTTTTGTGGCGCCATTGCTCTTGGGGTGCTCACCGTCTCGAGCAATCTTACAGNCCCCCCATCCTCCGTCTATCCGCCTTGCGTTCGCCCTCACCCAGAACCTGATTGTCCTCACTGCCTTCTGGGTTCTCCTCCGATCCACCCTTATCCCCTTCGTCTATGGCGAATGTCGTCTCCGGTACCGCCACGGATTCCGGGAGACCGAAATCGTCATCAGACGATCGCCTCGGTCGCTTCGCCTCGAGAAACTCACGGCTGTCAATGAGAACAACAACATTGGTAATAAAGTGGACCTGGGCATGATCTCTCAGAGTATCGACACGTTCTCTCGCACTGCCCAGCGACTGATCAGCCCACAATTGCTTTATTGCCGAGCCGGTGCTCTCCTGTCCAAGGATTACTGGACCCTCGAGTACACTGCCTTGTTCGATGCATACAAGGCCGTCTCGGACGGAAAAATTGCCGAGGATGTTTTCGAATTTTCCGTCTGGAAACAAGAGCATGGTCGCTGGACAGCCTGTGAGCTCTGGCGGCTTCAAGACATTATGACAGGGGAACAAGAGTCGCACGTCTTTGAGGTGGGNTTTTTTTTACCAGTGTCTTCTCGGAGCAGAGGATAACCTTGTTCTCTAGACTTTGTCTTCCCCGGAGAAGCACTAGCTGTGGTTCTATGCCTGTTGCACGACTTTCACGATCAATCAGTTTCATGGACATCTTCTCCTCTGCGATATCCCCAAGTTTTCATACCATCTAGCACTCCAAGGACTTTTTGAGCATCTACAAATATCTCACGACTCGTTATCTGTCCCTCGTTCACCTGTAGCTCTACAGTATCTAGTACCATACGCTGATTCTTTAAGTATTCAAGCTGACCTCTCTCCCATCTTGACGAACAGTCCATTCACATATCGCAATTTGTATATAATCCACTAACAAAGTTTCTTGTCTCTCCAAGCTGCGAAGTTCATAGCACAGACCACGCTGATTCATCTAAAAATCCGACAATAGAATACAAGAATAATTAGACTTTGTCTTCCCCGGAGAAGCACTAGTTGTGGTTCTATGCCTGTTGCACGACTTTCACGATCAATCAGTTTCATGAACATCCCCTCCGCGATATCCTCAAGTTTTCATACCATCTAGCACTCCAAGGACTTTGAAGCATCTACATAAATTTCACGACTCGTTATCTGTCCCTCGTTAATCTGTAGCTCTACAGTATCTAGTACCATACGCCGACTCTGAAGGATTCAGGCTGACCTCTCCCATCTTGACGAACAGTCCATTCACATATTGCAATTTGTATATAAACCCGCTAACAAAATTTCTTGTCCCTCCAAGCTGCGAAGTTCGTACCACGGACGTTGATTCATCTAAAAACCCGACAATAAAATACAAGAATAATTCAGCTGGTATCGTACAGAAGTGAAAATTTGCAGGTCATCAAGAAGGTCATGAAAAGTCAAAGTTCGAATCTAGCGCAAAGCAAGCAGAGGAAGAAGAAGAAGCGAAAAACCCCGATGATTTCAAACCAAATCACCGCAAAGGCCCAACACGTTCAACACCTATGGAGTCGGAGCCTCCGTCCTAAGCGCCCTATGATGGCGCTTCGTCGTGCTCGATGCCGACCTTGGAGGGGACGGGGCCCGTGTGGCCGTAGCCGTCTCTGTCGCGATGAAGGAGCTCCATGCCGCACGCGTAGCAGCCGGCGCAATGTAGGTTGACTGAGTCGCACCCTCTCCAAGGTACAGATCTGGCGCGGCTTGCAACGCTTTGCCTTGCAGGCTGGGGTCTTGGCCGCCGACGACCATACTTTGACCACCTGGGAGCTGGACTACGGAACCCAGGGGGTCGTTACCGAGTACGAAGTCCCGGACGAACCTGTATGCCTAAAAGAGATGGAGGCGTTTGGTAAGTAGGAGACAAGGCGAGCTATATCGAGGCTTCGAAACTCACGGCTCTGGGCACTGCGGATGGGACCAAGTGACCGGTTCCGTAGAAGAGGGCATATTTCCAGCCGCGTTCCTGGTGGATGATACCAGCGAATTTGCCAGTGTCATCATTCCACCGAGTAGAAGGCTTCTTGGTAAACCCTTGAATTCCACCGAAAGTGGTATTCTGAATGGCAACTGATAGGAGATCAGTATATGTATTGTGCGGAGAAAGGAATTAGAGCATACTTTCGGTCCCGAGCCGAGGGATTAGGAAATCGTTGTTTCCGGAATAGAGAATAATTCCGACATTCTTTGCAGTAGCATTGGTTGCGAGTTCTGTCAAGAACGTTATCGGTCTGTGCGGGATAGAGGGAATTAGCATTTGCGTAGGGGCAGAAACAAAATCGATGCGACTCACACAGGGCCTGAGTAGAGAAAAGTAGGTTGATTATGGTCAGTTTGAATGCCATCGTATCTTCCGAATAGTTACTCACTTGGGTCAACTTCATGGAGATTCAATCATCAGCAAGGTTAATGAGAGGAGAGCNGGGGGGGTACACTCACTAGTACCGACGCCACCAAATGTGTGGGGAATGTTCAGCACCCAGTCCTTGCTCGTAGGGGCGTGCAGCGCCTTACGCGTTGCTGGATCTAAGAACAAGAGGACTCTGTCAAGCTCTGTCCGAGTATACGAAAGAAGTGTGCCTACCATTGAGGAAGACACTGGCGTCCTTTTCCACCGGTGGGAACACAACGTCAGCCAAATCGTAAACGTCCAAGTATTGGACTTCGTCTATTTCGGAGGTTGATCAGTTAGCTCAGGGGCTCTCAGACAAAATGAAAATTCCACTAACTCCATGGGTAGGTGAAATTAAGCGCATAATCCATAGCCATGTCCCACAAGAAGCATCCGTACTAAGATGAAACGTTAGTCCGACGTCATGATGCGAATTGACAGTTAATCGACGCACCCATGGATCAATCGTACCATTGACTCTGTCAGAAAGGTCTCGCTTCCACAACTCGCGACGCAAATCACGGTCTCGGCGGTGAAGACCTTTGACTTCGGATTCTTCGTATCGCTTCTGGAGGGTTTGAGTGAG
This sequence comes from Candolleomyces eurysporus, assembly GCA_027579435.1. Taxonomy (NCBI): domain Eukaryota; kingdom Fungi; phylum Basidiomycota; class Agaricomycetes; order Agaricales; family Psathyrellaceae; genus Candolleomyces; species Candolleomyces eurysporus. The sequence continues at coordinate 272,446 of JANBPK010000709.1, read as the reverse complement.
GGTGAGCCCCCGGGTGTGGAACCTCGCGGCGGCGAGGAAGGGGATGTCCCGGTCTCGTGGTTGGCGGAGGGGGATATCTGGGAGGACGCCATCTTCGGGGTACGTCAAGTTCAGGTCGTATCCACAAAGGTGAGACCTGTTCTCGGATGTTCAGATATTGCCATGACGTTTGATATTACTGATCACGTACTGCTCCTTGAAATATTTGTATACCACTGGGTCGTAACCGATTAATTGAGGAAACGTTTCGATGACTTGCATCTGGTAGCCAGCATGTTGATTATACTTTCATCTGCTGAAATTGAAGGGATACTTACTGTTGGTAGCAGGTTCCAGACCACACCGGATGTGAGGGTTCCATCACCAATTACAATATTTTGAATCTTGACGGGAGGATCTGACATTTGGAAGTAGGCTTTGAGGATATACGGCTACGTGACATCATTAGCACAAAGACACACAATAGATCTGGTAGGGAAAAATGCACACTTACGATGTATGTGCCGGCATAGCTCTCTCCGGTGAGGTGCAACGGACGGGTCTTCAAGCTGGGAAACACCTTGACCAGGTTGCTCAGGAATTGCATCTAATCAGAAGTATCAGCGTCATATGGTGTCAAAATAGCTCTAGAACTTACAAAGTCTCGTCCAATCTGGTCTTCATCGGCAACTAAACGCCAAAAAGAATATAAATCCAGTTGCTCCGCAACTCGAATTCAATTGTACCACGCACCGTAACCATCAGAAGTTGCTGTGGCGTGTCCTACTCCTCTGCATAGAGTAGGTGAGTGATCACCTCCTACAGGCAATGACAAAGAACAACAGTTACTCACACTGGCTGGTCGATCCAGAAATAGTCGGCAAGTTTGTCCCAACTGTATTGGTTGCTGGACGGTCTCCAGTCCGGTCCTAAAGAAATCGGCCCGTTCTGGAAGATGCGTTGTTACATTTGCGGTTATATCTGTCAAAGCCTAAAACGGATGACATACCTCGAAAAAGAAGCCATAGAAACTCGAGGATCCCGGTCTACGAATTTAGTTTAGTGCACGCCAGTTGTCACAATGTTAGGCATCTCGCTTACCCCCCATTGAGCCAGATGGCCCATGGCTCGTCCCTACGTCTGCTGCTGGTGGAAGTCAACGACCCTGCGGTCTTTTCGAAGCCCCAGAAGAAGAGGGTGTTGTTGGGGCTACCGCGGTTAACGGGGAGGTTTCCAGCATAGCTGCGACCCAGAGGGAAGGTGACGTTGGGCAGAGGGTCGGTAACGCGGAAATCTACGCGTAGAAGGCGTTATCTACCGTCCAGAATCGCTCCGCGAGAAAGACTTACAGTTTTGCCAGCTAGGACTAAAGTCTCCGGAAGGTTTTCCAGGATAATCATGAGGCCATGAGCTGGGAAGACTGTCCTGGGACACAACCAGCGGTAAGACGGCAAGGGCCAAAGAGACCAAGGCTCTGGAGCAGAGCATCGTTGCAGGAGGGACGGTGGGTAGAAGCAAGATGATGCCCTACGGATTTCCCGCCCAAGTAGATGTTTATATATCGGACCTGAGGATTCCGGCATGGGATTCAAGGCACCGGATGAATGCTGCTCGTTTGCGTCTGCATCAGAGCTGCTAAAACAATAGTAAGATTGATCCAGGGAAAGAAGCCATGTCATGAACTTCGGCACCACTATTGTTGAATGGGCCGTGTGAGCTGATGCCAGCTGTTGCGCCTTTCTAGAGGGCGCCTAGGTCCTGATAATCGCCCTTTGTATTTTCTCCAGAGACTCGGGGGACCCTTTTATGGCTTTTCATGCAGATTCTGCCTATACGGCTGGTGTTGTACTCTGTTGTACCCAGTTGGGCAGGATGAACGGAACGCCTCCATCCCCAATCCGGATGGAGTAAGGCCAAATATAGCCTGCGTGTCACACAGTCACATCGTCAGCGCAAATCCACACGCGCATACCGTTTCGCTCACGAAACTCACCAAGCCTCTGGGCATTCTCATCCTTTTTGTCTTCCACCCCCCTGACGCTAGATGGGCCGACGAAAGCGCGTATTAGACGATGGCGATGACTCGGACTCGTCCAACAACTCTGGCGGTCCTGATTTCGACGGCTTCGACGACAACGATCCGGATGCCAGGGAGGAGCGAGCTTTGTTCGAAGACCCCTACAAGAGGAAGCGTCGCAGGAAGAACGGGAAGGAGGATGCGCTCTATGGAGTCTTTGGAGAAGACAGCGAGGATGAAGGCTTTGGCAGGAAGCCGGCTGCAAGCAGGAAGCCTCGAGATTGGGCCAAGGCGCCAGCTTTCGTCTCCAGTGACAAGAAAGTCGACCTCGATCAAGAAATGGAGTTGGAAGCCGATGCCGATGCAATTGGCAGTGACAACGATGAAGACATGGAAGATGCACAGTGCTCCGGGGACTCATCAGAAGGCGAGGATAGCGAGGCTGCCCAAGGCAATGATTCTGACGCATCTGAACCCTCCAGACCCACCTCCATGCCTCGTGTAGAAGATGAAGAGGAAGAAGTGGAAAAACCTCGTTTTGGTGGTCTTGGATTCTCCAAACAAACAACGGAGGATGCGGCAGTACCTGCTCGCTCGGGCCTTGGAGCGTCCAAGGGAGGAATCGGGTCCTCCAAAGGTGGCCTTGGCGCAGGCAGAGGCGGAATCGGCGCCTACGCTGCCTTCATGAACGCTGGGACATCGTCTTCCACTGGATTTGGACGCGGCGGTATCGGCTCAAAGTCCTCTCAGCCTGAGGAGAGTCAAGATGATTCCGCCTTAGAACAGCCTTCTCGATCCGGCTCCGAGGGGCCATCCGCCTTTGCAGGTCGCCAGCGGTTCGTACGAGAAGACACACCAGCAACGAAGGCGGTCAAGCTCTCTGCAGAGGAGATGTCTCATTTCAACAAGCTGCAAGGGAGCTTTGGTGCTCGCATGCTTGCGAAAATGGGCTGGGAAGCAGGAGCCGGTCTTGGTGTCACCGGAGAGGGTATCGTTACGCCTATCGAAAGTAAAATGCGACCCCAGAAGATGGGTATCGCATTCAAAGGGTTCAAGGAGAAGACGGACCAGTCGAAGAGGGAGGCTAAGAGGCGAGGGGAAGTGGTCAGCGACGAGGAAGAAGATCCTTTGACGAAGAAGATGAAGAAAAAGGCCAAAGAGGCAGAGAAGAAGCGAACCGACGTCTGGAAGAAACCGAAGAAGGTGAAAACAAAAGTCGAACACAAGACATATGAACAGATTTTGGCGGAGGCGGGAGAACCGCCTGCAGCCACAGGCTTGGGACAAATCATTGATGCAACTGGAGCAGTGGTGAGTTTTATTGCTTTGTCTGCCCCCATATTCATCCTGACCCTGTTATTAGCCTCGGGAAGTGTCGTCGTTGGCTGAGGTGTCGCTCAATACGTGGTCGCCGACCAGTGATCCTACAAGAATACCCGAAGTTCGTCATAACGTACGGCTAATCGCCGATGCTTGCAAAAGTGACCTAGACGGCCTCGCTCGTGAAGCCAAATCTTTGCAAGAGCGGAAGAAGTTCGTAATCGCTGAGGATGCTCGCTTGCGGAAAAAGGTGGAAGAAGAGGCTGAACGTAAGTGTTCATTTCCGCTGTGCATCGTGTTAAAGCTAATTCCGTTTGATGGCAGTGATTTCGCGATTACAGCAAATCCAACTGGTAGCCAATGAAATTCAATCGCTCTCCAAGGAATTGTCGTCGATGTATGAAGTCTCGTTAGAACCCTTTTCGCCGCACATCACCCGGCTCGTTAACCAATTCTCGAACGAGTTCGACAAATATCAGCTGGATGAGATTGTGGTAGCTGCAATAGCGCCAACTCTCCGTAGAATGGTTGTTAGTTGGAATCCGCTAGAGGACCCTTTGGCATTCCTCTCTACCTTCAGACAATGGCGGCGCGCACTGAAGGTCAACACCGAAAATGCCGAACCGACTGATACCGTTGACATATATGGGGCCAGGACTATTATCGCTGCTCCTGTTGAGTGCGTACACGACATTCGAGTCCAAACTTCTGATACTGATATAACAATCTCCAGGGAGAAAACCATGACACCGTTCGAGAGTCTGCTCTGGAATGTTTGGTTACCGAAAGTACGAACAGCAGTCAACAACGAATGGTCCGCTGAGGACGCCTCACCTGCCATCAAGCTCTACGAATCTTGGTCGTCTTTCCTACCACAGTTCATTCGGGACAACATGCTCGATCAGCTGTTCTTGCCAAAGGTCCAGAAAGCAGTTGCGAATTGGAACCCCAAACGTTCAACAGTATCCTTGCAATCCATCGTCTTCCCCTGGCTCCCACATATCGGCCTCCGATTGGACAGCGTCCTTGATGACGCGAGAAGGAAGGTCAAGAGCATTCTCAAATCTTGGATTATTGGTGAAGGAAACCCTGACGATTTGCATGCTTGGAAAGACGTATGTGGTTCCTTTCTTCATCTACCGCAATGCATCTAACGAATTCTCTTTATTTAGGTATTTGGTAAAGGCGAGTGGGACACCATGATGTTGAAATACATCGTGCCGAAACTGGGAGAAACCCTCCGCAACGACTTCCGCATCTATCCCCCAGCGCAGGACATGGTACCCTTCAAAAACGTTCTCGCATGGTCGAATCTTCTCCGATCTTCCATCTTCTCGCAAATCATGGAAACGGAATTCTTCCCTAAATGGATTGATGTCTTGCATCTTTGGCTCATTCAGCCGAGTGCCAGCTTTGAAGAGGTTGCGCAGTGGTATCAATTCTGGAAAGACGCCTTCCCTGAATCGATACGCGACTTGCCCGGCATTCAAAGGGGCCTGATGCGAGGCTTGCAGTTGATGAATGACGCGATTGCATTGGGTCCCGAAGCTTCAGCGAAATTGAAGAAACCCGACTTCCGTGCAGAGCTCGCCGCCGCTACAGCCAAACCCCCTTCACGTTCCAAGGACGCTGAGAAACGGGGCACTACGACGCGGCCTTCTGCTCGTACTCAAGAGATTACCTTCCGGTCCATCGTGGAGGAGTACGCTGCAGGACATGATCTTTTGTTCATTCCGACTGGACGGGCTCATGAAAAGTCGAGGATGCCGTTGTTCAGGGTTAGTGATACCGCTGATGGGAAGCATGGGTTGTTGGTGTATATTCTCGATGATGCTGTTTGGGCACCGAAACCTGGTGGGTTGGAGAATGAGGAGTTTAGGGCGGTGAGTTTGGAGGACATGGTTGCTAGAGCGAAAGCTTAGACGAGCTATCGCGTGTCGCTGTATTACATACCTGAGCAATGTTGTGTAGCCATTGAAACATGCCCACTGGGATTTCTCGAGCCTGAAAATTTGAATCGTAAATGATAGCAGAGACCAGGCGCTGCTGAACGAAAAAAAAAAAAACGGATGCGAGTGCTGACGACGATACTAGACCGGACCGGCGGCCCGGAGCTGCTTTAGCGCTTGTCGCGTAGTTGGCTCGTCCTTTGCTCTTCCCCTTCCAGCGCGAACCAAAACTTGGCATCCATCTCATGTCTCAGTTTCGGTATCGAGCACATGGAAGACCCAGCGCCTTCATTGATCTTACAAGCGATGACGGCAGTAACAAAATCACCATAGACGATGATGAAGACGAAATCACAATCCTCGCAGGCCCTTCTCGAGCTTCCTCGACGTCCTCAAGGAACTCAAGAAACTCAAGGACTAATGAGAGCGTATCCACGTATAACCCTCCCTCTGGGCTCAATGTCAGCAGAAATAGGATCCACGGAAGGAATCATACGGTCGATGTATCCAAAGTGGAGGTTTTCAGTGGACCACCCGTGAGTGACCCTTTGCCGCTTATATCCAGGTCAACTCATTTGCATGTAGGGTGAGATTAGAACTGGGCCCCCGATTCACAAGAAGAGGCGCACTCCTGCCGGCCTTCCAACCGCGTCTGGGTCCTCGCAAAGACCAGGGTCGAGTTCGGCGAGACCCAGCTTCGATGTCATTACAATAAGTGACGACGATGAACCTCCTCCCCAGCCTGTCCGTTACGTGCGTATCGTATGCACGCACTACAATTTTCAACGATTTTGACACGGATAGCAGAAACGAGAGCAACAGCACCCGAACGCTATTCCTTCAAGTTCAAGTTCACGCGTTCCTCTTCCGTCTAGCTCGATGAATGCCTCTGCGAATTGTAGCCTGAAGCGAAAACGCGGCCAGGCGTCTGCTGCAAGTAGTCCGGCCCCCCTTCCCAACGAAAGCATATTCCACAGGCTATTGACGCCGCCTCTCTTTGACAAAGCAGTCGTGCAGAGGATTGTGGAGGAGGAGGAGTACGATAACTTCCACGCAGGCTTTGACCTGTCCAACCCCGATATAGTGCGTGCATACCAACCAGATCGTGACCATGCTTTCACAGTTCGACTAATTGTTACTTGCAACCTCGATTGATAGTGGAAGCCGGTGAAATACAACGCGAACAAAGTGACTGCAAAGACTAGCCCCATGAAAGACAAAACATCGCAATCAAGCGAGGCATCCAAGGAGGCGAAGCGTGTACAGCGGAACCGTGAATTCAGGATTCCCGATATCTCGAGACCGACCTTTACATCCGCAGTGAAGCCTCCGGAGGCAGAGGGGAAATCTCGGCCGGGTCCGTACGTTTGGGATATCGTATGTTGAAGCTCGTATCCCTTCATCCTCTGGCTGACTTCGTCTTTTTTTCTTTCCTGCTTCCAAAGCTGGGATGTGCAGAGAACTATAGATGGTCCCGTTCGCAGCGACCACGACCTCTAGCCATCTGGGAACACGGTCGGGCGAGGGATCCGTTGAACGTCGCAGTGGACCTGCATGGATTGAAGCGTACAGCTTCGTTTAAACAATGTCCGGGGTGTGAGTTCTGCCTGCACTACCCTCGTTATCATCCTACTCTTGTACTGATTCTTCGATTTCTACTAGCTATTGTTTCCATGGAACAGAAAAATGGATGGGTGGCTATCGCTGGAGCGTCGATTGGGGGTGCCGAAGATACTCCAAATGGTACTTGGTTTTATCGCTGACGTTCACAATGGCTGCTGACCCTTGCTCTTATTGAACTTTGATAGAGGTTCCCGATATCTACAACCGCGAAGGATCACTTATAACATGGTATCACCCACGAGACAAGCAAGTCACTATGTTATTAGGGCACCGAGCTAATCGAAGTAAGTCGTAGTCTCAATTATTCATAATATGGGTTTTTGACGATGACGACGCGATTTTTGACAGATGGCGTGGAGAAATACTACGGCATCCACGATGTCAAATTCTGTCCATTAGAGTGTGTTCCTTGCAATTATTTTCCGAATTTTTGGGGATCTGACATTGACTCTTCATGCTGACTCTAGCATTTCCTTCGTCTCGTCAGGAAACGATCGCTGCGTTCATGTATGGGAGTCATCGCGTCGTCCTTATCATGACAGAAGTTACAAATGTTGGTTCATCTTATAATCCAGATCGCAAGCATTCTAACGACCTACGATTCTAGTACATAAATTTGAGGCAACTCCGCATGCACTGGCCTTTAAACCTGGAACATCCACATTAGCTGTAGCCGCAAAGTAAGTTGTTGAGTCGACCTTGCACCAGAAACGCCGTTCAATTTATCTACTGTTTTACTAGGAGCGTGTTTGTGTTTCCGAACCTCAAGAGGGAATCGGACCCTTTGCAGCTGAGAGGCGGCAATAACTATCCTCACCACATCGTCGGCGCCATCTGCTGGGGAAGAGAAGCGACGTCCAATTATTTATTCGCGTCGTCTGAGCCAACTGATGCAGACGCCTTTACGGGTTGGCATCGAGCGTTTGATCTAGCGAAGGAGCAGCCTCTTGGTCAGAAGATGGATGCGACTGAAGCTGGGGACGCTATTGCCATTGATTCACTAGGTATTGCTACTCCTGTCTTTCAAGGTGTCAGTCGATACTAGAGCTAATCTTTCGTTTTTGTAGGAACAAAGCTCGTGCTTGCCACCCGAGTCAGCAATAGCAGCGGTGTCCTCCGCTTGTATGACATCCAAAGGAAAGAATTCAAGAAGGCTCATACGAAGATAACGCTCGAACCGTATAGGCGCGACATCGAGGGCGAGATTCATGACGCGGTTCTGAGCCCGGATGGTGTCTACCTTGCCCTAGGAAGGCATGATAATCGCACTCATGTTTATGACTCCCGTTTCCTTGGGAAAGGAGTCCTTTACGATTTTAGGCATGATAATTTTGCGACCAAGACAGCTCCAGGTTCGGAGTCGTGCGGGGTGATGAAGGTGCAGTGGGTAACCAACGGGAGTAGGCTGGGGTTGGTTTCTGGTGGAAGTGACGGTATGTTTTTCTGTTTCCTCTCAGTTGCCCTTATTGTAACCTGACTATGATTCTGCGCAGGCTGCGTTCGCCTCTGGGATGTCCTGCAGGCTGCCAACAGCGCCCAGAATGGTGTCGTCCTGGCAGAGGTCAACTCGGACATTTCGACGTTTTCACTGGGTGATAGGTTCAAAGGGGAACATCAGCTGGTAGTGTAAGTCTGTCTCTTGTTTTTGTTTTCCGGGGTCAAACTGATTGGTGTGCAGTGGAGACTGTACGGGCGAAGTTACCATTTTTGACAGATTATACGAGCCTGATTTCGCGCTGAATGTCGCAACGTGAAACTGTAGAAGATGTAGAGGGTCTTGATGATATCTTCAGGACTTGATTCGGGAATCGGGGTCGAAGTGTTGGCCTGGGTGCTAAAAGGTATATCATCTCGGAATGTTTATGGTATATTTAAACAATATGTAGCGTTATTTCCATGACGAATTTGCTTTTCCGGCTGGGTAGGCGTTGGCCCTCGGAAATCCTCGAGGGTAGTGTTTCCAATAGTCATTGCCGCCTTCGACTGGCTGGGAGGCTGTTGAGTGCAAGATGCAGTCGAGATGGCACCTAAAATACCTGGTTGTTAAAACTGCTATTGTCTGATGTTGTACACGTCAGTACTGGAAAAGAGGGATGATCGTGGCGCACAGCTCACGTTTCCGAGTGCATTCAAACGCGGCAACTCCAAGCGAGTCTCCAATTTTGTAGGCGACTCGGTCGCCTTCCTCGTAGGTGATAGAGGCCCTCCATTCACTAGACAAGGCATCCATGGCTTACTTGGAGGTGAGGACGGGAGAGAGAGGGAGATGTGGAGTGGGAAATGACAGCGCAGTATTCATTGAACATAGCTTTGAATTTAAAAGTTCGCGTAGACAGGGCCATCGTCATTAACGGTGGCCGGGTGGCAACTTCGGCACCTGTAACGCCTCGTTCCAAATGCAGAGGCCGCTTCTCACGCTCGTATATGGCTGGAAAAAAAGCCAACTCCCTCTCCTGTCTCGTTTTCATCAAACACAGCAATTATACTCGTCGCGTCTGAAGATGGTGTTCGAGGGCGTCGCGGCGTAGAATCAACGTCTCAGCTACAGCCTTCGGTAAGTCCTATTTTTTGCTTGCACGTTTGCATGACGATTTCGATACATTTGCACGTCAGTCGTACGGGCCAGCTGCCCTGTGACGCCAATTCGCCTTTCTGATCTTCACACTCATCCCTCATCTTCGTCATACTCACCCACCCCCCCTTCCAGATATCACAACTATCACGAGGTTACTCCATGTAAGTCCTTGGAAGGCCTCCTCCCCCAGTCGAGTACTTGTATCCCGTAGCAATGTCCCGTACCCAGTGTCCAGGAACTGAAATCCTTAATTTACCTGCAGCTTCTGTCTGAGAAATGTCAAGCCATATCACCAATGGCTCCAAGGCCCCTCTCGTCCCAACGAATAATGTCACAACGCTGGCCGGCGTCACCGTTCGTACGCGGATAGATCCAGCTCTCACCGTCGAAGATGTCGTGAAGCAGCTGGTGATCCAACTGGGAGTTCGTCTCGAGCCCGACGAAACCCCACTCCACTATGCTTTGAGGGACGACACAGATGAGCTGGTAACCAACGAAAATTTGAGGCGAAAGATTAAGAATAAGGTCAACCTCAAGTGAGTGCCGTCCCATCGCCCTTGCTGAAGTTCGGTTTGCTCACCTTGTCTACCCAAAGACTCGTCAATGCTCCGGCCAAAGAGGCTCGCGAAATCGCTGAGAAGCTGCGTCGCCGTCAAGATAAGAACATGCGACTCATCCTGTATTCCCTGCAGAAGTATATTCGGGTCGGTGTCATGTTCACAGGGTTTGCGAATCCCCTTTTGCTGACATCTTTGTAGGAGGAGCAATTTGCGAATGAGTTCTTAAAGCACGGCGGTTTGGCTGAACTGGTGGCCGCTATCGACGAGGCGACTGGAAATACGTTGGCTGTGAGCACCTCCATCCCCTCCATCACGACCTTGATTTTTAACACGGAGCGCAGTATGCCCTCACCGCGATGCAAAATCTCATGGAATTGCAGTACGGATGGTCAACCCTTGATTCAGCGTTCATCTTGCGCGTCGTGCAAATTCTTTCATCGCCTCAATCCCCTATCAACGTCTGTCGCCCTGCGACCGCCATCCTCAAGAAACTGGTCGAGGCCGACCCAATGAGCGCAGCGAGTCCAGCTATCGCGAGTTCCAGTCGCGCTCCCCCCGTTCCACCTCCCGGTTCAGTCTATCGCTACGGGTTTGGAGTTGTGTTTGAGCAGATGCGCAAGGAGAGAGGTTTCTTGGAGACTGTGGTCAACCGACTGGGTAGCGCGGAGATGGTCATGGCTCAGTATAGGTGCGCAGATATTGTCTCGCTCGTGGTCATGTCGCAGTTTTCTGATCAGCTATCCATCTGTCATTTGGGATTTTTTTTTTCCTGGTGTCATCCTCAACAGCATGATGCTCATCAACGCCCTCTTGACCCATGTCAGTGATGAGAGATGGGATGAGTTTATCGGCGAGCTGGAGAGACTGAACGTTCGCAAAGCCGTCGTTGTGAGTTTTTCGTTATTACCAAATAACTGTGTTAAAGTCTTTGCTGAACCTGCTTTTCACCACTAGCGTCTTATGAACATTCCAGACATTGAGGATGTGACGTCTGGAATACTTGATTTCCAGGCGAACATAGTTCGCGTGACGCACAGGAAAAAGACAACAGCTGTTGATCCTGGTGCTGATGCCAGCCATGCACTGGCATTGAAAGTCATCTGGGAGAAATCAAGGATGGATGAAGAGGTTGATGAACAGGGTCATATACTCAAATGGCGAAAGTTGGGGTTCGAAAACGAGAATATGTCTTACGAATTTCGTGATGTGGGTGTTCTTGGATTGGAATGCTTGGTGCGTCTGCCGGTTGTTGCTACCTCGCCGTCAATCTAACAGTATTGGCAGAGGAGATTTGTGGAGACAGCGACAGATTTCGCTGTGGTATGTCAAACCTGATCTGCTTCGATGAGGGTCAACGCTGATGGCCTGATATTTTCAGCTGGTATTAGAGCAGTCGAGTCGCCCGTTCGAAAAGCGATGTCCGATTGGTAGAGCCTCTAACGAAGTTGTGGAATTGTTGTCGGAACATTGGGCCATATTTGCACCTGGCTGTATGTCTTTACTCTCCCCCCTATACCGGTTATGTGGCTGAATTTATACCCCTGCTAGATTCTACATCTACCACCTTTCAGCCTTTCTTCCTGGACTTCCAGAAAGTCCACTCTCTCGCTACTCACTTCTTTATTCGCATGTGGGGAGAGAGCGGTGCGGTCCTTGCCGATTTTTCTCGCATTTCCGCCCTCGTTCGCAGCCAGTGAGCCTTGGTTATCCCCGTCTGCTGCTGATCGCGGGCCTAACGCCTTGTTTCTAGAATCAAGGTAGCTCTGCGCATCGAAAACGTCCGGGCTTGGCAGGACGTAGAGGCAGATTTCAATTGCGAATATCAATTAGTGAGAGACCGACAGATGCAAGAGCTAGAACGGGAAGACGACTTGCTAAGTAAAGTTCCCGTCCGGTATGGCTTCAATTGCTTTGTATTTCATTTTTCGCTCACTTCTCTGTGTAGCAACCTCCGTGCGAAGCTGTACAAGGAGTCGTACGAGTTCGTTCGCCAACAACGAATACAATGCCTGCTGCAGGGAGCGTGGTTCGTGATTGGGGTGTCTCCAAGCTCCCCACCGCGGGACCCAAGTCGGCGGCCGCATCGACCATGGAGGTTTATGCGATTGGTAGGCTCTATTGGGCTAATACGAACCTTCGGTCTCTGATGTTCTGTTGCAGGATAACGGACTGAAGTATCTGCACTACGTCGATAGCGCAGTCAAGTTCCCCGTTCGCAACGGCCTTGAAGACCTGCCAGATCGCATAGACGTGTCTATGATCAGCGAAATCGGTAAAAACACATGTGCTCCTCCCCCCAATNGTTCTACGTGACTCCGCCGACGTGCCAGGGTCCGCGCCTAGCTTGTCGCCTCTATCGTTCTCTTTGCTCAGTGCGCACGAGGGATCCTTGGCGGATCTGATCGCACCCGACATTTCACGTTGGGCAGATTGGACTGATGGACTGAACATGTTGAGGAGAGACGGAGGACATGTCACCTCGTCAGAGACCGCTGACTTTGTGCAGGCACTCACGGAAATCGGACTTAAGATTAAACTGCTTGGTATGTTTGCCTTTTCAGCATGCACGTTCGTAATCGCCTTCACATACTCACTGATTATCTGCAGATTTGTCGGGAGAGATGGTCGAGATACCCAATAACCTTGTTGCAGGCCCTCCTCCGATGAACACCGATTATTTCTTCTCGGACTTGTCGGGATAATATTCTTGATACCTACTTGGATCCTTTGATTTTGATTTTGTGGATGATTTTTGCCTATTTTCCTGTTGTTCGCTGTCGAGATACCATGCTGCTGGGCTATTATAAACTTACACGTATTGTAACACGCCCATTAGGGGGAAAGAATATCCTTATGTGCTGCTTCTTTGTCCACATGTTATTCATTTCGATCAAGTCTGGGGATCTTCGGAACGGAAAAATTCCGCGGCGAGGTCCCTTTGCATTCAGATTTTGCGTTGGGGAGGGTTTGGACTGTCAAAGAAAGCCCTGAACATGCTGAGGCCTGCCTTTTGGTGCTAACCTACCCGGTGAAACTTGTACGATATGCCTTGAGGCTGATATTGAAGCGAAATGGGGCGAGATTTCCAAGAAACGTGGTCTAAAATTGAGTCCATGATGGTGTGATCTTTTTGCATATTTTAGAGGACCGCGTCGGACAGCTAAATCAAATTGGACCTAGACTCACTTTTTACTTTTTCCCAAGTTCCTCCACTGTCCCCCTCCCTCAATCGATACCTCGAAACTGCTATATTCCTCCTCCCCCTTTTGACACACGACCTATATACGACTTTGAACGCTTTAAAACATCATGAGGATCAGCCAGAAGATCGAACAATCGACCAAGGAGGGCAAGGTCTGGTGGTCGTTTGAGTACTTTCCCCCACGGACGGCCCAGGTGAGTAGACGTTCTCACTGCGTTGGTGGGACGGTATTGACGGGACGCAGGGTCTCCAAAACCTTCTGGACCGTATAGAGCGCATGCGCGCACTTGGACCTGAGTTCATAGACATTACATGGTATGTGCCAACACATCGTGCGCTCTGACTCGGGATAGTGGCTGATTGTTTTCTTGTTCGCTCGTCTAGGAATGCGGGCGGAAGGACCTCAGATTTGACCTCTGAGATGGTGAAAACGTGCCAGGGCTTAATTGGTATGGAGACCTGCATGCACTTGACGTGTACGAACATGCCGAAGGAGAAGGTTGATATTGCTCTGAGTGTGCGTCCAGCTGGTTTTCGCTGCCCTGAACTCGCTTAACTGACATGTTGTGCTACAGGACGCAAAAGCGTCTGGTTGCCGAAACATCCTTGCCCTTCGAGGCGATCCCCCCATGGGCCAGGACAACTGGGAAGCGGTGGAAGGCGGATTTGTACACGGAATTGACTTGGTCCGCCACATCCGCAGGAATTACGGCGACTACTTCGACATCGCTGTTGCCGGATTCCCGCAGCACATGCTTTTGCCCGAGGCCGAACGAGACCAGGAAATCCAATGGCTCAAGGAGAAGATCGACGCTGGGGTCAACTTCATTTTCACCCAGATGTTCTACGACGTCGAGATGTTCCTTTCCTGGGTGAAGGCGATTCGGGCTGCAGGGATCACGATTCCCATTGTCCCGGGGATCAACCCGATCCAGACATGGAATGGATTCCAGAAGGCCACGTTGCTTTCGCAAACCACCATCCCCCGCTCATACCTTGACGTACTCGAGCCGGTCAAGAATGATGATGAGAAGGTCAGGGAGCTCGGAACCAAGCTCGTCGCAGATATGTGCCGTAAAATCCTTGACTCCGACCTCGGGATCAAGGGTTTGCATTTCTACACGATGAATTTGGAGAAGGGAACGAAAATGCTCTTGGAAGAATTGAACCTTGTTCCGAGAATCGAAACCATCAAGCCCTTGCCTTGGAGACAATGCCTCACCCCCACCCGACGCCAAGAGACGATCCGACCCATTTTCTGGGCCAACAGGACCAAGTCCTACATCTCTCGAACAGAAAACTGGGACGAGTATCCCAACGGACGATTCGGAGACTCCAGGTCTCCAGCTTACGGTGAATTGGATGGGTACGGTGTGTCGATCAAGCAGACCAAGGAGAGTGCTTTGAAGCTATGGGGCGAACCCACGACCCTCTCAGATATCACGGCACTCTTTGCCAATTTCTGTGCCGGCGGCCTCGCAGCTCTACCATGGTCCGATTCAGTACCCTCGAAAGAGACCAGCGTCATCGCGAGCCAATTGGCACGAATGAATAAGCTTGGTTTCCTTACCATCAACTCTCAGCCCGCAGTCAATGGTGCTCGGAGTGACGACAAGGTATTCGGATGGGGCCCCGCCAACGGTTACGTTTATCAAAAGGTGTGTTCGGTTTAACTTCATTCGCTACGCTTGACTTACGAGCTTTCATAGGCGTACCTCGAGTTCTTCGTCAGCCCAGAACACTTGAAGCTCCTTTTGAAACACATTGAACGGGACAGCAATATCACTTACTACGTGATCAACAAGCGCGGCGACCTTCAAACGAACACTCACTCCGAGGGACCCAACGCTGTGACTTGGGGTGTGTTCCCAGGGAAGGAGATTATCCAACCAACCATAGTCGAGGCTCTCAGCTTCATGGCCTGGAAGGATGAAGCATATGAGCTCGGATCTCAATGGGCCAAGCTGTACGACCACGACTCCCCTTCGCAAAAGCTGATCGAGAGTGTCATGGATTCTTACTCGCTGGTCAATGTTGTCCACAACGATTTCCACAACTCCGATTCGATCTTTGAGCCCTTCTGGAAGGCGGGCGCAGAGTGGGAGGCATCGCAGAAGGGTGTGAATGGCAATGGTCATGCTCTTGTCAATGGTCACGCTGCTGTCAATGGCGCATAAAGCGTTTATCCACTTTGGGTTCTCTCTCTTCTGTTTTCGAACAGGTGTATTTATAAATCCCATATACCCTTGCTCTCGGGTATATCCTCTTCATACACTCATTCTGCCCGCTCCGTTGCGTTCCCAGACTGTATTTACTACTTACCACGAGATCAGTTGGTCGGGTTCAACCCCCGTTTATATCACTGATCGGCCTTCTTTCTTTTGGCATTGGATTTTACTCATCTGCATTGTCGCATCGTCGCATTTATATTACGTTCCATCTCCCTATCTCCTATCGTAGCATTACATTGTACTTCCCTACACTCAGCACTTGCATCCAACTGCATACCGTACTCTTAGATATATATTTCTCCCCGCAGCGTCGTCATGTGGCATAGTCAGTACTACGTACACCAAAAAGAAAGATATTTTCTGACGTTCATAGCACTTCAGGTCGTTGCAGAGATTACAGCGATGAGTCAACCTGCTGGTTTGCTTGGACTGTCTAAATTTAGAACTGATCTTCCGGAACAACAGGGCCAAACATAGCTGGATGTCAGACGCGGCTCGAAGAAACCAAGTCTGCTACTGACGCCTCCGACTCACTCTCTCGTTGCTCAGCAGTGGAACGCCACGATGTCGTTTGCTGCTTCACCGCAGCAGAGCGATCAGCTCAATACTATTTTCACTGCACTGAAAAGTCGAAATGCAGATGCTAGGGCACAAGCAGCGGACGAGCTCAAACGCTATGTGAGATATGCTGAATAAAAGCCTGATCTACCTTGTAATGACGGGTTTTAGGTCCAAATATCCATTGCAGAAATGTCCTCTGACGCTGCAGCGAAGCTTTGGGACGACAATATCAATAGACGGTTGTTCGAGCTGACGCACAGTCAAAGCACTAGTGACGCCTTTGGAGGACTATTGGCTATCGGTGAGTGAGCTCTATCTGCCCCCGAGGGCTTTCAATTCATCTTTTCCCAGAAAAACTGCTGGAAGTCGACCAAGAAGAGACTATAGAATCCAAGCGCACGTTATTCCGATTCTACAACTATGTCAAGCACCTCCTCCCGAACCATGACATGAACTTGATGATGGCGGCCTCCAAGACTCTGGGGAAGATTGCAGAGATTGGAGGTGCAGCATTCGGAGAGAGGTTCATGGACTTTGAAGTTCCGGCGGCCATAGAACTCATGCAACTCGACAACAAGCAGGAGCCTCCTCGATATGCGGGCGTTTTAATTCTCAAGGAATTGGCGAGAAACAGCCCAGCCTACTTCCACTCTCACATAGAAATCGTTTTTGATAGTATCCTCCTGCCTCTGAGGGACCCACGGCTCATTGTTCGGGAAGGAGCTGCAGAGTTGCTCGCAAATTGCCTGGAGATCATTACGAACCGGGAACGTCAAACCCAGAACCCATATCTCTTCAAGATACTCCAAGACGCTCAGGC
Source organism: Candolleomyces eurysporus (assembly GCA_027579435.1). Taxonomy (NCBI): domain Eukaryota; kingdom Fungi; phylum Basidiomycota; class Agaricomycetes; order Agaricales; family Psathyrellaceae; genus Candolleomyces; species Candolleomyces eurysporus. The sequence goes on along the minus strand of JANBPK010000709.1, from coordinate 255,609 downwards.
TGGGTTGAAACATTCGCAGCCTGAGTATATACATGGCTCGTTGCTCACATACCGAGAGCTACTGATACACGCGGGCATGGTAAGTGACCCTGCAGCATTCCTAGACCTTAGCTAATTGGGAAATGCAGTTCATGCACGACAACTTTCCGGACACAGCGGAGATGATTCTCCGATTCAAGACCCATAGAGACCCACTCGTGCGCAAGACCGTAATCTCAATGATACCTGCGCTCGCAGCCTACGACACCCAGACTTTCACAGAACACTTCCTTCACAAGGGGATGGCCCACCTCTTACAGCAGCTGGAGAAGCCAACAGCGACAGAACGATCTCTTGGTGCGATCTTTTTTCGTCCAACATCGGTTTTTTTGTGCTCAAACCGCGCCTTTTAGCCTTCATTGCCATCGGCCACACAGCAATGGCTGTAGGGAGTGATATGAAGCCGTTCCTTGACCCCATCATGGACAACATCAAGATTGGGCTGCAAAACAGAGGGTAAGTGAGGAAAAGTCGGCTTTTACTATCGACTGACTATCATCTAGCCGTAAGAATACTCCATCAGAAGAGCCCATTTTCCAGTGCATAGGAATGCTCGCCGGCGCTGTCGGTCCAAACCTCACGAAACTTTTGCACGACCAGCTTGAGCTGATGATTGCGTGTGGCTTGAGTGAACCTCTGTGTCAAGCTCTGTCTGACATTGCAAAGTACATCCCTCCGCTGCTGAAGACTATTCAAGGTAAAGAAAGTATGAGATTGTCGCAGGGATAATGATACTCAATCTATCTACCATTCAGACCGGTTGCTGGATCTTCTATCCATGCTTCTTAGCGGGCAGTCCTACAAACCACTCGGGGCACCGCCCTCGCTGGCGCCTCACGACTTCACCGCTCAGTTGAATACAACTCAAGTGCGTGAACTGGCCGTTCTTTTGCAAAGCTTGTTATTGATTATAAATCACCTTGCTAGATGACCACGGACAAGAATCCTGAACTCGTCACTTTGGCACTCAAAACCCTCGGAACATTCGACTTCACAGGTTTGAGAATGTGTCTCTTCTGAGAGTGACACAGTTCTAATATCAGTTTAGGTCACGTTCTCAATGAATTTGTCCGCACCTGTGCACTTCCATACCTGGAGGACGACAACGCTCAAGTCCGTGCCGCCGCCGCCGAGACTTGCTGTACGCTCTTCATCAAGGACCCCATCTGCTACCAAGCTAGTAGTCATGCCATCGAAGTCATCAGCGACGTTCTGGACAAGTTGCTCACCGTCGGCATTGCCGATCCTGACCCGCATATTCGCAACATCGTTTTGAAGAACCTGCACGAAAGGTTTGATAAGCACCTGGCCCAGGCAGAGAATGTCCGATCGCTGTTTATCGCTCTAAACGACGAGGTTATGGCCAACCGAGAAGCAGCCGTGGCTCTCATTGGAAGACTGGCCAGACACAATCCAGCATATGTTATGCCCTCTTTGCGCAAAGCTCTGATCCAATTGCTCACTGAATTGGAATATTCGACTGTCATGTACGTGTTTGCTTCTCGTTCTTTTGAGGGTAGAGGTTAATAGAACACTTTAAGGCGAAACCGTGAAGATTGCACACGATTACTCACCCTCCTCATCAGCGCAACCCAGCGGCTTATCAAGCCGTATGCGATCCCTATGCTTCGTGCTTTGATCAAGAAGGCCAACGATTCGAATCCTGCCGTGGCTGCTAACATCATGATGTGTCTTGGCGAATTGGCGTGCGTTGCTGGCGAGGACGCCCATCCCAATGTCCCTGATCTTATGCAAATCGTCTTGGCAAAGCTGTCGGACCCAACGGCCGTGAAACGAGATGCTGCTTTGCATACACTAGGCCAGATTTGCTCTAGCACTGGTTATGTGATTACCCCTCTTGTCGAGCACCCTCAACTCCTTCCTCTACTTGGAAAGATTATGAGAACGGAGACCTCATCGTCGACCCGTCGGGAGGTCGTAAAGGTACTCGGTATCCTGGGTGCCTTGGATCCTTACCGGAGGAAGGTGCGTAGCGTCTTTTCCTCTTCCGGTCTATACTGAAACGTCTTTCACAGGCACGTCCATATGAGGAAGCTGTTGCAAGTGCAGAGACGGCGGTTGCAGCGGTCAACCAAGTGCCTGTAGCCCAGCATAGTTCCTCTTCTTCGTCGGACGACTATTTCCAAACAGTGGTCATCGACTCCCTTCTATCTATCCTCAAGGATCAATCACTCGGCGGTAATCATCATACTGTCATTGAGGCGATCATGTCCATCTTCAAGACGCAAGGTTTGAAATGCGTTACATTTTTACCACAGGTTTGTATAGCCATCACCCACCTACACTTCTATCGGCCTGACCCCAATTTCCAGATCATTCCCGCCTTTGCATCCGTTACTCTAGGATCTACTGCTCGACTGCAAGAATTCCATCTCCAACAGCTCGCCATCCTTGTCAGCATCATCAAGCAACACATCCGAAATTATGTGGTCGAAGTGTTCAGCCTCGTCAAGAATCTATGGGACAGCGTTCCTCTGCAACTTCCGATCGTCGCTTTGATCGAGGCGATGGGCAAGGCCCTCGATGCTGAGTTCAAACCCTTCCTACCCAGCGTTCTGCCTTTGGTTCTCAAAGTCTTCGATGGCGACTTGAGCGATAAACGAGTTGCTGTTCAAATGAAAATTTTCGACGCCTTCTTGACATTCGGTGCTAACATTGAGGAGTACCTACACCTCGTCATTCCTATCATTGTGAAGTCCTATGAACGGCCTGAAGGACCCCCAGTTCTCCGGAAGCGAGCAATTCAAACCATCGATGGCCTATCACGAAGAATCAACTTCTCCGACCATGCCTCTCGGATTATTCACCCTATGGTTCGTGTTCTGGAAGGGACCAACAACGAATTGCGTATGGCGGTCATGGATACACTTTGTTCGCTTGTTGTCCAACTTGGATCTGACTTTGCTATCTTCGTTCCTACCATTAGCAAGGTACGTCTCCGTAAATTTTACACTGAACACATTTTGATGAAAGTACAGTCCATGCATCGGAATAAAATATCCCATCCTCGATACGAGAATATCATCTCCAAGCTTCTCAACGGAGAGCGGCTGCCCCAGGAGAATAGCGTCCTGGAGTTGTTGTGAGTACCTTCGCCCCTTTCAATGATGTAGCCTGACAGCCTCGGCAGCGAAAACCCCAAAGCGCCGGAATTTTCGGCTCCAGCCGAGGCGACGAAAATGACCGTGAACCAGCAGCATCTCAAGCAAGCTTGGGACGTTTCACAGGTCACCACCAAGGAAGATTGGCTGGACTGGATGCATCGACTCAGTGTCGAGTTCATGAAGGAGTCGCCGTCACATGCTTTGAGGGCTTGTATCAATCTAGTCGATATTCACCCGCCTCTGGCAAAGGATTTGTTCAACGCCGCCTTCTTATCCTGCTGGACGGAATTGTATGATCAGTACCAGGTAAGCATAGCTTACTACCATTGTGGCCCACTGCTGATTTCGGAAAAATAGGAGGGCCTTGTGCGCTGCATTGAACAAGCGATTACTACCAAGGACCCACCGCCCGAAATGGTGCACCGACTTCTCAACCTGGCTGAATTCATGGAACATGAAGAGAAGCCTCTGCCAATCGAGCACCGCACTCTTGGAGAAATCGCCAACAAATACTTCGCGTATGCCAAAGCACTGCACTATAAGGAGCTTGAGTACTTCGCAGAGCCATCTCCTTCCGTCATTGAGTCGCTTATTTCTATCAACACTCGACTTCAGCAACACGACGCTGCATGGGGAACGCTATTGCACGCTGGCGAGCAGTACGATGTGACGAAGCACGAAGAATGGTATGAACGTTTGGGTAGATGGCAGGAGGCGCTGGTGGCATACGACAAGAAAGCAGAAATGGATCCAGACGCACCCGATATCATGATCGGCCGTATGAAGTGCTATCATGCGCTTGGTGAATGGGACCATCTGGCGGCACAAGTGCAGGAGAACTGGGCCAATGCACATCACGACGAACGTAGGGAGATTGCGCCCATGGCTGCCGCAGCAGCGTGGTCATTGAACGATTGGGATTCGATGGATAACTACATCAGCACGATGAAAGCAGACTCACCCGATCGAGCGTTCTATCGTGCTATCCTCTCGGTTCACCAAAACCAATTCCCAAAGGCCCTCACCCACATTGCCAGGACCCGTGACTTGATTGAGGCAGAGCTCACCTCATTCACTGGAGAAGGATACGGTCGGTCGTATAGGTTTGTTTTCCCCGATTTCTCCCTCGATTAGCTCGCCTGACTATTTTTCAGCGTTATGGTTCGAGCCCAGATGCTATCCGAACTCGAGGAGATCATCGCGTATAAACAATATGCCGATCAGCCGGAAAGGCAGGCAGCTATGAGAAAGACCTGGATGAAGCGGTTCGTGTTTTTGTTTATCATACTCAGGAACATTTTTGTCATCTGGATATAGGCTTCAAGGCTGCCAGCCTGATGTCGAAGTTTGGCAGAGAATCCTGCAAGTGCGGACGCTGGTGTCCAATCCTGGAGACGATCCCATCATGTGGATTAAATTTGCCAACTTGTGCAGAAAATCTGACCGCATGGCATTGGCAGACAAGACCATTGCTTCTCTACTGTCCCCCGAGAGGGTGAGTGCCCTGCAGGATTTTCTTCTCTCAGAACACTTACGATGTAATTCACAATAGGCTCCACCGAATGTGGTTTACACCCAGCTGAAGTACATGTGGGCTAGGGGAGCCAAGGAAGAGACACTCCATCACCTTCGTCAATTCACGGCAAGCCTGGCTAAAGACATTCAACACGAGGGCAACGAACAATCTCACCGATCCAATGTTTCGAAGGCCAGATTGGGAGAGCTAACTAAGCTTCTTGCTCGTTGCTACTTCAAGCAAGGTGAATGGCAGGCCGTTTTGCGGGATGACTGGAGCAAGGTAATTGCAATTTCATGACCTTTGAAGGCGCCACTGATTATTCCGGCAGAGAAACATTCAGGATATCCTTCACTCTTACTTCCTGGCGACGGTCTACGATCCCACTTGGTGTAAAGCCTGGCACACGTGGGCCCTCTCGAATTTCGAAGTCATTGCACACCTCGATCAACCAGACCTTCGAGGCGAAGTCGCAGGAGATGCGATCGCGACTCATGTTGTACAAGCTATTGATGGTGAGTGAACCATTTGGCCTGTTTGGACCGAATTTCACACTTGTCTTAGGTTTCTTCCGGTCGATATCGTTGCAAAATCAGGAAGCTTTGCAAGACACGCTGCGATTGCTAACCCTCTGGTTCAAGTATGGCCACCACGACGACGTCAGTCATGCCATGGGCAACGGATTCTCCACTGTGGAGGTGGATACATGGCTGGAAGTCATCCCTCAGGTAAAGGCCTAATTTATCTGGAGGAACTGTGCTCACCCTTTCGATAGATCATTGCACGGATTCAAACCCCACATGCCAACATCCGCCGAAACATCAATAACCTGCTTACGGACGTCGGCAAAACGCATCCTCAGGCTCTCATCTATCCTCTCACTGTAGCTTCCAAATCCTCGAGTGTAACTCGTCGGAATGCTGCTCTGTATATCATGGATCGGATGAGGGAGCATAGTCTAGTTATTGTCACTCAGGTAGGTCTCATCACACTCTCTACCAAACATGAATCTTTACCCAAGCCATGTGCAATAGGCCCTGCTTGTCAGCAAGGAGCTCATCCGTGTTGCCATCCTCTGGCATGAAATGTGGCACGAAGGACTTGAAGAAGCTTCGCGACTATATTTCAACGACAAGAATCCGGATGGAATGATCATGACCTTGGAGCCGCTTCATAAAATGATCGAAAAGGCAAGTGTCGCTTTGCTACGAAGTCAACAATTCGTCTCTGAACGTGCTCCAGGGTCCAACAACCGCTCGAGAGACGTCCTTCTCACAAGTGTTTGGCCGTGAACTGCTCGAAGCGCGAGAAGCCTGCCGACGCTATCAGATATACGGTGATCCTACGGAACTCGACAAAGCATGGGATATTTACTATGGGGTATGTCTTTCTCCCCGTCTGAGATAACCTCACTCGCTTACATAGTATTTCCACAGGTCTTCAAGAAGGTCGAGAAACAGCTCCCTCAGCTTACAACACTGGACCTACAATATGTATCGCCTAGCCTGCTCAAGGCTCGTAACCTTGATCTTGCAGTTCCAGGTAAGCCAGGTCTAACAGGAAGAAGCCAGTTCTGACCATGACTTTACAGGTACATACCAAAGCGGACGCCCTATCATCAGGATTGCAAGCTTTGCAACGAAGCTTACCGTCATTGCATCGAAACAACGGCCTCGTCGTCTCTCCCTCAAAGGAAGTGACGGTCGAGATTATCAATACGTTCTCAAGGGCCACGAAGATTTGCGTCAGGATGAACGAGTCATGCAACTATTCAGCTTGGTCAACACGCTTCTCTCCGTCGATACGAACAGCTTCAAGCGGCGCCTCCATATCCAGCGATACCCGGTCATTCCTCTGGCTCCTAACGCAGGTTTATTGGGATGGGTGCAGGACAGCGACACCCTGCATGTTCTCATTCGAGATTACCGTGATTCTCGGAAGGTTCTCCTCAATATTGAATATCGATTGATGCTTCAGGTATGCCTTTCGCATTCCCATATACAGCTTCATACTTATCACTCCCGTAGATGGCGCCTGATTACGAGAACTTGATGCTCCTGCAGAAGGTCGAAGTATTCGAGTACGCTCTTGAGAACACTACTGGCCAAGATCTGTACCGAGTTCTATGGCTGAAGAGTGCCAACTCGGAGCACTGGCTGGAGCGACGGGCAACCTACACACGTTCACTGGCAGTCAACAGCATGGTTGGCCATATCCTCGGACTCGGAGATCGTCATCCATCCAACTTACTTCTGGAAAGAAGTACCGGGAAAGTGGTTCACATCGATTTCGGTGATTGTTTCGAGGTCGCTATGCATCGAGAGAAATTCCCGGAGAAGGTTCCGTTCCGTCTGACGAGGATGCTTACACATGCGATGGAAGTAAGGGACTCCTTGTACTTGTTAATCTGTGTTTCCGTTGTTGATCATCTTTTAGGTGAGCGGGATTGAAGGGAGCTTCAGGAACACATGCGAAATCACAATGGCGGTCCTTCGAGACAATAAGGAGTCACTGATGGCAGTGCTCGAGGCATTTGTTTACGATCCGTTGATCAACTGGAGATTGATGCAAGTGGACGTCGACCGTCGCCCAGAAGGTGATTATATTCAGGATAAAATTTGTCTCGTTTACTGATCAGTCACATAGATACTGACCGAGCACCTGAACTCGTTCGGGCCGCTGCTCATCCCGAAGCTCCACTCCGGAAGCTGAAGGCGGATGAAAATGATATCTTCAACGGTAAGCCCACTTTCTGCGTCGTCGTTGCTGCCACTGACTGACTGATTGACTCGAATACAGAAACCGAGGACGAGCATGGGGCCCAGGAAGTTCGCAACGAGCGTGCGCTGCATGTCTATAATCGCGTGCAAAATAAGCTGACTGGTAAGCGATATGGATTCTAGCTATATATTACAAGTTTAATCTGACATGGGGCAAAATAGGCCGCGATTTCAACCCGAACGTCGTGTTGACTGTCTCTGCGCAAGTCGACAAACTGATAGAACAGGCTACGTCTTTAGAGAATCTCTGTCAATGCTTCTCGGGTTGGTGCGCTTTCTGGTAGTGCCCTTTTCTTCGCATGCTATCGCTTGGCTATTTATCTTGTTCATTTTGTACAACATATGCTCTACCTACATATACCTCGTTTCTTGGACAGTTTTATGTTGGATTGTAGTGACACAACTAGGCTACTAATTAGAGGGANTTTTTCAATGCTCTTGGAAAGGACTTTCGACGTCAGATGGTTGCGGTCGACAGCAGGAAGACACCATCGTAAACCCTATGGAAGAAGAGGTGAGACCTGTAGTAAGTACGTCTCAAATACAACATGAGAGCAAAGAAAACCGACTTTATTCAGCTTTCCGATGCTTGGGGTGCAGTCATGCAGTCGTCATGAACTTCTTGGCAGACTGAACTAGAGAGCTCTGAGGTGAGGACTCGTCGGAGGGCGTGTGCTCAGTTGAACAGGGGCCATTAATGCCCTGTTTGGACTACGCCACCGGACCGAACGGAGGTCCGAGATCATGGCCACGTGCGATATTGACCCAGTCGTCACGGCGGGCTTGCCGTCGCCAATGTGTGTCCTGGACCAAGACCGCCATCTTCCCCTCCCCTCGCAGTGTCCGGTTGTAGAGTTTTAGCATCCAATTTATCTCCCCCACTATGCCAAGGCAGGCAGTAGAGACTTCTATTTCGACTAGGCGCTCCTCTCGATTGAATGGGTCCAAGTCAGGTCTGTCTCTATGTAAACCTGATCTCATAACCGTTGAACGCAGTATGCCACATTACTTCCGTTAATAGACGTCGAGAGGACCCGGAAACACAGTACATCCTCCGGAAAGAGACAGACGAAGTCCAAAGCGTCTACGTCTAAGCCGTACGACGGACCCAGTGGCTCACGATCCGCTGGGGCAACCCAGCCAGAACCGTCTATCTCGAATCCGCACTTGGGCCTCAGGAGATCACGACGCATCACACCTGAGGAACTGATTCGGAGAGAGGCTGCTCTCCTGGCCCGTGAAAAGGAACTTGAGCACCAATCCCAAGAAATGAATCAGGTAATCGGTTCATTGAAGCAGAAGGAGGAGAAGATGATGTCAAGCTTAGCCGACCGTGAGGCGCAAGCAACATTGTCACAACTGGAACAGTTCGTTTGCCCCTTGTAAGTTTACATATATATCTATACCCGTTCGTCTCCTCACGGTCACCCCGGCAGATGCTACGAAGTGTTATCGGCGCCTCATACCTTAAACGCGCCGAAGTGCGGCCACACCTATTGTGGTCTTTGTATTCTGAAGTGGTTCTTCTCTCGACTTCACATATGCGGAGCGTGGCATGAATCTGTTGACTGTCCAATGTGCCGTGCAATGATTATACCTCCCGACCGCAATCCACGATCAGAAAGCTCTTTCCCGTTTATTCCCAATAGACTCGCCACAACAACGATTAGTACCCTTACCGACAAGCTCTCCGCCAGACCCGCGAATACCGCGATGATGGTCAAGCGCGAAGAAAGCGATGACATCCTGGTATCAGGATCGAAGCGGTCTCGGGGAAGAAATTGTTCTCGAGCTGCTCCCGCCAAAACTGAAGAAGGTGAAGCATCGCAGTCCCCGGATATAGATGGCTGGCGGGAAGGGGGAATTTTGAGAGACGAGTGGCTCAAGAAGGAAAGGTGAGAAGGCCGATATAAACCCAAAGAGTCTGCCTCTGACGATTCATTTTTGTGCACAGAATGGGGAAATTGGAGATGACCAAATTGCTCGAGTCGTGGCGGACGCTCCAGCACACCGATTTCACGTCTCTCAAGCACAGACTCGGTGTTTAAGTGCCTTTCCATTTTAGCTCCTCGGTGTTTGTTTTAGTGCCCTGGTTCGCGGGATGTACCCTTCCTTGTGTCACAAAAGTTGTAACTTCCTTATATTAATTATTCCCTTGCATTCACCCCTTTTTTCACTTTGCACACGATACTTCACGATACTTCGCTATGACGGACAATTTACTTAGTTACCTTTAATAATAGTCTTTCGGACCGGTGTATTCTGTCTACAGCTGTCTCTCCCATGTACTGGATCCCAAAGGATTGGATAACATCGCAAACAAGTGTACATTATTCGTTTATGAAACAACCATACGGTCACGCCCAAACAGGCTAGCATAATGTTGTCGGTCAGAGATAATAGCAACGCTCCTTGAGGGCACGCATGCCAAACATATCCTGTTGTGACATGCCAATGTTCAGCGTTCACAAACAAACGTGCGAGGTTAATTGTGAAACACACCCAATCCGACGGAGATATCCAAAGCTCAGAGACGCTCTCCATCTTTCCTAGAACAGCAGCGCCTTTCCAAGACAATACCCTAGGGTCGACTTCCTTCGGTGGTGGAATGATCTGTACCTTTTCCATGTTCGGCACCAAAGGTGTCGCGATCGCTTGTAGCCTAAAAAAGAAAAAAAATTCAGGGCGGACTCAAAGAGGAAGCAATATTAACAACCCTACCTGCTCTCTAGCGCATGCGCCATACCAGGAATTAACGCGGTCCCACCAATTACCAGGACGGCCTGAAGGTACTTGCGGATTTTATCATCGCCTCCCGCGGCTCGAGCACTATTAAAAATGGCCACATCTAATGGAAGCTTGCTTGCTTCAAACGGAACATCGATCGCCTTGACGGGTGCTTCCACAGGTGGAGATTGCGGCGGGGGTGCCAGGGCGAAGTCTAGAATAGGTGGTTTCTCTTCATCTACATCAATCACTTCACTGGGACCCTTCTCTCCGCCGCCTTCTGGTTGATCAATTGCCATTGCCTGAGAGTCAGGTTCAATTTTTGGCTGGGGAGCTTGGGTGGCCGGCTCTTCTGCAGCGGGAGGAGGCATTGTGGATGTGGATGGCTCTGAACTTGGGGCAGGCATCAAGTGTTGTGTGGAGATCGACATGGCCTTCGTCTTCGCGCGGTCAACGAGGCGGCAGAGGGTTTCTAGGTGTTAATAGACTTACCACGTTTTCAGTTTGGTGGCCAATAATTTCTTCAGTTACGTTAGGCGACAATGGTTTCAAGCCTTGAGTCTTGCTATCAAAGTCGATTACTCGGGGTTCAAAGAGACACTGCGTAGCAGCATCCCGTCAGCACCGGCCACGCGCAATGTAAAAGACAACCGCCTTACCATGGGTGCCAAAATGACCTCGTCATATGCTCTCAGCCCATACTTCTCAGTCTGAGCATGAGGCCGTCGAACTATGAAATCGTACAAATTAAGAGCAACATCACTCTAAGCGATATTAGCCGCGAGCCTACAACTTGGAGGCGAGGGAAGAGTAGTCACCTCTGCGAGCGTGCACAGGCGGGTTTTGAGGTCCTCCAGCACGGCCCAATCATACGAACGGTTCAAATCGGCATCCCGGTAGGGAAACTTAATTTGTTGCAAAAGAACATACAAGAATTCGGTGACATCGTCGCCGCCCATGTTCAGTGCCAAACTGTTCAAGAACATGTCAGCGAGTCTAGAATACCGGGAAAGGTGTTTTCGCACCGTGTATCAGGAAGAACGAGGCCTTCGTCGACGCAAGAAATTGTCGTAATTTTCGAGCCGATGTCAACAACACAGGCGTTAGACATCCCGGCGCCGTAGGTTGCAGCAAGCGACTCTTGCTGGGCGCAGAGTTGTTTAAAGCCCATAGTCACAAGGAGAAGCTGGACAAGCTCTCGAACATACGGTCTGTTGTACAGGTCCGGAATTACCAAAGCGACGGAGAAGTTCTGTGAATTGCGTGAATGGTAGTTCGACATCCACTTCCATAGTATCCACTTACCTTGTAATCTTGGCGGTTTATGTCCAACTTATCACGCAAGGTGTGCTCAATAAGTGTTTCCGTATCACTGAGCAGGAGCTGCATCGAAGCATAGTCTCTTGCATTAAAGTTTGCAGCGTGGATGGGCCATCGGACGCGGTAGCCCGAGTCTTCTGGATTGCCTATTCGAAGAGCCTGAAGCCAAGTGAGGATGACGCGTCGTCTTTCAGCAAACGAGACGAGACGAGACGCACCTCGTCGCCGACGACAACGTCAGCTTGCTCCACGTTGTCTAACCATTGGATTTGCTTGGGGTCTGAGGTGATGATTTCTGGTTTGAATTGCTCGTTGAACGTCGATGCAATGGCAGCGGCATTTGGTGTAACACGCAACTTGTAAAACCGCATCCTATCCCTTAGAGAAACTGTGATGATCGCGAGTTTCGTATCGAACTATAGCGTATTGGTTTGGACCTCACGACGAAGAGAGCGGACGACGTACAGGATCGCTCGACGCTGGAGTCACATCGTATTCATCCCCGTTCTGAGGAGGGTCGAATGACAGTCCCGAGTCCTTCTCCGACTTTCCACCAGGTCTTATGATGCAGTTTCGGTAAATGGGCCTAGGTTCAGTCGTGCTCGGAGTGTCCTTCCTGGCTACGACGCTAGGAACGGAAATTGGCGAAACATCGGACGCCCTTCCAATACGTAGATACCGAGACCCTGGATGAATGACCAGTACCTGAGAGCCGCGCCTGCCGCAGTTTCGTCAACCCAGTATTCATTGCTAAAGATCTAGGGAGGAGACGTACCGTCCATCACTAGGTCCATCTTCTGCTGTCTCGGCGCCTTTGCCTTTGGCCTGGTTCTTCCTGTACCACAGGGTTTGGGTCTCTGACTTTAGATAGGTCGAGCTGACATGCTTTGGGTTCGGTCTGAGGAAGAGTGAATGAGTCGTGGATATGAACGTGTGATGAAGTGAACATACACTAATGGGACATGAAATGTGGTATATCGAAATCCAGTATCATCTCGTTTTGCGTTGGGTATACCTCGTGGCATAATGGACTCGCTCAGGTGGTGGTTGAGGAGAAGCGTTCAATTGAGTTCAATGGTTCCACGCTCATTGCTTTGACATCACTTCTTGTTCTCTGACCACCATCATCGTGCCTCGTTGCGAAAAGTCCAAGGTTCTTGGGTCGAAATTACTTACTCTGCAACGCCCTCGAACCTTTGAACGGCATCCTGTCATGCAGGGACCCACTTGAATTCAAAATACCATATCACGTCAATCAAACCCCCAAATGCTGGAACCCCTTTATCGTTCGTCACACCCGCGGCGCGACATACGATTCTCCCAGATTTCAGCAATTTCTCTCTCCCGGTGCCTAGCTGCGACGGACAGGACTACGCATTGCCGTAAATGTTGCAAGATTCCGCGCTCTGGGACAACGGAATATGTCTTCCGACCGCTCTCACCTTTTTCCATCCCCCTCAGCCTTGGAACAACTCGCTGGCAATTCAAGTTCTGGATGACGTCGATCACATCTTCTTTCCTCTTCAGCTCGTTCAATTGTCCTTCACACACTCGGGGCGTCCCTGGGCGGCATCAATTTTACCGTTTCCAAATTCATCTCGATAGGCTAACGAAACTGTATCCTTTTGGTACACAACGAGGCTTTGGATATCTCTATCTGCTACATCGCATCCCGTACTCGGAGTGTGGTAGAGTATTCCTTCGTTAGGGGCTCTATTCTCATTGGAATGAGCGAATCTTGGATATCTAGGTTTGCAACCACTTGCTTGGGCCTAGATGGACGTTCCTGTGCCTAGACGGACATGACTCTGCCTGCCATTCTGGAGTCTTTATGTGCAACGCCAAATTCTATCCCCATTGGCGCCCTCCCTTCCTCAGCACTCTCCTTCATATACGGCAGGTAGGGTTGTGTGGTGCGGACCGGCGACAGCGGTCGGCGATCTCTCGCTCCTCCATTCTCCACGAAGTTCCATGCGCTGCATACAAATTTTGCATTTCTCGACTTCGCCCAGTTAATAAGCCTTGCCTCGACCCAAATTGACTTAATGCTTTCGCCGCAGTTCTCTTTCTCTGCGCCACTTTACTGCTGCCCGCATCCTTCACATTTGAAGTCACTGTCCCGTCCAATTTCCCCCAAGGTGACAAACGGAGACCCTGTCGTGAGTTCTCATCTTCCATCGGTGTCAGTGGCTGACGAAGCGCTTCAATCTTGCCTCTACACCACAGATCATAAATGGTGAATTAAATATCCTGTCAAATGGATTAATCGAAGGTTTGATTTCAGGTGGGTTGCATGCGGGACCCGTGGTGATGATGACGGCCTTGGAGTGAGTGAGGCGCCCTTCAAATATGCTCATTCCGAATACTGGGCTCAGCATGTTCCCGAATTCTGGAGGCGCGGGATATGCAGGGGCCCACCGTCACGATCTAGACACACCCGCGCTTTAAATGCTTGGAAAGGCTTTGTGGCAATTTTCGAATTCTATTGAGGTTTATCTCGTGTTAAGCATACGCTCCAGCCTGACCGTCATATCAATCGCCACTGAGAGCTGCTCTACGTGAAATGAACTGCAGCAGGTTAATGTCTTGCTTTCTCGCTCAACGGCTGTCTTCTGGCTGGACGCTGTCAAGCGATTTTATCGGGCGTACGGTGGCTACCTTGATTCTCTGGATCCTCGCTGTTCCCGCGATGGTTTCCAAGCCCGCTTCCGAAGGCGCCTGGTCCAGCGTAATCTACTCGTCATCGCTCTCAGATTTTCGGTGGACGTGGTAACACGAAGTGATCCGACGCGTGCTCAAGAGGATCAGATGTACGAAACGCGCTCCAGTTCGCACAATCAGTGTTTTGACCCCGAAGTCAACGCTGATCATACTCGCGCTGACCGAAATCTTCAAATCATATGCAACGTTCAGGAGAGGTAGTTGGAGTGCTGCGCATTTACGAAGGCGCGCCTAGGGGGCGGACGGACGCTTCTTGTCACGTATTGGACGAACGGCGCTTTCCTGGTTGTCACGGAGGCGCTCATTGGAACTGCCCAAACGCGGGATGTGGCAAGAATGTCGGGATGCTCCAACTCTTGGGATTTGGACTGCCCAATTTAGGTGAGCCTTTTCAATTCAGCTTCCGTCGCATGGATCTCTGAATCTTAACCCAGCCGATTCCCGATCTCACCTCTCTTTTCTCACATCCCTATCACCCCATTACCTCATGCGCGCCCGTAGCCGTATGGGTGGACTTTGTCATTCTTGACGAAGGAAGGTTTCATATAGGCTCCTTTTGCGTCGTCCAGCAGCGGAGGGATTTGGGTTTTGCATGTGCTGGAGCATGCAATGAAGGTTGAGTTTGAAGCGAAGGGGGTTATACGCAGGCCAGATGTCGAACGTGACGCACCCGCGCCCCCAGTCTGGTTTCATGAAGATAGAGTGCGTCTCCCGGGCATCCGGTTCACCGTTCTGTAATGGGGTTTCCAAGCCCCTGCATACATACCAGGTGAAGTAAGTTGGAGATCCGACCTAACCGGGATCATCGTGACAACTGAAATCGTCTATTTAGGTGTCCACGAGGTTCCCACTGACAAGGATTGTCGCTTGTCAAGGCAGGACTGAAAATTGTCATCTGTTTGGTGGGGGGGGACGTAAGGGTGCTGTGTTGTGCTCAAGTTGTGTACAACTGTGGGTGAGTGGCGGGGCAGACTCGGTGCGCCGTTGGGACGCCCCGCGATCTCCGGAAGATGGAGTTCAACGCTCGCTTGCTGTTCAACCACCACCATTCAGCGCATCTCAGTAAGCTGTACGCAAATATATAAATGCGAAGATTGTATGTATGGAATCTGTCACTTGTCAGAGGGTAACGTTTTTTCCAGACGCAAACCTTGTTTGAGTTTCGCAAGAGAAGCTGGCATCTGGTGATGACGGGTGCTCCAGAGAAATAGAGCTGAAAAGATTGCGAAGATGTACATGTACGTATGCGTAAGCATTTAATTGAGGAGAGATGCGACCGCTGTGGCCATAGGATTATTAGACTTTTGTGAAGGCCCTGCTTGGAGCTGGGAAATTTCCACGACGGTTGGGGTGGTGGAGGCAGCGGCGATCTGAGATCTGGCTGTTTGTTTGGTGTGGGTGCAGTACGATATAGACGCCCTGTGTAAGGCGATATTGCATTCCACGATGATTCTTTGAATGAAGAAAAATGTTTATCGTTCGAATTGGGATGCTATCGGAGGAAGAGGACGAGAAAATCGCCCGCGGATGCAAGCCGAAGGAGCAAGCTGGGAGAGGAGGAAGACAACTTAGTGGACTCAGACGCGGCAGTGGCAGCCGGATAGAGATCTATGCCGTTGGAATCGTTGGTGAAGGAGAGGAAGAAGTAGTGAGGGAGGAAGAGAAGTATATGGGAGGGAATGGAGGCATCGCGTGACGGAGGGATGGACGCTTCGGGACGCAGAATTCTAGAAATGGCCGAAAGGGGAAGCGATATGATATTATATCTGTGTTTTTTCTTTGATTGTTCGGCAGTGGGCAGGGAATCTCAGCGAAGGCTGAATGGAGTGTTGATGGAGAGGACGGATGATCCCAGCCAGAGAGCCAATCGTGGGCCGCGAACTTGAGGCCGTCACACAGAAAATGGCCAATTCGGACCAATTGCGGCTGCTTTCCCCGCATTACCGTCCATCGCAATTAACCATCTCGTCACGTCACGCCGGATCGAGATTTCGGAAGCTTCAACAAGTTGTCTATTGACAAGTCCTAATGCTGCTTTCAAAACCAGTCCCATTACTGTCTCCAGCTGTCGTCGCTTCTCTCCCTGGCGCTCTGTCTGCCCGCCGTCCGCGCTGCTCCTAGCTGGCCCCTCGCGCTACTGTCCAGCACACCACTAGCCATGCTCTCCCAGGTCCACCCCCAGACGCTCCACCTCCAGATTCCGAAGTATGCCAGCGATTACCCTTCGCATATCGCACCAGTGGATCGTCAGAAGGCTAGTGCTTCGCCGGCCTTTTATACAGGTATCTCCTCCATGGTTTCAGCTAGTCTGTCACCTGTTCGTCCAGATTCGAGGGGCGATACTTCCGACAAGGCCCATCGCTTTCCTTCCCCAGCGTCGCCACACGAGAATTCCACCGACTTCGAATTGGTCGGTCGCTCTACCGGCCCCTTCGACTCGAACGTCTGCCAGGCGGGTATTTACAATAGTTCCAACACTCCATCCTATTCGTCCCAGCCCCAGCCAGCTTCCTCCGTTCCAGACGCACCATCTTGTCGCTTCATTATTAATAGCGCCTCCGGCCTAAGGGACTCTGCCACAGCTGTCCATTATCTTTCAGACTCGCCATCTCCAGTTGACGTGCAACCACCTCCATCTTTGTCTCATACATCATCAACACCTCCTTCGCAAGACCGCTTCCCCCATTCTGTCCATCCGCCCTATTCCGGACCTGATCGGACAATCTCCAACCCAAATCCTAATTCAGGACGATCCTCTACCGGGGAAATGGATAAGTACCCTCCTCTCCAAACTCCAAGCAGCCTCCTTGATCAGCGAAGGATGTCCGAGCCTGCTCTCCACAGCGGAGGGCCCATATACCACGGCTCATCCACCGACGTTGCCTCTACTGGCCGTCAACAACCAGCCCTCCACTACGACTACTCCAAGTCGCCTTCGTTAATGTATCTGACCCCCGCTCTTCACCGCGGAGCCAGCACCGGGTCTCTGCGAGACCTCCGTCATCAACATTACCAGTATCCTCCTTCAAACGGGGGATGGAAACACGACCACTCCTTAGATCACCAATACGAGCAAGCCGGCTCACTCGAGGAGCCTCTCTCTCCTTTCCAGCCGAGCTTCAGCGGGAGCTTGGCCAGTCCGACGGGTGCTCCATACTCCCCCATCAACGACTATGGCCCTTCCCCTCCGGGAACTGGCACATCTACGTCGTCGTCTGGGCCGATGAGCGCTGGGGTTCCAGGGCAACAACCCCACCCCTTCCGCTCCCCGCAACGCAGCATGAGTGGCCCAAGCCACTCTTCCCTCGATGGTTCCGACCGCAAGAATTACTCATTTATTGCGCTGCCTGGAAATGCTGTCAAGAAGCGACCTCGTCGTCGGTACGACGAGATCGAGCGGCTCTACCAGTGCTCCTGGCCCGATTGCGCCAAAGCTTACGGAACATTGAACCATCTCAATGCTCACGTTACTATGCAGAAGCACGGCCCGAAGCGTAGTCCAAACGGTATGTGCAATGCAGTACTTTGTATACTCGTTTATTGATTATATTTCAGAGTTCAAAGAGCTCCGCAAGCAGTGGCGGAAAGCAAAGAAGGAGGCAGAAAGCACTAGTTCATCTCTAGAGTCTCTTCGCCGTGCGAGCTTCAGCGTTTCTCGCGATTATGACTACGACGCTTCCCGCTTCGCCTTCTCTACTTCAACCCATCGGCCCCATCTCCTGGACTTCCCTGCATCAATGCAGATGCAGCAGTCCTTCAACCACGGACAATACCCGGATGGTGTGGATGAAACACGACATCCTAACTATCCTAGAGGCGAACACTCCGTCCATCTTGCTTCCTCTAGGGCCCAATATGACGATGGCCTCCCGTCGTCGTGGCAGGGGCTTCCAGCGGTGCCATCAAGGGATACGCCACCTAGTTATGCTTCTCTGCCCTACCCACTGACCCAACAATCTCACCATGCCCAATCCATGGTCCCAGAGTTAGGTCTGCCCAACTCAGTGCCTTTCCCTCCGTCACCTCGTCGCGCGATCAATAGACTGCCAGCCGACAGCACTCTTCTTACTCCACTCAATGCCTATCATACTCAACCGCTGGCTCCTGCTCTGGACCAGGCAGGTTATACACCATATAATTTCGATCCCTGCGACAGCGATAATTCAAGGCCAAGCACTGGACATACCAGCGCCAGTGCGAATTTTACAAGCGACGATGACTACCGCCATCGTCTCTAATTTATTGGTTCCANTTTTTTTTTCTTAGTTGTACAACACACGGTTTTTTATAGGTCGTTCACCATTTCCAAACCTCTTGACATCTTTTCGCATATTCTATTGTCGCTATCGTTTTTTTGTTACTCGTATGTTCCTCGGTAATCATGCTTTCTACATATGTTGCTTTCGTTCATCGCTTTTTTGTCGTACCAAATCTCTTGCACTTTGCATGTTTATTAGTTTCTCATCGTGTACTCCACCGCTGCATCTTATTATCCCTGTATACCGCGCCCCTTCATCGCCTGCCGCGATACTGTATCAACGTTGCCATGAGCTTTCCACATGTGCCGGAAGTTTTACAAACGTTAATTAGAGGGATAACAGCCGACGCTTCTCAAGAACCCGCCCGATGGGCGGTGCGCACAATCTATTCCCGTCGACCAGTGCCGAGAGGTAACAGAGACCAGGATATGCCATCCTGCGGGGCAGGGTCTGCTCAGAATTTCGGGAGACAGAAGCTCCAGCCTGCTCTGGCTGCTGACCCACTTGGGTCTTTCATATTTCCTGGAATGATTACAGGCATTTGGTGAAACTTCGTAACGTAACTGGATCCACGTGAGAATGTGATTTTCGCGTCCGGAAGCTCTTCATAACCCGTTCGAAGCAATCGAAGCCCAGCATGCAGAGTTGACGGGGTGCTTCTTTGGGCTTGTCAAAAAAAATGACACATTCCTTTTGATGGGTTCTCTCAGTTCTTTTGGGCAGGGTCTTTGACATCTCTTCACTGCTCCCTCTTCTGTGTCGAAGGCATTTATTTTCGAGCGTGGGCGTGTTTTCCTAACAACGACATGAACGGAAGAATGGTATGCTGCGCAAGTCTGAACGTCCCGCGGGTATGCACGCCCCGTGCGCTTCGAAGTTTCCATCTCTTTTGCCTTCTTTAATTGGTATCGTAATTATAAGCAATCTTCGAATCCCTGTCCAGGAATTCGCAGCACATTGTTGAACGTTCTGTTGACACTGCTCGCATCCTTTCATACGGACAATTATGAGAATTATGAGAAAGTTCATCACGAAGGGTGAAAACTTTTTACATTGAAAGATCTATTGAACCTTGAAGTGTGAAAATGTACACCTAGAAACTCAATGTTTGTTGTGATGATGGTAAGGCAACTGTGGTGCGGCCTTGTTTTATCTTGTGATCGCGAAGGCTTCCTGTGCCCGGTGCTGTCATTACCCTGCGACGCGGAAGATAAATAACGCAGGACACGGAGTGCGGTGAGCTGGGCCGGCCACGCCAAAGGTTGCCCTCACACTTACGAACTGTGCATGCGTCGCAGCGAAGGTCCCGACTGACCGCGACCGGCGCCAGCGACAACAGCGCGAGTTATCAATCGGGCGAATTATTTCGCAATTGAGATTGTCGTCAGATCCGACGCCTCTGATACGAGTTCTTGTACAGGTATGTGCATATGCAGGTACACACCGGCTCTTCGAGCTGATGGTGTCCCGACCCCGCTTTGTCATAACACGTAGCAACGACCGAGGCACAGAGGCGCAAAGAAAATGGTGGTTTCTTTCTCTGAACAGCCATAGGGGGTCCTGGTGGTTGACGGAATGCTCGCCGGCGGTCGCAGGGAACCGCGTATCTGGAAGCGAATAAGAGGTGCGGATTTTTTTCCTTCCTGCACTGGTGGAAGCGAGATAATAGCCTTGAGAAGGCAAACATTTTCGATACAAACAAAAGAAGTTTGTCGNAAAAAAAGAGGGCTCGAGAAGGTCAAAGCGATCTCCCCCCCCGTTTCGAGTTGCCTGCGGAAAGACGGTGAAATCTGTTTGTGACATTGACGCGGGCTTGACGGGAAGAATGCGCGCTGGCGGCGGGGGCTCTCCTGCACCATCCAGCTGGAAGGACGGAGAATTCGAAAGCCAAAGCAGCTTTATGTCGCTGATAAAGGCCGACAGTACAAGGAGTGTCTGAATTATGGAAATTTGAATCATCGCGCAAGACCGGAGATAGAGTTGCGCACAGCAGCATCGAGGGGTATGATAAACCAGTTAGGAACATAGAAAGAAAAAGTTATTTAGGAGTGCAAATGGAGACAAACGGGAACGGGAGTCTGTCCATGCACGCGTTGAAGAGCAGAGTTGTCTCTTGAGCCTTGAGGTGGTAGTCCGAACGCCGCCGGTGTCGTTGTGCCAAACCTCCGGCTAGCGGGGATTGGCATGATCCGGTCGGGGGAAGACCAGGTCACTTGCTGCGGCACAGCCAGGTGACGACATCGACGAGTGGATCAAAGCACTGCGCACGCACTGGAGTCGAGGTCTCGATAGCTTCTTCTCTCTTACCCTCATCAACCCCCGCCAGTCGTTCTCACCACTGACCCTCAACACTACTAGGAGAAGCGAGCATCAGCCCGGGCGTCTTCATCAAGGTTCAGCATCTTCACCGGATCCCTGGAACATTGCAGCTGTCCTGGACGTGGGTATTCAATATCTTATCGGCTTTGCACAGCGCTCATTGAACATCTAGCACTCAGCGTGATGTCCTTTCTTACTGAACTTCCGATCGAGATTCTGCAAGACAATCTCTTCCCATTCTTACCTGCAAAGGACCTGTTGCATCTGACGTGCACCAATAAAGTATACGTTTCATGTTGGATCCTTAGAAGAGCAGAAACTGATTCTTCATCATCAGTTTTTCTCTATCGTTTGCTCAGATGATGCCGTCTGGAAGCGTAAACTGGTCGCCGATTTCAATTTCACAGGGGCAGGTACCGCTCGCACCACTGGATGGAAGGTGATATATCGGGGTCTTCACAAACCTAAAGGTAAATCAGCATCCTGTGTGTGCCTTCACCAGCGATTGATGTTATAGGAACTATCAGTCTATGTATGGGGGTACGATTCATTCCTCCTTGCCCCATCAACGGAGATTGAGCTTTCTGCAGAGAACGTAGAAATGGACGACTCGGAGCCCTCGATCTGCCCGCCTCCAGCGTTTCTGGAATTCCGTTCCCATT
Organism: Candolleomyces eurysporus; assembly: GCA_027579435.1. Taxonomy (NCBI): domain Eukaryota; kingdom Fungi; phylum Basidiomycota; class Agaricomycetes; order Agaricales; family Psathyrellaceae; genus Candolleomyces; species Candolleomyces eurysporus. The sequence continues at coordinate 234,141 of JANBPK010000709.1, read as the reverse complement.
CCAGCTCAAGATTCCCAGAGCTCGGATCGTGAGGCTCATAGCTGGTGGAACGTGAGTTTCTCCACAAGATCTTTCTCTCAGAAGGTTGAGCATACTCTCTTCAGGTCATTCCATGCCTTGGATTCCGAAGGCAATATCCACGTTTGGGGCAAGTCCTCCTCCGAAATGAAGACTGATATATCGTAATCTCAATGGAACTATAGGTACCCTCGCTGGTGAAGCGTATGCCCCAAATCGCCCCGGCTTTTCTGATCCTGGCAAAATGGCGCCGACCCCCCACAGGTTATTGATGCCCTCTCCCATTCGGAGCATCAGGTATGTGATGACACTACCCTATCCGCACGGTGGCTTACTCTTAGCCGGCAGTTGCGGAAGGTTCCATGCTTCTGCAATGGACTCCCAGAACAGAGTCTGGACTTTCGTCAATTGGGGGAGGCCTTTCTCCATTGATTCTCCCGTTCTCCGTGATCCCGGTTCTCCACCCATACAAGTCGAATGTGGATGGGGGTTCACTTCAGTGCTCACAGCTACCGGAGATGTGTTCGTCTGGTGGCCTTTCAGCCGTCCTTTGGAGCAGATCCTCGAGGAGAAGAACACCGCTTTCGATTCGGATCCTGATAAGCGCGCGGATGCGACGGCCGAGAAAGAGATACCATGCGCAACTTTCACTATCGATTCCTTGAACTTAACCAGGCTACCTGCTCTTCCCGAGCTCCCTCCCCTCAAGAAGACTGGAGTGGAAGAAAGCTCTCCCATTCCCCAACTCATTCAGATCGCCGGACTCGAAGGATATCTGATCGGCCTGACCAATTTTGGCCACGTCCTCAAATTTGGCAAGCTCGATGATGCGGACGCTGCTTCAAGCGGAAGTTGGAACTACGTGAGTTTAGGGCGGTGTTGGTTCTTTATTAAAGTCTGATTAACTCTTCCTCTGAAGCTACCCCAATTTAGCAATATTGACCTCATCCGACAAAACAAGGTGTTCAATGAGACCAATGGTGAAGCATCAGTGGCTGCTCCTGATGCCATGAAGATTACCCATGTAAAATTGTTTCTTTGCTAGTCGGTGCGCTGTACTAACACTCGTTTTCAGATCACGGCCAGTTTCAGACACTTCTTCGCCTATTCCACTGGGTCGAGTTCGCTGGTCTTAATTGGTACGAACGACACAACGCCTGAATCGAAGCCCGAGATCAAGTCTGAGCTGCAAAACCGCTCAGTCATAGCTGTAGCAGTTGGAGACTGGCACAATGCTGCCCTAACCTCGGATGGAAAGGTCCTAACATGGGGGGAGTTCTCTTCCGGTGCCCTCGGTTTGGGAGATCCGGGGAAGTTGGAACTTGGTACCCCTGGAGGATATGCACGATCTACAGGAGATCAGCGCCGAAGGAGGACCCCACCTACTGTCGACACGCCCGCTCAAGTAAGGTTCGATCATGGAGTCAAGCAACCTCGAGATAGATTTGCTTTCGCCATCACTGCAGCTGGGTGGCACACAGGAGCGCTCGTAATGGACTTGGATGTGGGTCCTGAATGATAATCTCTTCACAGCATGCTCGTTGACTGATATGCTCTCCCCCTTCCCCTTCTTTGCAGCCCAATGGAGACGAAGAAGACGTATATGAAATGGAGGAAGACGATGAACCAGTATATCCGAGCAACATCCCTCTCGATCCACGCACTTACGAAACCCCACCCATCATACCTGGTCCATTCAGGATTGGAATCGCACACGGACGGGGGCTTGCAGGAGGCTTTGGTCGCGGAAGAGGCGGTTGATTTATTCTTATCAGTTATGGATGGACAAGAATCGTCGGAACGGAATAAGGAATCTTGTACAACAATCTGTGAACTATGTACCGAACGAAGGACAGTGGGAAGTAAAAACGAATGTACGACTCTCTTTGTATAACAGCAAATATATCTTTAGGTGAAGCGACTGAAGAGATTTCCGAGCCGCAGTTTAGGGAGGGGTATACGACTCCTAGTTGTCTTCGTGCTTGAAGCATCGTCCTCGCGCTCACGCCGAGCCTTGTTCTCGTCGAGACTCCAAGCGGATTGAATGGTCGGCAGGCCGAACGAAATGGGTCTGTCCATCTTCATTATCCTGCTTAATGACCGTCGAGCGAACGAGTTCTTGGTTCGCGGTGCAGGTCCGATGATCACAGGAGGGGCCTGAGAAACTGGCTTCTTGAGCGATGGCTTGGGTGGAGCTGCCTGAGCACTCGACATCTCGCGATTCCTAGGAGGAGTGGCCGATGGTGCTCTGAGCGAAGAGGCTTGAGGAGGCACCTGTCGTAACCACGGGCTGTTAGGCCTGGGAGGGTCCTGCGGCTGGGACGGATAGTGCCGTGAATCCATATCCTCCGAGTCAGAAGATTCGGGAGGGTACCGCCTTATGGTAGTAGGAAGAGGCGCGAAACGAACTTGTTTCTTGTCAGCCGCGAAAATCAGAGGTCCCTTTCGCGGAAGACTCATCGAGCGACTGCTATTGCTTCTGGAAGCGGAATGTGACCTGGACGGNCCCCCTGAGAGTCTGGCTGATATTCCTGCGACGATGGGATGTCGGCCTGCGGATTGAACTTTCCGACTCATCCGAACTCGATGTGCTGATCGAGCTGATTCTCGTGGCTGCTAGAGCTACGTCGCGTAGAGGTCGAAGTCTGACTACTGGTACTTTGTGTGACGTCACCTCCTTGGCTTTGACCTGGAATGAAGCTGTCGTCGCAGGGTACAGGATAGATAGTGTGGTCCCCAAGTCGTTCCCCGTCAATGGACTAGAGACAGGCTTGACGTCAGTCGAAATGTCGGTCGAAGGGTCGTGGAGGCTGTCCGCAACAAACGGAATGGAAGGCGAGTCGGCGCTGGTGTGGGTAGTCTGAGTTGCTGGTGGAGTCGTGACCGTTAGCGCCGCACACTGGATTCGTAGAGCATTGATCATATCAAAAGTCCCGATAGACTGCCTCTTTGACGAAACTCGCTCTTTCTCTCGCGGAGATGCAGTGTATCGAGGTGGATGAGGTATCTTTGTCTTCATTTTTTTTTCTATCCTCTCGTAGCGGCGATGGACGTTTCTTGGGAGTACTGAGCGGCTTGGGCACATTCCGCAGCTTCGAGGGAGTCGGGATCGACGTCTTAGTCCGTGAGGGAGTGCGATTGTTGGAAGCCGACGTGCGTGTTTCAGCTGCCATGCCAGAGCTCTGATTTCTCTTTCCGCTAGTTCCTTTTGCTGCTGACGGGGAGAGAGACGTTTGGGCTGACACCGCGTCGCGCTTAACGCCCAAACACGGTTCGGGCGAAGGCACGGCCCTGCGTGAAACGTCGACCTCGTGGCGCCGACGCATGGTAAGTCTCGCCCTGGAATAAATAGCCGGGGGATAGAGCGATCCCTCTGGAATCCATTCCAAGGGCTTGACCATTTTATCCCCTCCCCATGGAACATGTCCCGGAGCGTCGGCGCTATCAGCGAGACTCCTCTACGAGATGCATCATTCAATCATGAGGATCGTACTAGGATGCTGAGAAAGACGTACCACCCATTTGGTGACGCATGTCGACTCCTTTGAGATGCCTTGAAGCCGAGGCGAAGTTGGCGCGGCGAGCGTGATTCGAGAACTTTGATTGCTGGAGAAATCTGAGCCGCCAGGTGTCGGAATTGGTGTAAGCAGCAAAAGGTTATGGCTGAGCGGAACGAGACTCGTGGTAGGTATATCCTCGGGCTTGGGTATAGTTTCAGGAAAGCCGACGGCAGAAAGGGAAGCAGTGATGGTCTCTGAAGCAAGGGACGGGAGAGTGGATAAAGAGCGAGAAAAGCTGAGCAAACTGAGATTGATGGATTCGGGACAACTGTTAGAGCGAGCATGAGGGCGTTTACACGGAGGGCAGCATGTGCAGGCCATTGTGCAGCGAAAGAAAAGGGATCAGACTGGAATATGACCTTGTTTCTGGATTATGATTGTGCTGACAGACCGGGGCTGACGCCGACCAACAAGCCGTTTTTGGCAGTCGGATGGTCTTAAAAGGATAACTGGCGGCTTGCGGTTGGCGGGCCTGTTCGGACCGATCGCGGAGAAATGTCGCTGACCCGCTTACAGTCTTGAGCCGTGTGCAGAGATGGTCATATACCCCGGAACATATCGTTCCTAGATATGCCCTTGCCCCTTCTCTTCTTCCATGTCGTCCCAGGCCACAGCCAGCCCCCTCTTCCTTGGTCTCGACCTCTCCACTCAGCAGCTTAAGGCCGTCCTCATTAAAGAGGACGCGACCATCGTCCACGAGACTTCGGTGCACTTCTCCAACGATTTGTCGCACTACAACACCACCAGCGGAACATATCATGGCCCTGGTGAGGGAGAAGTCACATCTCCAGTTGCGATGTGGCTCGAAGCCATAGATCTACTGTTTGAGAGGATGCGCAAAGAGGACGTTTCGTTCTCGGACATTGTTGCCATCTCAGGGGCCGGTCAAGTAAGTCAACGCTCCGAGATCTCCGCACATCTTCAACTGATTAGATTGGTAGCAACATGGCTCGGTGTATTGGTCCACGAAAGCTGAATCATTGCTCTCTAACCTCGATCCTACCAAGAGTTTGACTGAGCAACTGTCCCCCGACGCTTTCTCTCTGGATAAATCCCCGATCTGGCAAGACCATTCAACCGAGGAGGATTGCATCCGATTGGAAAAAGAAATCGGTGGACCACAGGCTCTTGCAGATCTTAGCGGCAGCAGGGCCTACGAGCGTTTCACGGGAAGCCAAATCTCCAAGGTAAAATCAATGTGATTTCCTTACTTGTAGCGGCCTCTCACTCGTAATCAGATTCGTAGACTGAAACCAGAGATATACGAGGCGACATCCAAGATATCTTTGGTTTCGTCTTTCATCCCTTCGGTCTTCCTGGGTGCCTTTGCCCCCATCGAAGTGTCTGATGCCAGTGGAATGAACTTGACGAACATCCTTACCGGAAAGTGGGATGACCGTCTGTTGGATATTTGCGGAGGTCCGGAGCTTAGATCGAAGCTTGGCCCTGAGCCAGTATTAGGAGGGGTCAATCTCGGAAAAGTCAGCAGCTGGTGGGTAAAGCGATGGGGTTTGAATCCGGGTATAAAATTCGTCTCTCTATAGAAAAAGGAGAAACTAACTCATGAACTACTAGAATGCATCGTCGCACCATTCACCGGAGACAATCCAGCAACTGTTATATCACTTTCCAGTCCGGGCGATGCCGTTCTCTCCCTTGGAACGTCGACCACCTTCTTGCTTTCTGTTCCACCTTCGGATATCGCGCCTAAACGCTTCACAACTTCGCATCTCCTTGCGCATCCCACCTCTCCGAATGGCCAAATAGTCATGTTGTGCTATAAAAATGGTGCTTTAGCCAGGGAGAACGTTAGAAACAAGTACGCCGACAAGCATTGGACCAAATTCAACGAGCTCGTACAAGCGACGCCTGCAGGCTGCGCTGGATACCTTGCCCTGTACTTCCCTCTCCCTGAAATCATCCCTCCGGGCGTTCAGGGTGAACATTGTTTCTCGTACAATGTCGCTGACCCAGCGAAGGAAGCGCCTAAACCCATAGACGACGTCCCTCCCAATGTCCACTGCCGAGCCATCCTCGAGTCCCAATTCCTTTCCATCAGGTCCAGGATCGCGGCTATTCTCCCTCCCAACGCCCCTCATCTTCGCCGGTTGGTCATTTCTGGTGGTTCCTCCGCTAACCCAGTCATTCGCCAGATAGCTGCTGTAAGTATACGTCCATTAGAGAGATCCCAATTGTTCTCATAATAATTTTCTTGATAGGATATTTTCGACATGAACGTCTATGTCTCGACGACCAAGGAGGCTGCCGGTATGGGAGGCGCACTTCTTGCAAAGTACGCATGGTGGAAGATCAGGAATCCAGAAGGGACTTTCGAGGATATGACAGGAGGTGAAGGGGTTGGAGAGAGTCGAGTTGCAGAGCCTAAGAAAGAGCAGAGCCAGATTTATGATGCGTTAGTGCCTATCTACACCGCTTGCGAGGAGGCGGTGGTCGCAGCAAGTGCCAGTGGGTAAATGCGGACAAAAGGAAAGAAATTTGGAGGAATTAATGTATAATTCAATTTATGTCTGCAATAGAGAAACAAGTATCTGTTTTTATGGTCGACATCGATACCGGCACCCGACGTCGACACCGTCGGACCGGTGGTTGGACGTTGACATCACGATCAATTTCTGCTTGTCACTGTTCTTGGTGTTTCTCTGCTTCACCCAGCATCCGTGAATTGTGCTTTACTCCTCCTCGGAGCTCCCAGACCCATTGTCCTCATTTCTCGCGTATTATTCACATTTCTGGGTATTAGTGGATGGTTTTCCGCAGGTCACTCTTGGCACTGTCCGCCTTCCGCTTACATACTGTTCGAAACGCCGCCTTACCAACTTGCATAGCACCTCGGACATCTACACGAAAGCCATATTGCTTCGACCTCAAGCAGAAAAGGGCAATGTCTGAGCTTGCACCGTCCCGGAAGCGGCCTCTCGACGAGCTCGAACGTGAAGATGTATCGGAGCCTTCCACTTCTAAACTGCAAAAGTCCGACACCTGCGCTGGCGAACAGCAAGGATCTGAAGACGTCCAGATGAAGGATTCAACAACCCCAAAAGCCGATGAGCCTCATTCCGATGGCGGCAATTCTGATTCCGAACAGCACTCAGAAAGCAGTGAGAGGATTCAGCAACAGAAGAAGGCGAAGAAAACGGAATCGGGTCGAGCCCGTCGGAAAAAGAAGAAGGGCGACCAGGACGAATCGGAGGGTCCCAAGAAAAGGCAGCCTCGGATGCGGAGGCGAGCTACGAAGGAGGAGGAAGACGCGGCGAAGGAGAGGAAGGCGCAGGCGGAGGCGTTGGGTATTCCGAGTGCACCTCGATATCCAAAGCGGCAGTCTGCTCTCCTCATCGGTTTCTGTGGCTCTGGATATAGTGGCATGCAGATGTGCGTAATTGCCTATCTCTTCGGCCATCCTTGGCGCAATATAATTCAGTTTGCTGAACGAGTTTGAATCTATTTCAATTGAATTTCTAATAGACAGCCAGACAACATCAAGACCATCGAGGGTGTGCTGTTTAAAGCTTTAGTCAACGCCGGGGCCGTATCGCAGGATAATGCGGACGATCCTGTCAAGGTAATTCCGTGCCCGCCAATCCTGGAATTTGGAGATTAACTCCAGGCGATTTAGGTTAGCCTTGCGAGGGCTGCCCGAACCGATGCGGGTGTTCATGCAGCGGGTAATGTCGTATCTCTCAAGATGATCATTACAGTCCCTGGAGTCAAAGATCTCGTTGCTCGCATCAACGAGGAGTTGCCGCCCGAAATCCGTTTATGGGGTTTTGTAAGTTCCAGACGCACTTTGTCCGCTCAGAGTACCCTCCAGGCTGAAGGTTCTCCTTCTCTAGGTCCGGGCTCAGAACTCGTTCAATGCCAGGCTGTCTGTCCATTTCCCATGACAATCAGAAAAACCCTCGCTGAACTCGATCTTTCACAGTGTATGCGATAGTCGGAAGTACACGTACTATTTCCCAAGCTACCTATTAATACCCCCAAAACCTGGATCTGGTCTCTACGACAAGCTTCGAGGAAAAGAAGCCTCAACGGAAACATCAGAAGTCGAGTCCTCACCAGTACACCCGTTCTGGCAGGAGAGTGCAACGGGCTCGCACGAAGAAGATCTGGCCAGGAAACGAGCATGGAGGGTTGGTCCAGCGGAAATGGAACGCCTACGAAAATTCGTCAAGAAATACGAGGCCAGTCACAATTTCCACAACTTTACCGTTGGTCGCGAATTCGGTGATCGCAGTAATGTCCGATTTATGAAGGAGATTCGGGTAGGTACTCTGAAACGCTATGGCGATCTCGTCCTCCAAACTAAAAAATAATGAACTCTCGATCGACAGGTGGAGGATCCTGTAGTCCATGGCGATACAGAATGGATCAGCGTGCTCTTCCACGGCCAGAGCTTCATGCTGCACCAGATCGTGAGCATAGCGCATCTCTCCCGTTCCCGCATCTACTATTACTTACGATTCAATTACAGAGAAAAATGATGGCCGCTTTGGTTCTAACATGCAGAATTGGTAGTTCTCCAGAGATCGTCGATGAGGTATGTGGATCTCATTCGCATCCTCACAAATGACTTCTTGGTTGCTGCTTCTCGGTTTTGTATTGACACCCGCGAATTTCGACAGTTGTACAAAGCTCCGATGGTGTTTATCCCTAAAATGCCATCACTCGGCCTTCTGCTAGAGGAACCTCTTTTCAACTCATACAATGGGAGAATGACTGTACACAATCAGAATTACAAACCCACCGACGCCGATTACCGACCCCTCATCGATTTCGACCTCCACAGGGAGAAAATCGACGCTTTCAAGGAGGAGTTCATTTACAAGAATATGCGGGGTATAGAGGACCGCAGTGGGCTGTGAGTTCTCGTACCCATCCGTGTTCATCGATGCTTCGTTCCCTCGAACTAATTTTTTTTTTTTCCAGCTTCGATGCATGGGTTCGTTCGGTCGATAAATATTCGGGCGACGATCTGTTGTGGTTGAATCGAGAAGGAAAGGTTCCGCAAGAATGTGTAATCATCAAGGGAAAATGGAGGAGCAATCCTTTCAGGGAAAAGCGAGTCTTCGACACGACCTCTTTCCCATCTACTGCTATTGTGAAAAAGCAGTTGCTTGAGGAAGCGGAAGCGGCGGAAGAAGACGAGGAGGAAGAGGTGTTGGACAAGAAGCATTTGGCTGAAACGGAGGGTTGAAGTGATTGTATTACCATACATCTAATTGTCTACACTCCTCACTAGTCAGTACATCACCTGTCACAATCCCTCATAAATGGAAAAACCCAAAATCTTGAAGTCAGTTGGTTTATGTCTGGAATTTGCGCATGGTTTGGATTTCATCGAGCAATGCTTGCAGACGATCATCGTCAAGTTTTACCAGACTGTGAAGAACAAAAGGTGATTCAGGATGACAAAAGCACCTTCAGCGAACGGTTTGCGGACCTTGGGATGATGCTCTTCGCCTCTTCAGCGGTTGCAGGGCACAGATTGGCAATCTGCGCTGTCTCGAACTGAGTGAGAGCCGGTTCCCTTCTCAGCGTCCTAGTAGAGAGAGAAGGGGCATTCAGGTCAGACCATGGGCGGCAATGTGGAATGTAGCAGAAAAGCGACTAATACGCACTCTCGAACAGCACCCGCCGAGTCCGTCGTATTGAACTTTGTGAACGTCTTCACATAGTCCAAGGTCCTGTTATAGACACTATACACTATCGTTTCAGTATACCATGCACAGCTATCTGATTTTGAGCAGCCCACGTACGCTGTGTTTGGCGCATCCTTCTCCCTGTTTTCCAACAAGTACTTGACCTCTGAAATGAGAAGACAACCGGCGTTGTTGAATTCTAGCTTGGAATGCCTCGGTCAGACGTTCTCGTCTATAGCAGTACGCGAGCCGTCGCACCTTTCCCTAACTTCAGGGCCGAAGCATCTTCTTCCTCAACCTGGGGACGGTGTCGCAGTCGAGTGGTCATGAGCAAAAGGTGTGGCCCCTCAATTTAGAACGCCGGCATCAATTATGTATAGGACGCCGACGGTCACGACACAATGGACGCTCGGACATTTTGCAACCAGGTTTATCTATAATGTTCTCGATAATTCTAGATACAAAAAATGAATATTAATGACCAAGAGAGAATATAAAACATGTCCGTAAAAAACGCCCAATCTACAGCGATAGCGTGCGTTGTAACCGAAAAAATGCCAGTTCAGAAACGTCCATTGATGCTTCTCAAATGAAGTATAGAGCGCAGTGAACAAGCCATCCTCGAGTGCCAACACAAAAAGTACTATTCTCAACAACAACAAGACAGCGATGACAGGAAAACACAGTGGAAGATATACACATTCTATAAGTATGCTGGATGCGATACACAAATACCTTTTTGGCGGGGGAAGCAGCTTGAACAATGGGTGGCACTCGTTAAGACCTCATGATGTTGACGACAGTCCGGTCGCCGCAGAGGAGCTGCAGGAGCTGCAAGGAAGTTCCACCGACGGGACCGCCACCATCGAGGTAGTGGATGCCAACTCCACCGCTGCGATTTTCTCTTCGATGGTGATGGACTGAATCTGGTTTACGTTTTGTTCCGTCAAATGGAGGTTGGACTGTGCCTCCCCATCCTGAGAGGCATCAAGCCGACGATTCATCTTTGGGTTGTACAATTCGGTGTTCTATAAAGAATAAAAGATGAGATCAGGTCGAACTTTACAGAATATACCCGCGACCGACCTTGGGTGATGGCCTCTCAGACCCACTACGTTCAGTTTCGTCAGAACGCATTCCACCAGAAGGCGAAAGGATGGACCTGTTGGTGGAATTTCCCCAAGCCCCGTTGGGGACATGACGCCTCTCTTGCGACGCCGCCATCGGTGTCAAAGGCGGAAAGTCGTTGGGTTGAAGAGACAGAGGCGGTGTCTTCCTCAACGACTGATTGCTCCCGTTCACACTTCGTGAGGGTGATATTGGCCCGCCAGGGTGTCGAGGGCCGGTTTCCCGGGCAAGCGTAGGCTGTGCCTTCAAGCCGACAGCCCAGTCCGGCCGAGGTGGGAGAGGATGTTGTGATGAAGTCGTCGATGTATAAGTGCGTCGAGAAGAAGAGGAAGTCGTAGAAGATGACTGAAATGAATAAATCGATAAATTNAAAAAAAATCTAAGAAAAAAWTAAGGGCATCAAAGTAATCTTAAACTTACGGCGATGGAAGATACATCGTCATTAATCGAAGAGGCCCGACTATAGCTGGAGCTGGAGCTGTTGTTCGACTGTCGGCGCGAAGAGTTGAGTCGCGGACCGACAGTATCGCTGCCTGTCGTGCTGGATGGAGAGCTATAGCCACCAGGACTCATCCCAGGACCATAGCTCCAAGGGTTACGCCCACTTGGAGGAGGCAGGTTTCGTTTATTACCATTGTTGCCGTTGCCGGACAATGTTTGATTTCGCTGAGAGCCACGCGGGGTGTTCTGCTGAGGGGCGGCTCCATTTCCTACATTGTTTCTACCATTCTGAACATAAGGTGAATGGTAGGGAGGGGCGCTGGTACTGCCGCCAGCTGGTTGAGGAGGGGGGGCCGCTCGGCGCCCTAGGAACTTCATACATTGGGCCCTGCATGCCTGGCGTTCCCTGTGAGGGGGGAGGCATGGGCTGACCTGGGGGAGGCGGCGGATAATAGCCAGGAACGGGGTAACCATATGGGGGATACGAATACTGATGGGCTGGGGGAGGGGGTGGCGACATTGAATGCGCAGGCGGCGGATGGCCATGGTGAGGGGAAGTAGGCAATGACTGCGCCGTGGTTGGGGCGGGGACNGGGGGGCTGCCACACATAAGGAGCTCCATAGTTCACGGCGGGATGAAGAGGCGGATAATGCTGAGGTGAAGAAGCGTCTGGAGCGGTTTGATGAGGATCCGGAGCGGGCGCTTGATATGGGTAGGGAGGATAGTAGGGATAGGGCACGTACATCCCCCCGTTGGGAGGCTGTGTGGGTGGTGTAAACGGATGATAGTACTGTGTCCCTTGATAGCCGTTCGCAGGTTGATTAGGATCATAGAGCTGGCCGGCAGGAGGCGGTTCATACAAAGAAGCATAGGTGAAGGATGGCGAAGATGCACGCGAATTGCGTGAGCTGTTGTTGGAGCCATAGGAAGCCCCGCCCGACCGAACTGACCGATTAGATGAGGACGCTGACGCATTGCCTCGACGGAAATCTTTGCGTTCCTTGTGCACAGGACCTGAAGGGACAGACCACTCGCTTTCTGTGGCAGGTGACGAGACGGAGCCATCTACGTCCCCCAAGCTGCTTGTGTCTCCATTCGCGCTTGTCGAGGCCGACGTTGAATTGACACTGAGAGAAGAAGAGCTAGCACTCATCTGGCTCTCTTTCGTCTTGTCTTTTTCTTCGAAGTCGTTGAAGATGCGAGACCGTGCCACTTTGTATGCGGCCTCCCGTTGTTCAATCGTCATATGCTTTTTGGTGCTGCTTCCGGTTGCATTGCTTCTGCCACCAAGGCTACCCGCTTCTGAGGGCTCTACATCAGAAAGATCCGCATCCTCTCCAGCGACAGACCCTGCTTGAGAGTGTGGTTTCGCCCGGCGGTCTGAGGGGGACCGACGCATGATTTTGAAAGTTGGTTGTGACGAAGATTCTGGGGGCACAAGCTCGCAAATGCGCACATCGGGGCTACCAAAAAAACCGAGGTTAGAAATAATCAACAACGAGGAGCCAAGGAAAATGATCTCACATTCGACTCTCGCTTGTCGGATGTACCGAAATACCCTTGGTAATAGGGTCATTTTCAGGGGCGAGCTTGTAGTAGGCGGAGCATCGATGAACGAGGAGGCGTTGGTAGGATGTTGCAGGTGTGAGATCCACGCGTTGCCTGCTGTGAGGTCAGTAAATGCCATGGAAAACCCCCTCTGCCCCCACGACGAGGCCAACAAAACTACTCACCTCCGCTCCTTTATCAAACTCTCCATCTGCTCTCCGAGCTTCAATACGTATATCCTGTCCTTGCTCTTGAGAGCTTCAATGATGATCTGTCGGTCTGCGTCGCCTGGGGAAGGCGGGGCGCTGCCGCTGGAATTGCTGTTGGGGGACGCTATGGTGTTGCTTTCTCCCGCTGCGGAGTCTGCAGCGGTACCATTTGCTGCCTGCGGCGGTGGCGTTGCTGGATTCGAGCCATTTACCGAGGACACTTGGGACACTGAAGGACCCAGCGATGGCTCTCGAGAGTGAGAAGTGCTTGGGGCTGCGCTGGGAGGTGCTGAGGGTGGGATTGCGTTCATGTCGCCGGCGCTGGTGGCCAGAGAGTGAGACGAGCTGGACGCCGAGTTGGTGGGCTTCGAGAGTATGACTGGAGTTGCTGATCAAAGGCGAGATGGAGGGAGATATCGAGGACGAGGACGGGCAGGTCAGCGAAAGGCTGTGAAACTGGGGTTAAGCCAGCGCCTATTTGGGGACTAACGCACCGAAAGACATGGCAGTACGGCAGAGGGGCCTCTACGGACGATAACGGAGAGAAATGGGGAGAAATACGGGGCCAGAGACGGCAGAGGCGGTCAAGACATGAGGTTTGAGGGAAAGTTCAGGAGCAAAAACTAATCCCAATCATGGATCCCAAGCGTGGGTAATTTCAACTGTCTCCGGCCTCGGATATTCACTCAATTCGTGCTTGATTTGTCCGTGCATGGACGGCCTTCCAACTACAACGTATATTACTCTAAATTACTCTAGTGCGGCTGTGGTGCCCCGGGCGGGGGATACACCACCTGATAAATGTTGAATCCCAAGCTGTGTGGCAGTTTTCACGTTAGTTCGCCGCTTACGCATGGGCCACAAGGCACGTACCAGAAAACAAATATGAAAACGCCGTATGATGCAAGGCAAATGGACAGCAAATTTGTCGTCCTTGCGGAAGGATCGTTGCGGGAAAGCTGTAAACAGTCGGTCAGGAACGAACACAGAGCCTATTATCATACAGCATACCTTCCAATAGAACAAACCAGGCAAAATGAATGAAATAGTGGTCGAACCGGTGGAACCGACAAACGACAGCACTGTTAAGGCTAATTAGTCCTGATACAGCAAATATGAATGCATGCACACTCGCCCAGACGAAGGTCGTCCACAAAATAGGCAATAATGAATCCGCTGACAATAATGGCAGTAGTAAGCACAGAGTGTTTCAAGGTCGACATCTCGCCGTGAGCATGGTCGTCTTCTTCGCCATCATCTTCATCCCCGTCGTTTCCATCGGCCTCGGAGGTGGTTGTGGGCTTTGTCACCGCATGATGGGCAACATGATCAGGGTGGAAAACCTTGTCCAAACAGTTCCGGCACGGATGCACTTGCAGTGGGTAGGAGAAGAGAACAAGGATCACAATAGCCAGCTGGCCGAAGGCGATGAAAAGTGAAGTCGATGGGTACATCGCGATGATGTTTGCGCCAACCTGTGGAGAAAGATTCAATACCGATTCACCGACAGCAAAGACGGTTTTACCTTGGATCCGAAGGTCAAGTACCCAATAACCGCGACGAGTTCGTATGTAATAGTTGCTGCGCCAATCGAGCCTCCAATGACGATATTCATCCTCTTCTGAGTATTGCTTTGAATCTCATTGTAAATCGGGAAAAGCTATGAAATAATTAGAAACTGGACAACTTTTACCAAGGAAATCGTAGTGCTGAAAGACTCACATTCTGCGCACAAGTAAAAGCAAACACCTGAACAGGGAAGGTGGATACGAAATTCGGTGTAAAGTGGATCAACCGAATTTCGCCAGGGGTAGGCATATTCTCAATTGGCCAGAAATAGCACCTCACCACGATGGCAAGAAGGTACGCTGAAACAGGGTTTGACATTCAAAACGGCATGCCGATAGGTGAGAAAGACTTACCGACAGCAAACAACGCAATATAGCTGGTATGTCGCAAAGAATGCAGCGTGCGCAAAAAGCACAGAGGAACGAGGAGAAGCATAAATATGCTAATCCAATTCCCTCCATCGAGCATCCAAGCTGGTGGGTTGACGTCTGGTGAAGTCCAGACATGGTATATCGATTGCACGACATTCGGCATCAGCCCTTTGATGATAATCAGGTAACTGCAAGGTCCAAGGTAAGATTGGGTTTCTCGGGCGGTGAAAGCGCAACCAAGGTATCAACGCATGATGTCGAGGAAAACGCCCACGACTAGTTGACGAAAGGCGTAAAGAAGGCGACTGCGCACTCACCTAATAGACACCCCAAAGCATTTAATAGCAATTGCAGCATCNAAAAAAGACGGCAGCCTTGGGGAAAGTTAACTGCGACACCGCGTGGAACGATGAATGCCTGTACTTGGTCTTCGCAGCACACAACGAGAGGAGGTATAGACCAAAAGCTCCTACGCCTCCGGACATAACACAGGTCACGATGCCAGGTAAAAGGCCGGCCGATGCCATAGCCTGCACATAGCTGGTCAATAAAGTGTTTCCTGGACGAGATGGTAGTAATTACCATTGGAAATGTAAGCATGCCTGAATGACGATACAAAAAGTTAACGGGACATATTCCACCAACGAGAAAGAAAGCTACGCACCTGTACCCATAATAGTGTTCGACAAGTTGCTAATGCAACTTGCAAGCGTCGCATGACCGTCGGGCTTCTCTACCTCCCCCGCACCCGTCCTGGACCCCGCACCACCTAACAGCGCCCTCGACTCATCCGCATCATGGCCGTTCACGGGCTCCGCGTCATTCTCCCTCGCAACTCCATACGTTTGAACCATCTCGTACGCCTCGTCTTCCCCTTCTTCGTATTCGTCCTGTCCGTCTCTTTCTCTTTGAAGCGCAAGCGGTTGGTATCCACTAGATGCGCGGTCCCCTCCCGAATTTAATCCAAACGATGCAACAAAGGCACCAAAGAGACTCGCTGTATTCGGGGTCGGGTTGCTGTACCCACTCCTTCGCTGCGGTTGGGTGTTGCTGTCAAGATTCAAAGAAGGAGGAGTAGTCGAAGGCGTCAGGGCTGCGGCTGAAGTTGGTGCTGGAGCCGACGTCGGAGACGAATCCAAATGTAGACCGCTAAGCCAAGCCAGTCTCTTTGATACACGACTGCTCAGCTATTATGTAGCTGTGCCCACGATGCTGTTCTGGATTCCCCCAAATTTACGTGGCGGCTTATCGAAGCCAGGTTGGATCCGTTCGGGATGGTGACGGGGCCCGGTATAACGGATTGATAGATGCTTGGGGTTAGAGATAAGGAATGACGCTGAGTGAGCGTTGGTTTGCTGGACTATAGCCCCAGCTTGAGTGAGATGCTCCGAGGGTAGAGTTCCCCCAAGTTGGTTTGTACTGAGATGATTCCCCTCTGGGCCAAGCACAAGGGCTCCAATTGAGCAGTTGGCACGTGGCACAACCGGGAGCGTCTACTAATGAAATGGATTATTAGATAAGCGTAAGTAGTATGTCTGGGGTGGCTTCCCTTCGATCCGAGACCAAATCTCCCGAGTCTCTGCTCAACCACGTTCAATCGGTCTGATAGTTATAACTGAGGCCTCTTCTAGCAGCTATTACTGTCCCTAAAACCTCTGTGCGCGGAGCATGGGGAAAAATCGTTCCCGGCATTCCAAGTCAAAGGTACGGTCTTGCGATGGTTCATTAATCCTGCTTTTCATGCTTAACGGCGTTCTCCTAAACTGTCAGCGGCCTAAACTTCGCCGACAGACGCAGAACTCTCGATTTCTTGCTCTACCCACGGAAATTCTTGTGCACGTCACGAAAAATTTGCGATGGAGAGAGGTGCTTGTTGTGCGGCAGGTAGCTTTCCGACTCTGTTCGCCAGTTATCCTTTCAATCCTAATGCATCATTGATTTGTAGGTTTGCAAACAGCTCTACTGTGTCTCGCAAACGAAGGAGATATGGACT
The DNA here is from genome assembly GCA_027579435.1 of Candolleomyces eurysporus. Taxonomy (NCBI): domain Eukaryota; kingdom Fungi; phylum Basidiomycota; class Agaricomycetes; order Agaricales; family Psathyrellaceae; genus Candolleomyces; species Candolleomyces eurysporus. Next base: position 217,646 of record JANBPK010000709.1, on the reverse strand, counting down.
TCGCTTTTCCTGGAGCATCTAGCCCACTGTGTCCCAAAGCCGCACGGCTTAACCAGGAACATATTAACCCGCTCCTCCAACGAACTTGAACAAATGATGAAATTCTGGAATTCCAACTGGCTCCCCAACTTGTTGACTACCAGGCCCAAGGAGATTTTTGTGGACATGCGCCGTCACTACATTCTGAGAACTATGTTCATCCCGGGCGGTCGGTGGGTCATCCTGGGCAACTCTGACGGCTCCATCTCGTGCCTAGACTTCGAGTCTGCCAGTCAAAATCCCCCTGGCACACTTAAATCACTGGTACCCTCGCCTGTGAAGGGTCGGAAGGGGAACTGGGTGTGCCACAGCGTGATCTTCGCTATGGACATGCATTCCGATCTCTCTCAAACATCGTCCTTGCCGCGCCACGAAACGGGTCTACTACCTACTTCAAGAACGTTCAATCTGGCAGCTCTCTCTTACTTTTACGTCATTGAGGAGCACAAGTCCGGACCCAGGGCCAAGTCGGAAACCATCTTGCAAGTCTGGAAAATAGAGGCCAAGTCTGAAGAGACACGCAACTCACCAGATGATGTGGAAGGGCTGGTTGCATTGGAATGTTTGGCCCGCTACCGCGAGGTCGACACAAAGAGTGCTTCTCTCAGTCTATACGGGCGCTGGATCGCGTACGATACTCGCTGTCCCCGGTGGACTACCTTCGTCGTTGACTGGACGATGATGGGATGCTCCAATCATGGGCTGGATTATGAGCGTTTGTATATGCCGGGCGCCGATGTGAGTCGCAGCGGCCTCTGGATTTCTGTCTTATCTCACCTGCGTTTGATCATGATCAGAAAATCTATCTGCTTCCAAACGAAAGACTCCTTGGTGTCAGCGGCATGCTTGGGTGCAACATCAGTTTGTGGGAGATGCGATATTTCCATAAACTCGCTGGAGAACCTGTACGTGGGCCAATCAACCACGGAGCCCCCTCCCCCTCGCCGAGTTGGAACTTCTCTGCAGAACGCCCTTTCGAGCTGGTCGGGGAAGGTCACCACCTTTATTTCATCCACAACAGCTCACGATTCGTCATTGGAACGAGCCATGGTGTAGTGGGTATCATCATCCCAGATGATTTTCCAGCTCCACGTTCCGAGCAAGGTGCTCAGGCCGTCGATGTTAAAATGGTGACCCTTTTGGATGCGAATTTCGACGGCATTTTCAGGAACAGAAGCGGCTTTTCTTACCGTCGGGCACTGGTCATCAGGAGAAACATGCAAACAGCCACCCTTGTCCAATATCGCTGGCCGGATGACCCCACGGAGGAGGTACCCCAACCTCAGATACATCCACTCGAGCTCCGAGTGAAGTTCCCAATTGCCTTGGGCATCTCTGAAGCGTTAGGTCGGATCGTCATCGCTTATGGTGACTATTCTAATGCAGTTACTCATCCAAACAAGATAGTACGTTTCAACATTTTGGACATGCCTGTATAATATCACTCCTCAATCCCCTGTTCTTGACCATACATGAAGATCCAACAATTGAGACACGACTGTATAATATTTCGCTCTCCCGTTCATGAGCACCACCTAAGATAGTTTCTATGTAAGGATCTTCAAGACGTCTTCCTTCTCCGCGAAGATCTAAAGTGGAGACCGTCAGAAAACTATAACTATCCGGCTCAGCTGGTAGGCATAGGCTTACCCACTGAACCAACAGTTTCCGATACCATCCCTACGTCATCTCCCAATTGGTCGCTCTTCATGTCGAGAGGCAGGGGTGTCACATAGTCATACGTGAAATCCTCACTCTTGTTCTCCGAACGTACGATTACAAAGATCCAATCGACTCCGTTGCTGGGGAACCGGAGATCATATTCTCACTGAGCACCAACCTAATGGGAGAGTTGATTGTATAGTCTGAGGCATAGACTATCAGCATCGATAATGGTGCGGTTTATATATGAGGTGTAAGAGTATTCGCGTAGTACAAGCATCTAATGCCTAGTGTAATGTCAGAGATAATCATGATAGAATATTTTCTAGACCTCCGATCCAGGCCTTTCGNTTTTTGAGCGTACGTCCAATTATACTCCGGCTATGGGGCTTCGAGTCGATGGACATCCCGCGGGTGTATGTTTGACTGGGACGTCGCTGCTAGCCCTCTATAGTTAGCAAGACGCCGCACGATAGGTCTTTCCCTATCTAGTCGGCTTGGGGGTCGGTGCCAGTGCACACACAGCCAACGGCAAACCTGGACCAAGTGTCCAGGAAGAGCATTGAATATACAGCAAGAATAACACAGTCGCATTACTTTGCGTATCACCAGCCGACAAAGCGCACCCGAGAACCATACCGATAATTTACAAGGAAGGTAGTGTACACCTTAGGATATACCTACCATGGGGCAAGGAGTCCGTTTTTCAGAGCCTCTTCCTCCAAATACCCGGCATCCCCACGTCAACCCTCAGATGCCTGCAAACTTCTGCGAACCTCGTATCGTTCTCCTCCGTGACATGTCCGTGCCTGATGAGCCAATCCACCACCGCCATGGCACTGCTGCTCTTAAACTTGCCCTCCAACAAGCCGAGCAAAACGTCCTGCAGGTCCATAAGCGTAAACGACTGTACTTCGCCATCGAGAATATTTGTTTGTGGCAGAACGGATTGATCAAAGGGAAGCTCGATGTCATAGAGGAAGTAGAGTCCAGGGAGGATGTAATGGGATTGATTTCTAGCCGTGCTCAGGCGGTGGTCGTAGGAATTGCCTCCCGATGGTCCGGAGGAAGGGGTGTGGTCACGGTGGGGGTCGGGATACGTGGAAAGTGAATTAGAGAGTGGGGAGGAGGCCTGTCGGTGGGGGAAAGGTAGCGTCCCGACCGACCTGGCGTACTTGGTGACGTATTCGTTCTCGAGTAAGGCCTCTTCAGAGGATTCGCGAAGGATAGTGTCAAAGGGTGTGTCTCCTAATCGGATTCCTCCACCAACCGTCACATCCAGTCGTCCGGGGGAACTAGATAAGAGGAACAAAGCCGATGAGTATGTGGTGAGCGAACAATGGCAATCCAAGCGTACTTTTTCTTCGTCCTCGAGCGTCGTGGTATCCACAATTTTGTGGTCTCAGTGTCGGGGTCGTATACATGACCAATGAGCAATGCACCATAGTTTGGCAAGCCAAAGATGGGTAGAGCAGAACTCTCGATGGCAAATGCAAGTGGTTCCTCGGGAGAGTTATACGCTTTCGGATGGTTGAAAACAGGGTATGGCACATCGCTCCAGTCTACAAACCCAATTAGCTCCCAATCTCCAGAAGCCCCGAATTCATGTTCTATTACTCACCTTTCAATAGATCAGCAAACACCTTCTTCCTCCTCCAATCCAACAACAACCTCTCCACATGCAACGACCTCGCATGCCTCCCACCCTCGTTAACCCAATCCGCAAAAGCCACACTCTGAATGACCTCCGCACCATAATCCCCACCCACACTCTGCGCCCTCGGATGGGGCACATGTCCCACACCAGGCGTAGGCGCAGCTGCCACACCCCCAGCCCCATCCTCGAAATACCGCACCTCCCAAGGACTCGCGCTGTCCCTCTGGAAATGGCGCAAATGGTNCCCGGGAAATCGCCGCCGCCACCTCAGGCAGCAACCACCCCACAGGTTTCTCCCCGGGATCGTGGGTCGAGACGAGGAACGGGATCACCCTTTCCTGGGCTGCAATCCCGCCTGTGCTCGTCCTCGACCCTACCAGGAGCGGTTCCTGGACGTGCCAGGGATCCTGCGGCAGGACGAGGTTGTTGGACGTAAGTACTAGAGGGAGGAGCGTGTTGTGCCCATGGGGGTACTTGAGTGGGGTTGGGGAGGGGCGGAAGAGTTGGTGAGCTGAGAACGCATTCGCGGTCGCTCCTTCTTCTGTTGTTACTATGGTCGTCGCGTCGGGTTCAGCCTGCAAAGGGGCGTCATTTGCTGTTTCGGTGCTCAGAGAAGAGTAAGAGCGTGTTTGACGAGTCCAGACTGCTTGGGAGCGTCGGATTTTAGCCGTAGCGGGTGATTTCAATCCCTCCCGGCCACTGTGGTGCAGCACGGATGCTGCTGCTCGTCGACCGTGGAGACCTGGGCGCAGCAGCATAGTTTACGGGATAAGGAATTGAGGTAGTAAAGATAGCAGGTGATAAGTAGACCAGAGTGATGTTTTTACAGCAATTCACAATGTGCCAAGCTCGGTTGAGCATGGCCCATCAACATTATAGCGTCATGTCTATTTTTGTTTGCGTGCCATCACCCTGAGTCGCGTCTCGTCGGCCCCGGCCATTATGTTGAAAGGAACTAAGTTAATAAACAAAAGTCTATGCGATAGATGGAACTATTTCTGCGCAACATTAAAGAAACTCCTAATCCCAGCCTGGCCGCCCTTACCCTTGGTAGCAGCAGGTTTTGGTTTGTTGGCAGTGGGTTTCTTGGCGGGAGCCTTGGGCTTTTCCTTACTCTCCGTTTTCTCTGTCTTCCCCTTGGTGGAAGCCACACTACCTGCTCTTGATGGCGCCCTTGACGGAGCTTCACTGTCCTCCCCTGCCTCTTCTTTGGATGATACCTTCTTCGCTTTCGCTCTGGGTTTGGCCTTTGGCTTTTCTTCTTCTGAATCGTCCCCGATGCTCTCCCAGTCGCTGTAGTCCTCGGTTTCTATAATCATCCATCGATATACAACTGAAAAAGAATAAAGATATTGAAGCACTTACGCATGTAGCCATCCGCTCCCTTGAAATGTCTCGTCTTGGTAACCTTTCGTTTCTTCTTCCCATTTCTTCCGACGGGAACGACCTTTCTCTCGGCTCGCTTTCTCTTCTGCTTCGGTTGAACTTCCATATCTTCATCTTCATCATCTTGCACAACTGGTTCATCAACGTCCATCGACGTATCTTGGGCCGCATCCTCTGCCTTCGCGCTGGCATCGAGCTCATTCTCTTCCTCCTCCTCTCGTTCGACGAGCAATGGATTGGGCCTATTTCCAGACCTCGAGCTCTTCTCTTTGCGCTCGACACGTTCAACATGGTCTTGAAACAAAACACAGGTTAGTAACACGAAAATGCAGATAAACCTGCAGAACTGACCATCGTCCATTTCCATCAACTCCCTCCTTTCCTTTTCCTCTGCCTCCTTCAACTTCCTCCGCCTCACTTCCTTCTTACTACTCTCCTTCTTGGCCGGTGCACTTTGCTCCTCATCCTCCTCCTCGTCAGACAACAAAACCCCCTTCTTCACTCGCAACTTGGCTGCTGCAGCTTCCTCTTTGGCTTTCTTCTCTGCCCTTGCCTTTGCTTGCTCTTTGTACTTGCGAGTCGTCTCTTCGTCAGTTACGGCATCGTCATCTTCGTCATCGTCTCTGAGTGCACTGCTCGCGGAACTTCTCCGTGAGCTCATAGACGGAGCTCTTGACGAAGGCGGCCTCGAAGCAGCCACAGAGGGTGCTCGAGAGGGTAACCGTGATGTTGGCTTATCAGTCGTCTTCCGGGCTTTACTCGCAGCTTCAGACTCGGATTCAGACTCAAGCTCGTTGGCTAGAGATTTGCGTTTGACGCCTCTCTGTGTGAATTATAGGCCAGGTGGGATCAATGTCAAAGAGAGATAGGAATGACCGAAACTCACGTTGGGTTTTAGTGCCTCTTTCTGCTCTTCCTCTTCCTCTTCTTCCTTCACTGCAGGCTTTGGCTTCTCCTTCTCTTTCGGTGCCGAATCCTTCTTCGCTGTTGTAGCACCAAAGAACATTTTCGACGCCGCTGCCTTCTTCTCCTTTTCCTCCTTTTTGGGTTCATCTTTCTTGACCTTGCTCGCGCCGAAGAAATCCAGCTTTCCTGTTTTCTTCGCAGGTGCAGCCGTTTGCTGGGGCTTCTTCTCCGCAGGTACACTAGCGCCCTTGCCGGTGGTAGGCTTATCATCTGCGGCTCGACCAGCTTTGGAGGTAGCAGCAGCAGTCGCAGCAGTCTCCTTTGCGGACTTGGCGTTGGCCTGGGCTGCGGGAGGAGCTTTGGTCTTGATGGGCTTAATGTGAATATTGGGAGCAATGATTCTCCCCACTGTTTGAGCGTATTCTGAAGCTTTGGCATTGTCGGTCTTGCGAATGGCAGCCGTTGGTTCTGTAAGGTGGGAGGCATCCTAATGAAGAATGTAAAATGCTTAGAGAACGGACAAGGGCGGGCCAAGACGAACGACATACGTGAATCGCTGATGAAGATAGACTGTACACATGTACAGAGGTCAATTTGTGGTATTTGCTCTTTGCATCTTGAGAACAGTCAGGCGCTGGACACAACGCAAGGAACGTAAAACACACCTTCCAAGTCATGTTCATTCACAATTGTCACTTCGATCGTGACCGTGTCTTCATAATCCTCGTCCTCCTCTTCATCGTCATCTTCCTCCATATCTTCATCTTCGTCACCGGGATTAGATTCGGTTTGAGTGGGAGCGAAACAGTCCATTCCAATATCATCCTCGTCGTCAACGTCCATACCGTCGTCATCCCGTTTCGAAGATGACTCTGCGTTTTGGGCATTCCGGCGGCTAGAACGACGTTGTGGGTGGAGTACTTCCCCAGTCAGGAGGTACGTAGCAAAAGAAGTCTGGGAGTCGTAAGGCGCCTTTTCGTGGTACAGAGCGAGTTCACTGAGAGAGGCGGGTCAGAGTGCAGACAGGAGTGATCAGAAGTGTGACGCACTCTTTCGCAGTGTTGACATGTATTCCAAACTGTCTGCTCAGACTCCTATACGTGACCTGCGTTGATGAGCAAAGCGCTTGCAAGAGGAAACCGGGAGTCAGTACGTACAATATTCTTCTCAATGAAGAGCTGCTTGACGAGATAGTCCTTGATTGCTGGGGTGGACATTGCTGTATCTGAAGATTGGTGTCTGGCACGTTGAGAGGGCTGTGCACGATAAGTGGTCTCGGGATAGGCGCCAGCGTGATTCTAGGGGCCGCCTAGAGTAATTTATAGTTCCTTGGGCTCAAAAGCTCCAAGAAGCGTGGTTCAGACGAGACGAAGAGTGCCGGGACACAGCCAAATGTGTGACGCGACGGACTGTGAGTGAAATCACGCGTTGCGCGTAACGCGTCTGTGACAGTTACATCGATTATCATTGGCCTCTCTTCTTTCGTTCTCTCTGTCTCCGGAAATGCTATGACATTTCGACAAATGACACTAAAAATCGCTCAAGGCCAATACAGGGACACAATCCTGGGCACCAAGAGGACCGGGTTCAAATGGAATGGATGATCAAGGAGGTTTACCCACTCTCTGACTTTCCTCTGAGTCCATGTCTTTCTATCAGAGACCGGCTTCACCACTCATCAGAGTCATCAGCAAACAAGGCTGTTGCTATTTGAGTAACGAGTGTCATCTGTCAATATAGCTTCTGCTAATGGTATCAGAATATAGAGAGGTGAGCGCTATCGACGAATTTTGAGCAACCGACGCTAAACACACTCTCAGAGACTGAATCCCGGTAATGACTTGGGGCCTTTTAATCATGCAGTCGAATTCAACGACATCTAAAGACATTCTTCGGTGCTGCCTATTGCTTTGCACATACAGCAATCGAGATAGGGGCAGACCTTCCCAATGTGCCTGTCCGACACTTATGTCACCGTCACGAAGCAACGGATCGCGGTCACATGACTGGGCGCGTCCGGGGGTTATTTGCGTGGATTTGGCTCCTGTTCGAATTCCTTCTTGTTACATTCATAACGCCAGCTCTTGCACGTTATAACGCCAACGTCGAGCTTAACGGCGCGCAAGGCGACCAACGACCGCACGTCGACCACCATCAACTCGACGACGAACCTCGCTACGAACTTCGACCAACGCACACCTTGCATCCCTGCACGCACGCTCATTCCAACCGACAATCTTTGAAGTATAAATCCGAACGACGATATATCAACGAAGATGGGCTTTTTCAAACGTCTTCTCTCTATGGGAGGCAAGAAGAACACGAAATCCAGACATAGCAAAGATGTCCCTCCCTTGCCTAATTCCAAGCGAGGGTCAGCGACCTTCAACACTGTCGCCGGCGCCCCATATCCTCGCAGCTCCTCCGCTCTTGGTGAGCAAGCTCAGGATGAGGAGGAAAACGAGGCCGCTGTTCATCGTCTATTGCGCAGCTCAAGTGCCAGATATGCAGTTGCACATGAAGTAGACTACTCCAACTTGCCCCCAATGCGTATGTTCATTTCGTTTCCATGGGCTTACGTTTAACTGACCTTGGTTACCTCCAGCTCACCCAATCAATGCTGTACTCTCTGCACAAGGCTCACATCAAGTATACCAGCAGCCCACTGGTTATTCCACTCTAGCACCTAGTGCATCCACCGTCAGTCTCTCCAGCGCTTCCCTCAACACCAGACAACAAGGAGGCTATAATGTTACTGTTTATCGCAAACAACGTTTATCCCAAGGTCCCGAAGAGGTCCTTGCAACAGAGAAGAAGAAGAAGAATAGGGATAGTACTCACCTGAACGCCAACGACAGTCGAGTGCTCAAACTGCGCTCTGAGCCTAGCCTCGTTAGCTTGGTTAGCTTGTACGATGAACAAGGTCAACTACCTGAAGGTGTCTTTTCCAACAATGACACTAGTGACGAGGTTCAGAAACAACCTTCAAAGAAGGCATACCGGGAGGTTCCCCTGGCAGACGAAGATGACGACGACAAGATTGTTGCCACTGGCGGTAAAGCCCAGTGCAGACGGAGTGGATCTACTTTGCGCCAGCTACTTGGTGCCTCTACCGACAATAAGCCAGCAGATGCCAGCGAGGGCGATATTTCTTGGGCTGAACGCTTCCTAGGGTGAGTTTATATGATTAGTATTTCCATCCGCAGGCGCTCATGTCGTGCTATAGGGAACTCGAAACTTCCAGCATCTCAACACATTCATCCTTTGCGCTATCCACACCCAACTCGGAACAAGGACCTCCCTTTGCCGGAGAAGACATCTCTTACTCGGCTGAAATGACCGTTGACAATCCAGCCATCTCATCTATGGACGTCGAACTCAGTATCTCAACTAGCGCATCTCAGATCTTCGGAGAGGACGAAGAATACCTCAACTCGTCATTCCAACGCGATATCAAGAAAGTTCCTTCCAACGACAGCACCTTGACCAAGACAACTCAGAAAGCACCCTCGAACAGGCCATCTAGTAACACCCTCGGTTATAAGTCAAGCACCGGTCCTGGAACGCCGCAGAAGAGAGCCTCGCAGGTTTTTGAGTTTATCAAGAAGCGCGCGAGCAAGTTTGTGGAGAAGGACGAGAGGAACTTGCCCGACCCCCCCGTTGGCCCACCTCCAAGCCCTGGGTACGACGAGCGGCTGTCTCAAGGCAAAGATGACTCGGAAGACGAAGTGGACAGGCAGCTCAGGTCTCGGGCGTCCTCTCAGGGGAGCTGCGCGTCGAGGTCGACCAAGGGACGGGCTAGTAGCACTATGGCACCACCCTCGTTCAAGGAGGCGGATTTGGATACTACACCCACGATGTCGAAGGAAAGCAGGAAGTTGTCGACAAGGCCCATGTCCGACTTTGTGCAGAACGAGGGCAGTGGGATGGACCAGATCAGAGGGCTTGTGAAGAGGTTCTCGGTTAACCTTGGGGCTTCGACTCGGGGCGATACCGTCAGCAGTACGTTGGAGGATGAAGAACGGGATCAGGTTCCTCAAGACCTTCCTGCGATCGCCACTCAACAGCAGCAGCATCCAGTGCTTGAGACACCTATGAAGCCTGCGGCTGACGCTGACAAGGCGAACCAGGAGAGGGATATCAGGGTGCTCATGACTGGCCCTACGAAGGTTATCGTTACCGCCCCTACACCTGGGACGGCGAACCATGTTCAGACCGGGTATTCTTTGAACAGAGTACCGAGGGGTCCGAGAGGTCCCGGCTCGAGACGGAGGACGTCTGGAAGTGGGAGTCGCGAGGCGGAGAGGGAGGAGAGGAGGCGGATTCGAGCGGAGAGGGAGAAGCAGCAGAGGAGAGCTGAGAACCGCGAGGCGGAGAGGGAGCGGGAGAGGAGGTCGTCCAAGAGTGCTGACAAGTACAAGCAAGGCTTGACGACGAGCATGATCTCCACGCCTATGAAGAAGGTTCCTAGTCGGACCTTTTCGGGTGGAAGGCCACGGTCGTCGAGTGTTTCGAGCACTGGGTCGAACGGGGACGAGAACCACTATAATGCGGTGTACGCCGAGGCTAAGCGGTTCGTCGAGGGCGGTCATGGGCTTGGGAAGCCAAGTTCGAAGGCGACAGGGAGTTTGGGAGTCAAGTCTGATATTCCTTTGACACCCTTGCGGACTTCCAGACGGACATCGGTGAACACGGGAACCTTTGACCCACCGACCCAGCAGGAGAACCGAGCTACCAAGGCGGAGAAGCGGAGTAGCAGAGATCGGGAGAGGGGGTTGTACGCGTTGCCTGGAAGTAGGAGTGGAGGAAGTTCTACGAGGAATCACCGGCTTTGAACGGTGGATGAAACTAAGGTCTTGTTATGAACTCTATGCATGCATATGAACTGTTTTTTTTATCTCTCTTTTTTCCTTTGTTCTTTTTTTCTCTCTCGGATTCGTTCAATTTTTCCTTCTCATCTCATTATATCTCAATCCCGTCTCTTTTCATCTCTTTTTGTCTCTCAATGCCTCTCGGTCTCGTCTTCTTTTTTTCGTTCACTCTGCCTCNTCTTTTTAAGTTATCGCTGTCTTGTCGCACGCACGCAAACTGTTTTCGTTCCCAAATACCTCTCGCTGTCGTCCCAATGTCTATTGCTATTTATGTACGTTTAGATACATGATTCTCCTGGTTTGAAATCGTTATCGTTCTGTCGTCTCCTTTCATGAGTGTTGAGGTGAAGAAGGGCAGTTGGTGGGTAAAAGAGGGTGGAAACGGTCCGGGTTCAGGAGCGAGGGGAGTGTATCTTCTCCTGGCCTGTCACGAAGGTATGCCAAGCCCTTGTGGCGGACAGGCGTCGAATTACCTCGTGACAGGCTCTTCGAGGGCCCCCTGTCGAGAGCTTGACAATAAATAGGCTGGATGTCGTCAGACCGGACAACGGGCAGATCCGGGGGACCACCGTTATCTAGGCAAACACAAGAAGTGCGATGCAAGTCCCGAACACAGTCATGGCCACAAGCGACATGAGAGTAAGGTGGATTCTGAAAAGTAAGAAAGATATTCAATGAGCACCCCGTCCAGCTGTAATAGTAGGAGTCCGACGACTCACTTCGGCGCGACCAAAAACGGTCTGGACGTCCGCAAATCCCAGTACCCCTGATAATACTCCCAGCCTCCAGCGACAATACACAAGATCGCAGCAGCGAATTCGACCGAAGCTAGGGGTGTTCCACCATTGGGTTTCTGACCCTCGTCGATGGGGACGAGCCGGGCGCGGAGGAGGATGGACGCGGAGAGGACGGAGAGGAGGAGAGCGAGTTTGAGGTGGGAGAGGAGGTTGCGCTCGAGCATGCAGAAATCGCGAGCTGTGCTGCCTGTGTTGGGGACGAGGTAGCTCGAGTGGGATTCGGGTTGGGTGGACATGTTGCTCCCGGTGGTGGTGGTGGTGGTAGTGGTGGGAGGTGTCAAGGGTTCGATTGCCAAGTCCGTTGACTTGCGCAATAGTTCCCCGGATTTGCGATCATTGATCAAGTTTGGTTATGGGCGCTTGCTACCAGGAAAATCTTGCCAGGGTTCCTTGTCCGGGGTCAGCAGGACTGCGCCAGTTGGATTGCGAGATTGGTGGGGCTTTTATGACGGATTTCATCGTCACTGTGGTCCCCAAGTGGTCCCCAGGGGTCTCACTAAAGCAGCAGAGCCAAGGTGACGTCACGGCGTTCGTACTATATAGCAGTGACCTTTCAGCAATTCAGGTTTTACAAGAACTTTATTGTCAAAAACTACAGCCATGAGTCAAAATACGCAAAAATCCCAAGCCACATCTCAAGATGGTGCGTTCGTTTGTTAAAACGCTTGTCGAAGCGATAGCATGTTCTGACCAACTTGCTCAGTTCAAGGAAACATTCCCGGCGAATATGATTGTAAGGAATCGACGTTCAATGTTTCTCAAGCGATATTTCTGACAGATGGCATCCAAACAGCAACCTCATCTGGTGGTTACGGATCAGCAGCCAACGTTTGGTCCCAGAAAGCTCAGCGAGGATTCAACAACGCCAATACAACTGCCAAGGTTGATAGTACATACTATGCGACGTCTGAAGTGAAAGAGGGAGGCAGGCAAGGAGCCGATGAGAACCAGGCGGGTTTGTTGGATCAGCCGACAAGCGGTGGAGCAGATCTATCAGAAGAGATAGACGATGCAAAGCAGGGAGGAGAGGGTAGTTGGCCGTCTGAAACTCGAATCCTGTAAAGTTGGAAGAAGACAAATCTTGTAATATGGCATTGATTCTTTCCTTCACAATTCCTTTTTGCTCTGTCGAATGGCAAGCTCCCATGATCCGAGTAATTGAAGAAACAGCGTGTTGTCGGGTCGAAGTCCAGGGTTCCATCTGTTTCTGTTGCAGCCTGGTTGCAGGGGATTTAGTTACCGGGTGGTGGATCGGTCCGAAAACAGGAAATAGCTTTGATGGCCGGACCCACTCTTTACCGTTTGCGCTATTGGCGCCCCACGACCTCGTTCGTTCTCGAACTCTAGCAGTCCCCAACCAATCTTTCAGCGACCTCTTGTTCTCGCTGGTGAAATCATCCACGATGTCCAGCCTTCAGCCATTCCGACCGGGTCGACAGGCTGCCAGTGCAAGCTCTCTGCACCTTCCTCCCGACCCCTCTGCCTCCGTCGCTGTCAAGTGGGTCACCTCCCTGTCACCTCAGAGCCATAGTTCTGACAAGACTTACACAGGCTGGAGTACGCACTCAAGAAGGTCTCCAAGCAAGCTGCGCAATACGAGGGACAGATGAAAGATTTGGAGGTAGGCTTCGTGCTTTCCTCCTATTGGGTTTCATCCACTGAGCTCAGCGTCAATTAGTCGAAGCTCTCCGAAAACCTCAGCAATTTCAGAGCTATAGACAGTCTGCTCAGTGAAGCCTTCAGTGGCTTGCAAGTGCGTAATCTGCTTCCCGTTCTCATTCGTCGCCTAACCCTTGACCCAGAGGAATACCAAACGCGCAGATCGTGCTGTCCACCACCAAGTTCCTGGTATCCATCGGGATTTGCAGGACTCAAGGGAGGTGCTAGAGGATCTGGCTGAGACCTTGCCAACTGTGCGGGCACAGGTGCAGGATATCTTCGACGTGTATGAATCTGGTCGTCAAAAGGTGAGAGTCTCTGCGCATCTCACTGCGCCCCCTCATCTCACATTCGGAAAACTTGCCAGGCAAAGAACCTGGTCGACGACCTGAACTGGCTCAACACGGAATTCTATGAGCGTTGGAGACTCATCATTTTCACATCTTCAAGTCCCGTGTCCTTACGGTGGAAGCTGATCATGCGGACGCTCTTTGTGGTATCATTCATTCTCTGTTTTTGCGCGTCGTGGATAGCGCTGAAAGGAGCGTACCGTGCCCATCGTCACCGGCTTGTCTGGGGTGATAAGCTCATGTCATGAGAGTTCCATTTCCAATTCGTTCTTTCATCTCCCCGTGAATGCCGTTCAATCCAATCCGTCAAGTGTTGACTTGTACTTTATTCCGTCACTATCGCATCGTCCTTCACACAAAATTTTCATCGCATGCTTTCGTTTGTTTCCGCATATGTAGATACCCCAGGCACCATACCACTAGTTATGCACTATGTTTTCAAGAGTAGAGTAAAGAATAGGGGCAGTTGTAGTGAACGTTATGTAATCGAATAGCCCTGTTACAGTATGCCAGTTCAATCAATTTAGATGCTAGCTCTCAACTTCCTCTGACGCGCATACCATGGACGCCTTTGACGACCTTTTGGCTCCTTCACGACAAGCTCTCGAGAGCAACCCTTTCGCAAGCCCTTTCGCAGATCCCTTTGGGGGTCGTTCTTCACCAGATCCCTGGGCAAGTCCCTTCGGGGGACACGAGGAAAACGCCTTCGGCAGCACGACAACTACTACAACTCTCGATGACGATACCTCACCCTACAGCCCCGTAAACCCATACAGCGAGACTCCAACAGATCCTGAACCTACTGAACATGTGGAAGAGGAAGTCAAACCACCGTCAGACCCCCTGGACTCCGCAGCCGTTGCGGCCCAAGATGATGATGAGGACAACCGTCCGCTGGGTACCCTACGCTCTCCGGGGTTCAGAGAAAGCATCGCGCCGTCGCTATCGCAGGTCGTGGAGCAGCCAAAGGCCAATACTATTCTGCCTCCATCGGAAAATATCCGCCGCACCTCATTGCCCTCCGAACTCCTTCCACCCATCGCTTCGTCGGCTGAAGACCTCCCAACACCGACGACCAGGGCTTTGACGCCTCCTTCTGCCATCCAGGCCGAACATTCCTCGTTCTCGCCGGCTATTGGGTCGAGCTCTACCGTCATCTCGCCGCTGGACCGAAGCTCGAATGTGTTGGAGAACACACTGGCGGGTCTGTCGCTCGGCGGTCCGGATATTCTCAGCAGTGGTGGCGGAGGATGGCAATCGCAGAACGACGATACCGGTGTGGGTGGCTGGGGCCAGACTGCGCTGCCGCCTGCACCCATTATGACGGTGCCTCCTGTACAGGCGGACGAAGATAGCGACGATGACAAGCCTATTAGCCAGACGATCAAGCGGACGAGCCTGGACGATGCGAGGTCTCCGGTGAGTCCTGCGTTTCTTGGTCTGGTTGTGAAAGGATTCTCAGTGGAAGTTTTGGTTTGATAGACCACCCCGAAGAAGGCTGATAATGGGCTGCTGCCTGTGTTCGTGATCACGGTTGACGATCCGCAGAAAGTTGGAGACCCTATTCGCCCGTTCACCATGTATACTGTGCACACTCGGGTATGTGTGATCCATCAGCGAATATCTATCCCTTCGTTGGGATAAGCATCTGACATATTGCCTTTGATCACAGACTACCTCGCCCCAGTTCCAGAAGTCCGCCTTCTCAGTGCTACGCCGGTATTCCGACTTTGTATGGCTATACGAAACGTTGTGCTTTAACAATCCTGGAGTTGTCGTACCTCCAGTCCCGGAGAAGAATACCTTTGGACGGTTTGAAGATCAGTTTTTGAGGCAGCGTCGGCTGGCGTTGGAAAAGTGTATTCAGAAGATTGCGAATCACCCGCAACTTGGAAAGGATGCAGATTTGAAGTTGTTCTTGGAGAGCGACACTTTCTCGCTGGATGTCAGTGTTATCTCTTTCGCTCTAACTGAGAACCATGGGCTTTTGCTGATGCAGTTATAGATCAAGCATAGGAAACCGGCCCCTTCTCAAGACAAGGGTGGACTGCTTGCGTCTATTGGGTCGAGTTTGACTGGGCCGAGATTCAATGAGACGGACGAGGTTTGTTACTTTACATGTCGTTGGGGATGACTTGTACTCAATGTTGCTTGCGTTCAGTGGTTTGACAAGCAGAAATCTTACCTAGACAGTCTCGAGTCACAACTTCGAGGACTGGCCAAAGCGATTGAACTGGTGGCCAAGCATCGGCTAGGTATGCTTACCTTTCTCATCTGTTTGTGACTTCGACTGAAACCATGCTTCAAAGAACTCTCTGGAGTGATTGGTGAATTTGCCCAGGCGGTGTCGGACCTCTCTGCGTCTGATGTGGGGAAGCAACTGTCGGTTGCCCTAGGTGAACTTGCCGACGTGGAAAGAACTGCTCAGGAGATCCAGAGTACCCAGTCAGAGCAGGACATGTCGACGTTGATGGCTACTGTAGACGAATATGCTCGTCTGATTAACTCTGTCCGAGTGAGTGTAGCGTTGACAAGCTATAGTTGCGTTTTTCTGACAGCAATTATAATGTAGGCTGCGTTCTCGTCACGGATCAGGGTATTCTATGCATGGAAGAACGCAGAGAGCGACCTTTTGCGGACGAAGCAGAACCACGAAAGGAATAGGGCGCAGGGTCGTATACCCACGGAACGACTGGGATACTCGTTAAGCCAGATTGCCGAGGTCAGTCATTTTCAATCATCGCGGTGCCGGAACCGTGTGTGTGGGTGCTGACAACACAATATGTATGTTTGTTCCAGGCTGAGAGGCGTGTCCTTGATGCGAAACACGAGTACGACCACGTTTGCAAGTTGGTCAAAATTGAAGTGGCTCGATTTGAGCAGGAGAGGATTGATGACTTCAAGGACACGCTTCATGCGTTCTTGGAGGGGATGATCTCGAGACAGAAAGAGGTGGGTGCTGGCATACTGTTTACTCTCTATTATTAAATTAATGTATTGCCCTGTAGCTGATCTCGACATGGGAGAATTACCAACAGTTGCTGCTGAAGCGAGCGGGCAGCGGAGCGCCCGCTCAGGATTCTTCGTCGTAAATAGCTATCTCCTGTAGGCTATTCGGAAGCCCGTTTTATTTCAACTTTTGTGGGCATGATCATGGTGCGCTCTGTTTGAGGACAGTAGGCCAGCAATGCGCATAGGTCAGGGAGTCTTGGCAATAAACCCCCTGTGGTGCTTGCATGGTTGTGGACCACTTGTGTGGTTGTAGCATGCTCCGAGTCGAGGCGTCGAGTGGCATTAGGCGTTGCGACCAAATGTGGCTGACTGATGATGAATGCGTCAGAATCGGGTATTCCGGGCGCTACGCTTACTCCGGTTACAAATCGCGTATAGCGCGCGATGGATTGAAAAGTCGTGCGATTGGCAATAAATCGGAGCCGTGTTCTGTTTTTTTTCTGTCTTCCACGGACTCCAGTCCAACCTTCCAGCCATGGCTGCGGGCAAATCCTCTGCTCTTGGCAACGCCAACGATGAATCCCTTCGCCAGCGCAAGCCTCTCAACGAGCCTGCCGGATCCTATGTCACCGAGCACGGCAGGGAGATGGACAAGAAGCTCGAGCAACACGAGACGTGAGTGTTCTGCAGCGCCTTTTGCGACGCGTCGTTGACCGGTTTTCAACAGTTACGAGTTTGGTGGACCATGGGGTGTCGCCGCCATCATGACTGGCTTCCCCATCCTCATGTACTATCTCTGGATTTGCCTCTGGTTCTACGATGGCAAGCTCGTGTATCCGACATCGACCGAGGACATCAAGCCGTTCCTTGCCAGGATGTGGGGCCACATTGCAAAGGTATGTGGCTTGCCTTTCCTGCTTCCAGTCTCCTAACGCATCACACAGGATGCTAGCCCCAATGCCTACGCTTGGAAAGTCTACAGCGGCAACTTCTTTTTCCAACTCTTCCTCGCGCTCGTGATGCCCGGATACCCTCAAGACGGTCTTCCAGTTCCCTCTCTCGGATACAAGACCCTCCACTACAACTGCAACGCACTCACCTCCCTCTACGCCACGCTCATTACCTCCGCTCTCCTCCACTACTACAACATTTTCCGACTCACTGAAATCATCGACAACTATGGCCACCTTATGACCGTCTCCATGATCTACGGCTTCGGTGTCTCGTTGATCACCTACCTGTGGGCCGTGATGACTGGGACTGCCATCCGCATGTCTGGAAACTTCTTCTACGACTACTTCATGGGCGCCGCGCTGAACCCTCGCATCGGCCCCGTTTGCCTCAAGATGTGGGCTGAAGTCCGCATTCCTTGGGTCACTGTATTCTTCTTGTCCGTCTCTGGTGCGTGCAAGCAGTACGAAACCCTTGGCTATGTTACACCCGTAAGTCATTTTTGGTCCTTCTATCATTCTGTGATTTTCCGTTTTGCTAATCTTTTTTTGATCAGAACATGGCCTTCATGATTTTGGCCACCGGCTTGTACATTAACGCATGGTGAGTAGGTTCTTCCATCTCGGTTGACCGTTCACTTAATTATTCCTCTTTAGTGCCAAGGGTGAAGAGTGCATTCCTCAGACCTGGGACATCTTTTACGAAAAGTGGGATTCATCTTATTCGGAAATGATGAATGAAAAACTTACTGTCAACTTCAATCAGATGGGGATTCATGGTCATCTTCTGGAACCTTTCTGGTGTGCCATTCGTAAGTTCCATGACAGTTGAAATCCAGTTCTATTTTTGTACTGAACGCACTTTTTAGTCTTATGTTTACTCCGTCGTCTACATGGCATCGCACGACCCCTCAAAATACCAATTCTCGACCGCGGGCTATGTGTTCATCTACACCACCATCCTTGTCGCTTACTACATGTGAGTCGNTTTTTTTTTTTCTCTGCTATCTGGGTGGAACTGATGTATCATCTCATTTGAACAGATGGGACACTGCGATGGCTCAAAAGAGTCACTTCAAGATGCAGACTCAGGGCATCACTGAATTCCGCAAGACATTCCCTCAGCTCCCCTGGAACACCGTCAAGAACCCAACTTTCATCCAAACTGCCCATGGGTGGGTTGATTTTCCATACACATACACGTTCACTTTTCTGATAACGACCATTTTTCTATAGGAACCGTCTCTTGACTAGCGGCTTCTGGGCCTTCTCCCGCAAACCCAACTATGTCGCTGACTGGACGATGAGTCTCACTTGGGGCGCTATCATCGGCACAGCGACCATTATCCCTTACTTCTACTCCATGTTCTTCATCGTTGTCCTCCTGCACCGATGCACCCGTGACTTTGAGCGGTGTTCGCGCAAGTACGGCAAAGACTGGGAGAGGTACTGCGAGGTGGTCAAGTACAAGTACATTCCTTACGTGTACTAACCGAGTTGCTTTGCGACACACTGTGATTCCACCCCGCCTCGCGTGTGTGGTGTATTCGTGTACCTTCTCCTCCCCTCTTATCCGAAGCATCTCGGGATGGGTTGGGGAGGGGATTATGACGACCCGGATGACGCTGTACTGTACAAAATCTGTCTAGGTATCCCCAGATGTTGGTTATCTTATTGTTTGTAAATCGCTATCTGTTGAACCACTATATATCCTGTGCTGAAACCATCTATCGCGTTTTGAACCCGGCCGTTGATCCCAGCTTCGTACTCTTCAGACTCCTGCAGATGCGTCTCTAGTGCGCTTTCTGATGTTCGCTCGGTACGGAGGCTCTACTGCACGACATAGGTCCATATCCACAGCATCTCATTGTCACGAAGGCGGTAATAATGGTGGCCGTGCCTACGACTGCAACGAGGGCTGCTGAATGGGCAATAAGAGCAGCGCTAGGCATGAAGGCTGGTGTAACGGCGGCTTGAAGAACGGAGAAGACACCGCCAGCCAATGGACCGTGTGGCGGCATACCCAATCCTGGAACAGAAGGAACAAGTCAGTGGCTCAGATAATTCGAGATGAACCCCCAGTGTGGCGATCGACATACCTAAACCCTGGCGCACTCCGCATCCACTCGATGTAAACCCTACAGCTCCCAGAGCAGCAGTTCCAACAAACGGGAGGACGAGGACTGCTGCTGAAGCAAGAACCATGGTTACACCTAATAGACACACAATCACATATGATAATCGGACTATAATTAGTCGACGTCTCTTTGCAGCTTGAGAAATCAGTGCAATTCACCAGCTTGAAGCAAACGTGATGACATGATGGTTTCTGAAGGCATGAACGGGTTGAAGAGCCGGTCACAAACCTGTCACCCTTATATATGCATTCTGAATAAGCGCCCATGTACCGGAGGATTATTTGGGAAGCTTCCGGAGGACCCTGACGTCTACAGAGGGCCAGACTGTCTGCGCCTGGCACCTGGACATCACGGGCACCCAGTCGAAAGGCCTACTTCATCTGGAGTGAAGTAAAAAGTGGTAGTCATTTAATGTAGAGTGTCCGATTCCGAATATGTGGGTAATGCATAGGGCAAAGAACAGGCCAGGGAGGACTACATAAATATGCTTTAAAGTACTTAACTATTAGCGCATCACGTACTACCTACGGTGATTGGATATACTGTAAACGATTTGGAAGGCCACCAGTCACCTAGTACGCAACATATGCAACACAAAGCAACGGGAAGCCCGCGTACAAACCCAGCCAAAACACGACATTCCCCATCAGCGTGTTCTTTTTTATCGCAGGTAACCGACTGAGCAAAATCAGGGGGATCTGGATCAACTGCAGTGCGAAGAGGTACATCCTGATCTTCCGGGTAACCACGACCATGACGAGTTCGTGGGCGGCCGCGCTGAGGGCAAAGGTTGCGAGCATGGCCGAGGTTCTGGAGAGACGGGCGTTGCTTTGGATGGTGGCGGCGTAGACGTGTCGGAGGAGGAAGGCATGCACGGGTTTGTTCCATTTGCGAGAGAATTCGTCCCAGGAGGTCGAGTTCCACTGAGTGAGAGAGAAGGGGTCTCAATCAGTTTCGTGTATGAGAACTGTGGGGAGCAAGACTTACCCAGTCTTCGTAGAATTGTCGATCGGCGAAGCTAAAGTCAAAGTTAGCAAACCATATTTCGATACCGATAACAAGCTGACGTACTAGGACAGTTCAGCAAATCCATTGCAAATGCACTCTGTTTAAGAGTTAATGGATTGTCCTCGACGAGCTGCAGTATGACTCACCAAATATGATATAGAATAGCAGGAGATAAGCTATCATGAATGGGAGGGCTAGGTCTAGAAGCGACCTGAAAAAGGATTGGTCTGGTGTRAGGGTGTAAGGAAGGATAAACCTGTCTGTCACAGTGTACAGAACAGCAAATGTGCCGAATGTGGCAACCTAAAAAGGGGGAGTTAATTTCATGGTTATCGAAGAAGCGAAGCTTATCTATGCTTACCGTCTTCTCGAAAACATAGAGTGGCCGAATCTTTGTCGTCCTCGGGTATTCCAGCTCATACACCAAACTGGGGATAATTTGATAGGAGGCAAAGTTCTTCCATGTAATATTCTCTGGCCATTGAGTGTAATCTTTGGGTCCACTGCTTCTTAAATCTGACAAAACGTCCGAGTACTCTCCTGCGAGAGTAGCGATTTCTGCATTGGGATGGTGAACGAGAGGATGGGGCGGTGGTGGAGGTGAAGACGCCACAAGAAATTCTGCGGGAGGGGGTTCTGAAGGAGAGTAGGGAGGAGGTTTCAGACTAGCGTCTGCACTCTCCTGCGGTGTACTGGAGACAGAGGAGGCGGACGAGGAAACTGACTTCATTGCAGATCCATTGGTTGAAGTGGAATTAGCCATCGAGACCAGGCGACGCCTGAGCGCCGTCGCCGTATGAGGATCGACAAAAGTCGACAGCGTGTTGGGATTTCCGCTGGCTTCCAAGGGTGGGAGAGGTGTTCCTTCCAGGATTGGAGTCCCCTCTCGTGGTGTCGATGCTCCAGAAGTGGATTTGGACATGGCCAGAGCAGCCTCTTCCTTCCTCTCTTGTTCTAGACGCCTTGACTGGGACAGCTCTATCGCGGCTTCCCATGAGTCTGCCGGATATAGCTTGGCCACTAGGTCTTTGAGCTGCGCAAGGAGGACATCTGCTCTTTGGCGGGCACCCTGCATCTGTCCGTTGACTGTCATATAGGAGTGCATCTTCATGATCATGACCTGGGGTTGTCACAAAGTTGTAAGCTTCTGAAAGAGAAATGTAGGGAATTATGACGCACGAGTGAATGCAATGTCAGGAAACCCGACTGGACCCATGGCCACTGCCGATTGAAAGTCCAAGTAACGGCGGAGGCCACTATTGACGCCTGAACGAAATGCTGAATGATGATTCCAGTCCAGTAGTATTGTATCCAGTTGTTCTTGAGTGCGATGGCGAAGGGGACGCACATCCCGGTGCTCAGGACGAGCAGCGCATCGCTCCACGCCAGCGTGATCGCATCCCTCGAAATCATTGCAGCGAAATCGAGGCTGAGGGGCATTCCACTTGCTTCGAAGCTCTTGACATAGGTCTGGACTGCGAAAATAAATATTGAGACCCAGAAGAGGGTGAAGAAACCCCTGAATTCATTGGTGGTCGAGGATGCGTTGTTGATGTCGAAGGCAGAGGTTCTCGGGGCGAAGGTAATGAGAGCCCGCAGTTTCTTGGAAGACCTTGAGCGGTATGGCTTGGAGACATAGAGGGTGCCCGTCGACGTTTCGAATCCTCCGCCAGCGGGGCGACTCATGGTGGTGGTGGTAGGTTGAAAGAAGTGTATTCTGCGAACGTCATACTTTACACGGGTCTATTTACTCCCACTCCGGGTTTGCATCATATTTGTACGGTCTCTTCAAAGCGTCTCCCCAGGTGTTTTCAAGTCGACGTTCTGCAAGTCCGCGTGGTATTGGATACTAGTTACTATTGCCGCGTAGTTTAACGTCGTGCAGGTGGGTAGATAGCTGCACAACGTAGATATATCACGGCGAAAATACTCAATTGTTATTTTTGTTGGAACCGTTTGCTTCAGTAGTTGTATATGGCGGAAGAATTTCATCGACGCTCAGGAACGAGCACTTGAGCATTGGTGGTGAGAAACTTGAAGAAAAAGAACAGAGCACTGCGGACTCCATTTTCATGGGACGGTGTTTGGCTTTGTTGTAGCAGAGATATTACGACTGACACGGCACCGAATCAAAGTTACTTCGTCGCCCATCGGTCTAGGGCTGGTCCTCCTTCCTCTCCTTCATCCATGCGTAACGCTACAGGAAATCCAAATTTAAGAATCCCCGCCAATCCAGTCTATATAGACTTTCCTCGGTCTGACGGTGACCCTCGGACTTGGCCAGCCAACGTTCAATATGCGGAAGACAATGACGGCCAGATTAACTGGATGAAAGAACTCGAATTGGATCATCCCATCGCTATAAAATGGCGCTTGGTTGTTGGAAAGGCTCTCGCGATGGATATGGGACGTGAACGTACGCTTCCATGTTCCCGTTCACTTTGCCCGGCCTTACCATGTCCCAACAGCTGCCGACAGCGCTGTTCTCAGAAGTTGGCCGACACACTACAAGATGTACGATCATCACAAAGGACCTGCCGGTGGTAACGTGAGGCACGATATCTACCTATACGGTATGTTTTTTGTGCACCTTTGGCTTTTCATTGCTTATTTTGCGGTACTTATAGGCCCACAATCACGACGTTTCCGTTCCCCCAATGAATTTGTGGCTCATGCTCTGTGGCTTTGTCGTGACCCCACCATGGACACTAAAAACTGCTTTTGCAAGTACTGCAAGAAAATTCCCCAAAAAGTAATCAGCAGTGCTTTGGATTCTATCATACAAACAGCGCCTTCACAAGTGAATATGTCTCCAACACCTTCCCAAGCTGCCCCCAATGCGACCCCTGGGCCTTCTACCAGTACTCAGGTCCCCGCTGCGGGAAAGGATATTTATTCCGCGCTCCAGAAACAGGCATGGGCACGGCAACTCAAAGACCGTGACGCTGCCTCGCTCGCTCAGCGCCGTGCGAAGAGGGAGAAGAGGCTGCAACACAAAGGAAGGGGAAAGTCTGTAGAAGGGGTTGAGGTCCCGAAAGTCTTTGCAGCTGTTCAAAAGCCATTAATGCCCATTAGCGCTCTCAAACCCTCCCAGAACGTCTTGGAGTTCCCCATGCTGGCCCAAAGAAATCGCGATCTGAGAGCTGTTTATTCAAGAAGCGCAAACGACAAGGTCGGTAACACGAGTCAGGAACCTTATGGCTTGCCAGGAGAAAGTCAAGAAAATCCCCCTATACGGAGATTGTTCAGGGACCATGAGGTGGTTTGGGCGCGGTTACCAGGCGACGGAATCGTTCTGCAACCAGGTAGTCCCCATAGAATCACAGAATGGCCAGCAGTCGTCGACGAATTCAAAGTCAAGAACACCCCGGTGCATATCGACCCTCCTCAAAGTCCAGCTCCGGCGAAGAGTCCTGGAGTTGGAAGTACAGGAAACTCTCAACTTCAAGGCAAGCAGCCCGAAATTCTTTCCGTCGATCGTCAGACAACGCTGAATATCGGGTCCTCCAGCAACTCAAACCACCGATCTCTTACCATCGCTACCTCACCAGTTTCAACTCAACCTTCCTCCAGTCTGGCAACACCATCCGGTCTACCCATTTCCCCCTCTTCCGCCTCATTCAATGCACCTTCCATCTCTTTCCCTCCAACCAATAGTACCTCATCCACTGCCTTCCCATCCTCCGCCACCAGTGGTGGTAGGGCCTCCCCTGCACCTCCCCTTTCACCTAAATCTCCCAATGCCACTGCCACCCCCGAATACGACGGGGCAGGACCAGCAGACTGGATTGTCAAGGAATCAACCGTTTACACCGTTCGACTCATTGGAACCAACCAGAAAGTGAACTTCACCGACCGAGATGTTCTGCCTTACCTCGCGACCGTCCCATCCGAAGAGTTGATCGATTTGTTGAAGGCCGTTCCTGTCCAGTATATGGATTTCGACAGGGAAAAGATTTCCAAATACGACGCCATCGCAGCTGCGAAGGGACAGAATGACCGGATGGACGAGGGCTTGAACGAAGATCGGATAGCAATGTACGAGGGCGCCTGCGCGTTTGCGTTTGCGCTTCAAATTGCCGCGGACGTGTGCGAGTTCTGGTCGTTGACGGATAAATGGGAGTTCAAGTACCTGCCTCCGGGGTATGCGACTGGGGATGTGCGGGTGAATATCGTTTCCAGCACTAGCAATCCTCAAGGTGGAAATGCCCAGCAGCAGCAGAAGCAGCCGGAATCTATTTCCTCCGCACCCGCGTTTAGGCCCGTGACTACAGTCCAGACAACGACCATATCCGGAGGACTTTCGTTGAGTCAGGCGATTGAACAGGCGGGGCGCCATAATGCGAATGTTGCTGCTGCGAGCGAGGCGAGGGCTGCTGAGACTGGACCGGTCTATCGAGAGACTTTCAGTCTCAGCTCGAAGATGTCTGACCAGCAAGTGAGGGAAACGGTAGCAGGGGTTTTGGGAATTGGGCCAAAGACTTTGAGGAACCCTGGAGCTGGTCCCGGTCTCGGTCCTTCCGCTTCGAAAACGACAGCACAGGATCACGGCCGGTCTGCCGTTCCACAACATTTCACGCAGGTCAGGTTTCAGGGTATGTGGTGGGGTGGGGAGCGCATTTGGGTGGATGACTTTGTGAGGCTGAAAATGGGGCGGAAGGCCGTGGCTCCGAATGGTGCGCCGAATGTTTACAAGGCCAGTGGGGATGGCAAGAAGGCTACTGCTTTCCGAGCGGCGGCCAGGCAGCGTGCTATGGGTGGCTCGGCTGGCATCGACGGGATGGACCTCTTCGGTGCGAGCGCTAATGGGAAAGGAAAAGGCAGAGAAGTCCCAGTCTCTTACTTCCCAGAGCTGCCTGAAGGTGCCAATCGCCGGAGCGTGTTCATGAAGATCAATTCACTGTTTGTGGTCGATGTTCGGAAGAGAGATGGGAAAGTGAAGAAGGAAGGGCGCGTTTCTGGGATTCTGTACGAACTGGCGGATATCGATTGGGAAGAAACGGAGCCTGACCTCTTGGAAGAGTACGAGAGTGAAAAGCAGCAGAGGGAAGAGGTGTTGCAGAGACGCAGGAATGCAACTTCCTCTTTCCAGGCCAGCGTCGACGAATCTTTGTTGCCGTCCTCTAAACCATCTGGCCCTGCGAAGTCTCCAGCACCTCAACCTTCCCCTCCGGACTACTACCTGATCCCGCAAGCACCCGAGCATTATCGTTTCAGGCGCATAATCAAGGCTGGTCATGAAGTTGTTCTCAACCTATCCTTGGTCAGTGGGAGGTATTATCCTCGCTTACTCTCCCATCCACTGATCGCTGGGATGGTCGCGGGCTATGAGGAAGATTGGAAGACGGTCACATACAAATATGGCAACCCGTTCGCGTTGGAGGGCTTGCACCCTGGCCACTGCAGCGCCGTTGATCCACTGATTTACAAGAAAAGTCGCGTCCGCATGTTTGAAGACGCCGACATACAAGTGCAAGAACAGATGGCGAGATTCAAGGAGGACCGGATTGCTGATGAAGCCGACGTCAACGGACAACACGACGACGCCATGGACGAGGACGAGGACGAACTGAGGCTGAATACGATGCTTGTGGACTAGATTCGTGTGGATTAGACTTCTTGAAGGGTAGAATTATCTTGTGGCGAGTGCATATGATTAGCGCTGTCTATCTTATTCTGTATCATAAGTAACTGTGGGAAAGAGTATGTAACATGTCATTGTTCACGAAAGTCTAAGCGGCGCCGTCATCTCTTCCTCCGTCGCGAGCAAAGCCAGTCGCCTCGTTACCTTGAAGGCTCTCGCCTTTATACCCCCCTGCAAGGGTGTCTTATTCTTGCAGCCGAACGGGCAAGACCGTTCAGGCGTCACGACCTCTATATTCTTATAATATTTCACTGGCCTTTGTTTGTCCCCGTTTCCAGGTCTTTCCGCCGCACTCAGCACCGCCGGTGGCCACTTCTTCCTTTATTCCCCACATTCGTCTCCACTTCCTTGCTTCGCCTGCCCCAACATGACAAGCGTTCTCAGCGTCGCCTCGTCGTCAAATTCGTCCGGCTCGAATTACAGCACTGCTCTGGCAACCAACTATGTCCCTCCAACAGCAGCTTCGATCCACTCAAATCGCTCACCAATGTCGTCCTCGTCTTCACTGTCAAATCATTCGTTGGAGCGTGATGATGAGGGTGCGTACCGATAGCCTTCCATGCTCTGATCACTGTCGGCTGCACCAGTCGCTTTCCCGTGCGTTGTGCAGAGGTCTCGGAGCTTCCGCTCTGCGCCGTTCTCGCTCGTTACCCCCAGTAAATTTTACGAGTATACCGATCTGACATTTTGTTTCATTTCTAGAGAACGCGACTATTACCAATGGCCGTTTGGGGGGACAGCCGACATCTCCAAAGGCGTTGGGAAAGCAGAAGAGCAGAAGTCAAGAGTACGTGGTCTATGCAGCGCGTTTTTCCGCGTTATTGTCGCTCTATGTGCTCTGCTCACTCTAGCCACTTGTGGTGAAACTTTTAGGGATTTACGAATTCTCGCGATCTCCACGCATATCACAGAACTCTCTTACGCGATTTCAGACATTCAGACGAGGATATTCGGTGCGTCTGTCCCAACAGTTGGCTGCTGGTCGCATTCTTCTCATACACTCTTCCCAGAGATCCAAGAGCTTCGGCATAAATCGCAGGCCCAGAACGGTTCCGAACCGAATTCACCTTCGAACACCGCCAACAATGTGACAAGCACCATCGACCAATCTCTCATGGCACTGGACGAACGGCTGGAAAATGTCGAGAAGGGAATCAAGTCGGTTAACGAAAATATCCAGCCCTACTGCCCGTCAACAACAGCAACCCCAGTTACTGCAACCCAGTCCTCTGTCAACGCGGTGACGCCTACCACGACCAACATTTCCGGGGTTCGGTCCAATGCGGCTAACGAGACCACGTCTGCGCTGCTAAGGAAACATGCAACCCTGATCCAAGAGTGGGAATCAGTTCAAGATGAAAGTGATGTTCTCAGGGAAGAGCTGAAGGAAGACAAGTGGCTGACAGTGTTCCGGACTGTAACAGACCAGGCAGATGGGATGATGTCAAGTCTTGAGAAAGCCGTTAATCGATGCCAGGTGTGTTTTTAATTTCCCATCTCCCTGGTAACAACGTGCTTATTGTGATTGTTAGGACTTCATATTTCAAGTCCACCAGCTGAAGAGAAATGGACTCAATGGCGCAGACGATTTATTCGGTTCAACCGCAGTCAAGGGAACTGGACCTGTGACTCTTGACACGTTCACTTCGCTTCTCGAGTCCTACGAGGCGAAGAAGAAGTAAGTAAATCATGAAGCGAACTTCAATTAAAGGAAATTGATCCCTATGTCTACAGACACTACATGCCTGCTACTTCAAAAGTCCTTTCTATCATCGACCGAGGTGTACGGGACCGAGTGACAAAGAACGGAGAAACTCTAAGACGGCACTCCGAATCAGCCCAGCGATGGAAAACACTTCGAGATCGAATAAGTCGAACTGATGCCGAGATGGAAAACGTTCGGAAGATCCTAATAGCTGTGGATTCTGGGGAGAGCGAAGCATCTTCCAGCACTTCGGGGCATCCTTCTTATCTGGGAACGCCTCCTAGTGGCTCAAGGGCAACCCTCGGANGGGGGGAGCGAAAAAGGCTCGGAGAAGGGCACTCTTTCTCGCTCAATGTCACCATTGCGAAAGTTCGCCCGAAGAATAACTGGATCAACAAGCGGCGGTAAACCTCACATCTCCAGTCCTACCCTTGTCACACCTTTATCGGTGAAGAAGAAAGTCAAGGGCCCTTATTCTGAACCTCGCCCTGCTCCAAGCAGCGCAACGTCCTCAAATTTCAACACCATCACGCCCTCCGGTCGGAAGCAGAGAGCCTCGCTATTCCCAGGTGCCAAGAACCAGGAGCCTGTAACTCCAGAGAGGCCCGGTCACAAGTACAGCCAGAGCGTGACACCTGAACCCTCGCCACGAGTTTTCAAACCTGATGATTCGAGTGGTGGAAACATGAAATCATACGCAGGCGCTCCTTCAACGTCAACCTTCGGGAAATCTCGAACGTCGTTAGCTCCTGCAGGTTTACCTCCGTCCCTGGCAGGGCGACCATCATGGAATAGTAGCACCAAAGTTGAAATCTCTGACGAGAAACGGATTACCGGTACCATCAGAGGAACTCCTTCAAGGCCTCCATCTAGGCCGCCTTCCTCTACGGGGATGTACAGGTCGACGAACGGTGACCCGCCTCCTGTGCCCCCGATTGCCAATGGCACACCCTACCGAAGGAGCTTGTCGAGGGCGTCGATGACTTCTTCGTCGAGACCCTGGTCTCCATTTGGTTCGTCTGCATCACACTCCTCATCCCAGTATAACCAGCCGCCACCATTCTCTCTGTCTACCGCGCCGAGTGCCTCGAGCTCGAGATTTACGCCATCGAAACCACCCTCACGACCTCCTTCAAGGGCTCAGACCCCTTCAAGAATGTCCAATACCGGTTTGAGTGTATCCGCAACTCCACGGCCAAGACCCAAGACTCCATCACACATTCCCGCACCCTCGGGGAGATCTGTGTCCGTGGGGACGAAAGCTGATATGTTCGCGTCCTCTACAGGTGATTGGAGTCCAGAAAGCAGCACGAGACCTTTCTCTCCAACACTTTCCGCGTCCGGCGCGAGTCCCAGTGGAGCTGCGGCTCACCCACCTCGACCACCCAGTCGGTCGATGATCCCTGTACCGAGTGTACACCTCAGCGCGACTACTCCTGGGAGGAATCGCTCTGTTTCGTCCATGTCGCATCTTGGATATGGGTCCGCTCCGGGTGACAGGACAGGTGCGGAGAGTCCGACGAATATGGGCTTGTCGTCGATGCAGACTACTAGTCCGTTCAGGACGAACGCGAAGAGGGCACAGACGCCTGATATGTTGATGATGCGGAGTGTGAGTGCGGCAACGGGGGGAGCGAGTGCTAGTGGGACGGGGAGTCTTGCGATAAGGCAGCCGAGGCTGCCACCGTCGAGCTTCAGGGATGCCAGTGTGACTCCGGTGAGTCGGCCTGGATCGAGGTCGGGGTTGTATGACGGTGGGGGTGGGGGTGGATTGCTTAATGCGTCCACGGCGACGTTGACGACGGGTCCGATACATGAGTATGTGGCTGGAAACTCGAAGGACCCGCTGGATATGGAGGTGGCGAGAGTGGTGAATGGGATTCCACATGGATTGAGCGTTGAGCGCGTAGATCCGCCTTTGAAGAAGGCACCGAAAGACGGCGAGGAGGTGAAGGCTCAGTATGCGTTTACGAATGCACTAGGGAGGAAGGTGGTGACTTGTCGATTGACCACGTTGACGAGGGCTACGAAGGTGAAGCCAGAGGGAACAGAGAAGGAGACAGTATCGATGGTGACAACGAAGAAAGTTATGTGTCGGGTTGGTGGCGGTTAGTATCAATCTCAATACGTTTTAAATTGGTTCTGATCTCCCTTTTTCTTTAGGATGGCAGGATTTGAACTTGTACATTTTGAATCGACAAGCTGGGCTGTAAATGACCCTTCTGCCTTCTAACGCCTAATGGTGTCTCTCTCCCCCGCCGCACGTCCTGTGAAGGATGAACAACGTCATCTTTGGCAGTCCCTCCACTCCTCCGTTAGATTCTTCTCCCACTGGCTCTTCATTCTTGCCTTCGTCGTTATGGCATTGGTCGTCGTCGGCCAAAGGTTTCTGCAATACACATTTTCGGGTACCGGTCACACATATGCAATTATTCAATTATTCAAGCAACTTATTCTTATCGTATGCCATGTCATGCCGTTGTTCTTGTCTGTTGTTCAAATCATTTAGATCTTGCTATGTCGTGTCATTGCTGTCGTACTTAGTTCGCATCGGGATTATACAACCACCTGGTTCTATTTGTGGGACCTCTGTCGAAACGTTCATGCTTTTCATTTTGGATGCTCCCGAACCGCTCCTGCTCCTATCCATTGCTTCAAGCTTAGGAGTCTTGCGGGAGTGTGCATTCCATGGAGCTCACTGATCCGCCACTTGGTGTCTTCGGCTCCTTCTCGAACAAGGCTAGATTAATGGGTCACACTCAAGCCAAGCCTCCAGGTGAGCTTTGACCGTGCCGATGGGCATTTCATGCGTCACTCGATATCGATGTTCTCACCAACTGTGAGAGAGGTTAAACGGCGCCCAAAAATTCAACTTACGTTTCATTGACCCTGCCAGCGCGGCGTTGCACCACGCCGTGCTGGCAGTGACGGGAAGGCGGAACCATGGGCTCTTCGCATATGTTATCGATACATAGGACCAAGATAGCTATGACTCCATTGCCTCGAGGCAAGAAGGTTCTCCAGCGCCTCGTGTATCATGAGAGGCCGGCGGCGATGCGAGATTAGATTAGGGTACCTCAGGCTGCATTCAGCCGGTCAACTGATACATATCGATGCACCTGATGGATTGAATGTGACAGACGGAGAACAAGCACCCCGACCAGGCTCGACAACAATGTCAGCTTGTATAATTAGGTGAAGGTGCCGGCCGGGGCTAGTCTTGGCTTGTCGAGAACGGGAGCAACGAAGAAAAAGGATCTTTTCGCAACCAATACCCAAGGAGATACCAAGGCGATACTGGTGCAAGACCGCAGACGGAACCGTTCGGAAGGCCTTTAGGAGGGAATGGAGTGTAATTGGGGTCTCTGGACACGTTCTCGTCTGGTCGATAAATGGGAATGCTGTGGTCGTCCCTTGTAACGTCACCGGCGACACGCGAAATGCTTCCCGTTATTATATGAAACTCTGTGATGGCAGGAAACCCTGCTCGGCTTTGTATATAAAGCTATAAACGATCCGCGCCTCTTTCCTCCCTTCTATTACTTACACCCCACTGCTCAGCTGCTTCTGCTCGACTCGGATTCACGTCACAAGTCACGCCCACTACTGTTCCCGCTCGTCCGAGTCGAGTTTGCGGCCAGCACCCCACCATGGTCAACCTGCTGCGGAAGAAAAGGCGGTCATCCTCGACCTCAGGCTCGACCATTGCATTCGAGGATGGTCCAGATCATCCATTGGAAGCCCCGCCATCACCGTCCTCTTCCAAAACGGCATTTTCGCGTCGGTCGTCGAAGGGGTCGCTCTCGCCTGCCAAGCATGACGGCGACGCTGGCTCGTCGCCGTCGGGTCTGAAGATATTGAAGCTGTCGCCGATAAAAAACCTGGTCGCCAAAAAAGTGAAGCGACAAATCCAGCGCCTCGACGATGCGATCCATCATGTGACCCTGCCCCGACGAAGTAGTACTAGTGGTGGGAACGAAGAGGAAGAGGAGGACGATGCCGAACGGGCCGAGCCGAGACCAAGGGTGTCCTCGCTCAAGTCGAAATTCAAGCTCCGTGATTCCCTGCCATCTCCCAGCTCCCTCTCCATCCTNCCCCAGGAAGCGGACCCTTTCGACACGCGTCGAGCCGCCCCAGCAGTCTGAGAAACAGCACCCACAGCGCTCACGGACCGTCTCTTGCCCAGCAGTCTCGGCCCTCGTCATGTCCTCCACCCCCATCCTGCTCCCTGTCCAGGAGGAGGCACCGGCGGCCAAGCCTGAGGGTCTCGAGAGCCAGGACGATTCTGTCTTTGGCGGCTCTGTCCCTGTTCCTACGGTGCACGTCGAAGAGGAAGTGCCAGATCCTTTCCTTGTCGACGATGAGGGTGATGCCTTGTCGTCCGAGGACGGATCTGCCTCGGCGCCTCGCGAGAGCGCGTCGCCAGCTGCTGCCCAGGAAGTGTCCCTGTCCAACACCAACACTGCTTCTCCTTCTCCTCTCCCAGCTCCCCCCTCTCCTTTGCCTATGACCCCTAATGTTAACAAAGATGTCCCTCCGCCTCCTATATCAGATAGCGACGACGATGAGGATGACATCCCAGACCTGTACCTGCCCGGTCTGGTTATCCCTACCATGTTCCTGCCCATACCCAATGTGCGCCGTTCTCTTTCATCCAATCTCTTGACATGGTGGTTGCGCAGATCAAGCTTAACTGTATATTAAATACGTTGCTGTACTAGACTGATCCTCTAACTATTCTGCTCAACAAATATATCTATCCACCTGAAACCCGTCCACACCGCGACGTTTCTGGCGATTGGCAGCATAGCGATTTCCATACCCTCGTTGTAAGTCTCGCGACCCAACTACCCTTTCCTCGGTGTTGCTGTTCGACGTCAAGAATGTGGATCTGAATGCTTGCTGCTTTTCGTTTTTCTAGATGACGAATAGTTGGAGAGCGCTGGCCAAGATGGCTCGAGACCGTATCGTAGCGTCCGATCCAGCAGACTTGAATCTCATCCTTGGGGTAAGAGCCCTGTCTCTTACACTTACTTCTTCGCTCATGAGCGTCGACATGATCAGCTTTGGCATCTGCGTCTATCCTGCCTCGCTCGTCTACGTCTCTTCAATCAAACGGCAGCGGAATGTACGAACCTATTCTCCGTGCTGAACAGCGTTGAGCCTCCCGAGTCCCGCGCATACCTTTTCGAGCGGATCCTCCCGTTCGAGCTGGAGGTTATGCAGACGAGGCTCAAGTACTGGGCTGGCGATCATATGGGTCACCTCGACGCCCTTGCTGCTTTGTTGCGCAAATGCAAGGTCAATGCTAAGCAGGGTAAGTCGGATGGGGGTGTCATGTCGATGTGGAAAGAAAGAGGCTCGAGAATCGCGTTGATTATGGCGTCTCAGATGGTTGAGATGAAGGTAATGCCCATCTATCCATCTCGCGCACACGAGTGTGTATTAATTGATGACTTTCATAGGAATTCACCGCGGCTGCTCGTCTGCTCGAGCCTCTCTGTACTCAATCGGACGGTATAACAAGCCCTGCACTGCGTTCTGCTGTTGCGCGGATTTATCTCCAAGGGGGCAACTTGGAGATGGCTGCAAAGCATTTCGCTGAAGTCGAGGCTGACTCGACGGCAGACGTCAGGCAGAAGAAGATGAATGGTGCACTGTTGGCCTCGGCGGAAGGCAATTGGAAGGCATCGGGCGAGTTGTTGAGAGGGATGATTGATAAGGATAATGAAGATTATGTGGTGAGTATACAAGATTGTTTTCTGTCTAATGAAAAGGGTCACGAATTGTGTTGTGCAGGCTGTGAACAACCTCGCCGTCGCGTTACTGAACCAAGGGAAGCTGAAAGAAGCGATCGAAGTACTTGAGAGTGCTTTGAAAGCATCTCCTTCCAGCGTTGTCGTCGCTGAACCCTTCCTGTTCAATCTTTGTAAGTGCTCTTTCTCTTCGGTGTCCTTGATCTAGTATTGATATCATCGGCCTCAGCTACACTGTATGAGTTGCGGTCCAACATTGGCTTCGAGAGCAAGCGCCAGTTGCTTGTCGAAGTCTCCAAGTGGAGCGGCGATGGGTTGAAGACTACCTGCTTGAAGTTGCCTACCAATTAAATTCAAGATCTCTTCTATATTCTGTACACTGCGCTGTTTCGTCTCTTTCTGTTTCTTTCATATGTTCCAGTCATGCATGCACCTCTAGGGCTGTAGATTCAGTTTAGATATCCAATGCTTTAGCGTGCTCGTTGCCCCGCCATAACTAAAGATGTATAAATGAATCCTCTAGTGACTGTACGACCGAACTTTGGAGAACCAGAAGGGTCGTTCATGCTTCAAAGGCACGGGACTGACTTCCTCCGTCTCGAGATTCACCGAGTCGTACGTGACCAAGTCCAGTCGATTCCAACGTCCCAGGGGCTTCGAACGGACGTTCAGGGTCATATCGAAGACGTAGCGGATCTGGGCTGGACCCTCGCTGGTGCTGTGGGTATGCCCGTGCCCGTGCCCGTGCCCATGTCCGTGTCCGTGTCCGTGTCCATGTCCTCCGTGCCCGCGGGCATGACCACGGGAGGAAGTCGTAGAGGCCGAAGTCGTCGAAGGCCCCGGTTGGCCCGTGCTGGTGGACCTCTCGAGGTCGTCTCTTGGTGGTGAGGGCCGACTGATGCCAGCCGTCGAAATGCTGGAAGAGAATGTCTCAAAGTCGTGGCCTGGAATAACGTATTTCCCGCTCGCATCCGCCAAGTTGATGATGTTCAAGGTGGTACCCGCGAGATACCAGTTTCCAATGAAGAATCCCTGTTCGAGTTCAATAGGTTTAGCAGGTGAATGACCATACTAGGCGAAAGGCTGGAGTACCTTCATCCGGAGAGTTGGCTTGAGAATAGGAATAACCTGCTGTGGGTTCAACTCTTCGTTGGCCAGGAGGGATAGAACTTGGCCATTGGGATAGAATCGCCTGAGGGCACGGTCAATTGGGCTTCTCGAACGGTAATCATCTGGCTCACAAGTATCGGTGGTACGTGATCAAGTGGTTTACCTGGATTCAGAAGAGGTCGGAATAGGTAATGTTCACAATGAGAGGAGACCAAAGATACTTACGTTCACCCAAGAGTTCTCGCTCAGTCCAGGGCGTCTGTAGATATATTAGGATTCGTGCAAGCACAATGAAGAGTAGCCACGCACATATAATGACAGATGGCAATGTAGAGGCCATCCATGCGAACTCTTGGATGCTCAATGTATAATTGTCTGAAGTTGTGATCGTACTTCTGGACAACTGGTAGCAGATCCTCCGGAGTCGAAATTTGAGGCGGTCTATACGTCCTCCGAACAAGTTCGCTGAATGAGGAGACTTGTCAGAATTGATTGCGTGCACACAGAGAAGTAGTGCCCACATCCAATACACAGGGTCCACAGTGATAACCCGTGCCCTTCGACAGACTTGCGCGAACCGTTCGATAGAGGTAACGTCCAGCTTCCGAATGACCAAATACCACATCTCTATTGGGATGTCATTCAGATGCATAGGTTTCCTCTCGTCTTCCGGTTCGAATTTGAGATCATCCGGGAATGACTCCAAAATATGAGCCAAAAGTCTCGGTGCCGCATGTTGGTCCTTAGCGGGCTGCGTCACGGACAATTGTTGAAGCTCAGAGGTGAGCTGGAGGACGTCGGGAGCAGCACCAGTATGTGCTTTCGCTATGCTGCCTTGTAAATTGGCGCGAAGGACCTCCTCGCGGTGGAAGGCACGGTCTACATGAGCATCCTGGGGAAAGAAGCCTTAGAGGTTAAGCCGAGTAGTAGAGGTTCGGACACGTACCAGGCGAAAGGCCTGGCGGTAGGACATCAAGGCAGCATCCAAGTCCCCTTTCTGCTCGTGTTGTATCGCCTTCCGGTAGACGGCCAGGGCATCCTCCATCCTTGCAGAGACCGAAGTCGGAGTGATACTGCCATTCTGAACGGCTGGATGGCTTGTGACCGGTTTCGTGGCTGTCTTGTCTTGAGCTTCTGCTAAAGCTCTGGGGGCTGGCCTATGGAGGAGGGGGTTATATCCTAGTTGTGGAACCGGTGGAACTTCGGGCTCCTTTCCGCGCGAGGATGACCCAGCAGTGCCTTCATGTCTTCGTCGTTGCTCGACTTCTGCCTTCCATTTGGCTCTGAATGCTGCGAGTTCGTTAGATTCTTCTTTCGAGGGATTTGAACCCGCTTCTGGGTTTAAATCATTTGGATGAAGAATATGTGTTTGCTGCATGAGATTGAGGGGACTTTGACGAAACGGAATCCAAGCAATCCTCGGTATGTCAGGAATTCTTGATCACGGAGTCACGCGGTGAAATGATGAAATGTATGGCAAACCCTAACCTTACGCTATCAACCGGGTTCCACGAAACCACGTCCTCAGCTCCTTAGCGGGACCACCGTCATCTCCTCTCTTTTCTGGGTCTCTTGGATACATCTCTCTAGCCAGCGGGGACTATGGAAAGCAACAAAGACGAAGCTCTGCGCTGCCTGTCGATCGCGCGAAAACACTTCGATGCCGGCAACCTCCCCTCTGCTCGTAAATTCTGCCTTAAATCCAAGGCATTATTTGATACCCCTCAAGCTGGCAAGTTGTTGGAGTCGATAGAGTCTGCGGAGGGAGAGGGTTTTTCATCCTCTCAAGGGGCATCAAGTACCCAAACGGAAGAGCACCCGTCCGCCGCAGGCATGAAGCATCGGCACCCTCAAACATCCGAGAAGACTGAGGGGAATGGGACTGCCGGTGGCATGGGCGGCGATAAACGGGAGTATACCAAGGAACAGCACGACGTTGTGAAGCGGGTGCGTGCCTGCAAAGTGACGGAGTACTACGAGATCTTGTCCGTGAGGAAGGACTGTGAAGAGGGGGAAATCAAGAAAGCTTACCGAAAGGTGTGTCCCTTCCGCTTTTTAAGTGGTCTCCGTTATTCAGACGATCTTCAGTTGGCTCTGGCGTTACACCCTGATAAAAATGGCGCTCCTGGTGCAGATGAAGCTTTCAAGCGTATGTTTTCCTCGCCTCGAAATTAGTCACGAAAGCCATTAACCGTTGCTGCGCAGTGGTATCAAAAGCTTTTCAGGTCCTTTCTGGTGCGCTCTCACTCACACGAACTCTCTCCCTTCACTAACACCACTCCGTAGATCCCCAGAAGCGTGCGGTGTTTGACAGCAGTGGGGGAGACCCCGATTCCCGATTCGGTGGAAGGCCGTCATCATCAGAGTTTGCTACGCATCCCTTCGCGCAAGGTGGTTTCGACGGCGAAATCAGTCCCGAAGAACTATTCAATATGTTCTTTGGCGGTGGCGCAGGATTTGGACCCGGATTTTCTAGCGGCGGATTTGGGGGACCCAGTAAGTGGAATGTGCACCTCCCTGGAGAATGAGCAATATTGACGGTATTCAACAGCCGTATTCTCTGCTTCGTTTGGTCCTGGCGGTTTCCGACAGACGCGAACGTTTACCACTCGACGCGGACGAGGGACGGCTGGGAATGCAACCCAGCAAGACACCAGGTCAATGTTCATCCAGCTCATGCCCCTTCTCCTTCTTTTCGCCTTCTCCCTCCTTTCCGCCCTTCCAAGCCTATTCACAGCTCCGTCAGTACCCGACCCTCGATACTCCTTTGGCGTGACACCAAGACATACCGGACGCATCGAAACCGGTGGCCTTGGAATCCCTTATTTCGTCAACCCTTCCGAATTCTCATCACATCCAATTATCGGCCCAGAGCTAGCAAAGGATGGGCTGAAAGTAGGGAAAGACGGCATTGAAAAACGCGATGGGACAACCACCGAGGACAAGCTCAATGGAAAGGGCAAAGTCCGGGGACCCGCTCTCGCCAAATTCGAAGATGGCGTAGACAAGGTCTATACCCACGACCTTTACGTGCAGTGCCAGAGAGGGGTTGATAGGAAAGAGCGGTTACGCGAAGCGGAGGTGGGCATGTTTGGAATAGGCACGGATTGGGACAAGGTTAAGAAAATAGAGACTGAACCTGTTCCCAGTTGCGAGGAGCTCAAGCGGCTAGGAGTCATGCGATCATAGCGTCTTAATTTACTGTAACACTTATATGCACTGTCACTATTCCATGGCTCTCCGGAAGGGATTTGTTCGCTCTATATAATGATGTTGGGGGATTCCGGGAGGACATGCAGTCTGGACTGGTCTGGATTTTGAATGAGAGTGATGGAATTCAACGCTGGTTGGGTACACGATGTAGAGTGTTCATAACATCCCCCCGGCCCTCTCCTTTCTAGTGAATATCTATGCTGAGCCTGAACCTTGGGCTTGTGCGCGCTCCCGCTCAAGCTTGATGTAAAAGTTTTCCTGGCGTTCCACTGGAAGGATGAAAAGCCGAGTTAGCATGCGGATTTGGGGACGAGAGATTTTGCAGATGCATTGGTTGTGCTACTCACAGGATTTCAAGTGGACACCATACCTGCGGAACATGGTTAAAAACAGGATAGTAGGAACGAGCCAGCAGACAACGTACCAGTAAGCGTAAGCACCAGTGATTCCAAGGCCGAGCGCACAGGAGACGTCGAGCCAGAAGCGCTTCCTGAGCTTGCCAGTGATGGGGGCAATAGGCATGATGACAGGCAAGACTTGGGTGGAGGTCGGTGGAAAGGTGGTGGTGGTGGTGGTGGTTGCTGCTGAGGATGGGCAAGGCAAAAGGGAAATGTCGGGCACGCGTGAGTTTGGCAGAGGACTCAGGTGCAAACAGGACAGCGGTCACGGTGTCACATGAGATAGTGTCACGCATTTGTCACCAATGAGCAGCGCCCTTGCTGTTGTCCTCGTTCCACCTGACACGCCGTCTGCACGCATCTTGCCCTTCTCCACATCGCTGTCTCCTCTCGCCGGCTCACGAATATCGCCCCAAAATCCTGAAATACTCCATATCTAACAGCATCTTCCCCCGGGTATCCCCACACGCCCTAGCTCGCAATGGAAGATCCATCAGGATCTGGAGGATGGCGGTTCGCCCAGTGTTTTGGTGACAAGGGAGAGGTCGAGGACATCACAGAAGGTACGCCTCGTTGTCTCGACCTCCAACCACTCCACGGGCACCGACGAACGTCTCGCTCATTTATTGTCTCCAATTATCATTGCAGCTGACATCATCTCCACGGTCGAATTCGACTCCACTGGTAATTATCTCGCAACCGGAGACAAGGGTGGGCGCGTAGTATTATTCGAAAGAAATGAAATGGTACGTATCTTTCTTGGCATCGCTATCTCCAGCTCCCCACAGCACGAGTCCTGCGCTAATCGGCCCATCACCCATCCTGCTGGCTTGCATTATTGGCATTTGCTCATTCCTTCAAACAGAAAAAGGGTTGCGAATACAAATTCTACACCGAATTCCAATCGCACGAACCCGAGTTCGATTATCTCAAATCCCTCGAAATCGAGGAGAAGATTAACAAGATCAAGTGGTGTAAACGACAAAATGCCGCCCATTTCCTGCTCTCGACAAATGGTTTGTTTATCCTTCTAGACATGCTTTCGTGACATCTGACCCTTCCACTAGATAAGACGATCAAACTCTGGAAGGTTTTTGAGAAATCGCTCCGAGTAGTCACTGAATCCAACCATTTCGATGGTACTCGTCCAATGCCGACACCCACAGCTCCCACCCACCTCCGACTTCCCCGCATGCAACAACAAGATAACATCATCGCCGCCGTCCCTCGCAAGGTTTACGCCAATGCCCACGCGTATCACATACATTCCATCTCCGTGAATTCTGATCAGGAGACATACATCTCAGCAGACGACCTACGAATCAACCTCTGGAATCTCAATATCAGCGATCAAAGTTTCAGTGAGTACTCACCGAGGTGTGGGACTGGACTTCACTGACGTCCAATCAATCTCCCAGATATCGTCGACATCAAGCCAGTCAACATGGAGGAGCTAACCGAAGTCATTACGGCCACAGAGTTCCATCCGACGCACTGCAATCAGTTCATGTACTCGAGCTCGAAGAGCAACATCAAGCTCGCGGATATGAGGGATTCTGCACTCTGCGACCGACATGCCAAATGTCTGTCTGTCCCCTTCTGATCGGAAACTACATCCTCACATGTTGTTTCGTAGGTTTTGAAGAGGAGGAAGACCCTTCGCAGCGCTCATTCTTCTCAGAGATTATCTCTTCAATCTCTGATGTGAAGTTCAGTCACGATGGCAGATACATTCTCTCGCGTGACTATCTTTCACTGAAGATCTGGGATGTCAACATGGAGACACGGCCAGTGAAAACCATTCCCATCCACGATCATCTACGAGGGAAGTTGTGCGATCTCTACGAGAATGACTGCATCTTCGACAAATTCGAATGTGTGTGGGCAGGTGATGACAAGTATGTTCAACGTCATCTGCTGTTACCCCATATCCTGATGTTTTTGCGACTTCCCTTCTAGGCACGTGTTGACAGGCTCATACCATAACTACTTCCGCATATATGACACGGACACGTTGCAAGACGTTGTGCTCCAGGCCGACAAATCTGCGTTCAAGGCGAAGAAGATTGGTGGGCCTTTGCCTGGTAACAAGGGACTCAAGAATGGACCTCGGCCTGGTGGTTTGAGGGAAGCTATGCAACTGGATACGCTCGATTTCAACAAGAAGATTTTGCATGCTAGCTGGCATCCACGAGAGAACACTATTGCGGTATGCAACATCCCTCTCCAAGATCCGGCTCGTTTTGACACCGTTTTTAGATCGCTGCGACGAACAACCTGTTCCTGTACAGTGCTGCGTAATAAACTAGATGCCGGACATGTTGCTTTTCCTGAGCAGACTGTTTCGTTTATCTTCTGGATGTCACTCCCGAGAGTGACTTCATTTGTGCTCTGTTTCCGGACATGGACATTATCGACTGTCGACTGGCGGGGGGTATAGTCTTTTATGCCTCTCCTCACCTTCGTTTTTCGGGTCCATTATCTAGCCTTAACACTTACATGGTCTCCTCCAATCTAGCGCACACTCCACCTTTAATTGGCTTCATACTCACTCTTCACACCATGTGTACATACCACTTTTCGCCTTGGCTTTCGTCCGACCCCCACGCTCTTGTTCAATTCGCATCCCTTCCTTTGGCTACACCACCCTTTGCGTCTTTCTTTTCCTTACACGACGACTCCTTTTCTTTCCAGCTTTTTGTATAGAGACGAGTCCGGGTTGGGTAGGAGAGACGGGAAAGGTGTGTATGTGCATCCCCTCGCTCTCGTGACAGTCACTCTGGTAGAGTAAAGAAAGTAAAGAAGTAATGAAAGATTAGTGAAAGTAAATGGGCATTTTGTATCATACTCTTTTTCTCGCACTCCACTCATTTGGTTCGATTTTGAGCTCGGTTGAACGACTAGGTCAGTGCCGGTAACTAAACTCTGAAGTTATGTAACAACCTTGAACTTCGACGTTCACCACCGGCCATGGACCAGGTATTTGCAGTCTTTCTCGTGGATTAATTGGACTCGACTAAGAAAGAGTGAACAGGAGTCGTTTCGTAAACTACTTAGCTCCCAGAAAGCTGGTGATTCATCCAAAGGAAAGGGCCCAACATCTCGTGGGTCACTGCTTAGTGCCGCCGCTAAACCGTATGTTGCTGAGCTCCTGCATCTCCGACCTAGAAGGACGTGGACACTGACATACCGCTCTCAGCAAGAAAGTAGAGGCCTCGGAGCCAGCGTTCAAGCCAAGGAAGGTGAAGCCCAGCGAAAAGGACGGAAAGTACAGAGACCGTGCATCCGAGCGGAGGCATGGAGAAGCCGGTGACTTTGCTCATGTACGTTGAAAGTATAGTTCTCTCCCGGGGTGTATTCTCTAATTAACTTGGATGCTTTGTCTGATAGGTAGAGGCTTTATTGGCGGATTTCGAGAAACAGGCGAAGGATGAGGGGAGCATGGCTGAGGTAAGTAGCTGTCACCGCTCTACCTCGTCTCCTTCGGCTGGTTTTCGTAGGCTGAACGCTTTCCGAATCTACCATTCAGGTTGAAGAAAAGCGAAAGTATCTAGGAGGCGACAGCGAACACTCCGTCCTCGTCAAAGGTCTCGACTTTGCCCTCTTGGAGCAGAATAAAGCGCGTGCCGCACTGGTCAACGACGAGTTCGACGACGAGTCACTGGAAAAGGTGTTCCAAGATGCAGCTTCTGGTGACAACCCGAAGAAGAGTAAGAAGAAGACAAGGGAGGAGCTGCTCCGTGAACTCAANGGGGAAGAGGACGTCCGGGGGTACTGAAGAACAGCCTTTGTCTCCGGAAGAGGAGGAACCCCGGAAACTGGAGGTGGCAAAGCAACAGGGCAAGTTTAAACCTATCGGGTTCAAACCTATTGGACAGCCAACGGCCGAACCGAAGAAAAAGAAGAAAGCCAAAGCCGATGGGATTGACGGGGAGCGGAAGAAGAAGAAACGCAAGCTGGACTCGCAGCAGGGTGTTGAGGAGCCGCCGCCGAAGCCAGAAGCTACGGTACAGCCCGTCGCCCCGGCTCCATCTGCAGAGCCAGAACCAGAGCCAGTTGACGAAGATTTCGATATATTCGCTGGGGCAGGTGACTATGAGGGCCTGGAACTAGAAGACGACGATGAAGAAGACAGTGCTAAGCCGAATCGCAGGAGAGCTACCGTGGAAGACGAGGAGGAGGACCCTTCCTCGTCCACCAGGCCCAAGCAATGGATCTCTATCGAAGAAGACAGAGCCATCCTTCGCTCCAAGAGCCCTGAACCGCCCCGGTCTGCATCTCCTCCTCGCGAACCTTCTTCATCCAAAGCTGCCTCCCGCAACCTTGAAGCGGAGGACGGTGAAATGGATGAAGATGTCCCGATGAAACTGGTTCCATTGGCAAGTTCGGCTTTACCCAGCGTCAGGGACTTCCTGGATATGGATCGGGCTGCAACGTCGTCTTGGAAAAATAAGAAACGGAAAGACAAGAAAAAGGCGGGCCAAGGTTCGGAACCTCAAACAGCCAACGCAGAAGCAAAGGCAGAGCGAGACTATAAGAGGTATCTCATATTTTGTCTCGTGGGCTCAGGAATACACTGACGAAACCCGTGTCATAGGCTAAAGGCGTACACAGACAAAAAGGGCTCGTGAAAGTACACGTTAATAGCATAGTGTATTGTGATTTTCGCGTGATATAGACAGGCCAGGCAAGAAGTGAGATATGGACATATCTAAGCAGATGTTGGTACGGGATGTCCTTCATGCAGCCTGTTAATGGTATTGGTTCGCAGTTGGGTATCTGCGAACAGTGCGCGTACGAGGTTGACGAGTTCGCGAATCTCAAAGTCAACCAATGCCCCTTGCTCGAAAAGGTATGACAAGTCGGCCATTGATGCTTCCTGGACTTCTGCTCAGTTTGTTGTATGGTGAAAAAACGGTCAGGAAACGCACCAGCAGTTCAGAGAGGTAGGAAAATTTGAGCCATGACGGGACGTATGCGACGACAAACGACGACTGTGGTGTGGTGAGCATCATCAAATCACGGATGGAATGAATTTCACTCACTTGGGCCGGATCCTCGCTGAAGAGGCCCTCCAAAGAATTGAAGATACGGCAGAGTTCAGCAAGCCTTGTGGATTCTAGCTCTGGGATGTCGTGTAACGCAATGATATCGTGCAATACTCGGGACAAGGCGGCATCGACTAGCCGGCCAATGGCCTGATAGTATTTGGTTTTCGTTGGTATGGGCTGGAACACAGATGTGAGCCTCATGATGACGTCTTGAACAGCATCGAAAAATACCTTGATTCTGCGAGCCAGATCTTTGATATTGCGTACCACCTTGTTAATAGCTTCTTCGCATTCGTCGTAGCGCTCTTGATCTCCGGTGAGAGTGAACCGTTGGGTTCCGTCGACCAAAATCCGATCACCTTGAAGGCATTCTCGATTCTATACAATCATCAGCCTTCAAAGCTTTACAGAGGTGGTGGTGGTTGCGAATGAACTTACCACAGCATCTTCGAACCAACTATCACCCAGAATCTTCAAATCATTTCGGCATTCACCCAGCCTTTCCTTGAGCTGGGGATGATGGGACGCCTCCCGTTCGATCTTATCAACCGAATCACTGAGATACAAACAATCGTTGGAGAATTGAAGCCCTCCTTCGATAGTTGATAGGTCCTTCTCAAATCGAACTGGGCACAATGCTTGGTAGAGATCCAGTACTGAGCTGGAGCACTGAATCAGTGTTGAGCCAGGTGTCGAAGTCGAAGTTGAAGTTGGCGATTTTGATGATTTGGTGAAGAGATTGGAAGCAGCAAATTGTTTGCTCTCAGCAACGACGTCTTCAACAAATCTAACGATTTGCTTCGTCTTGGATGTGACGCGGTATGTTTCTGTTGGGGCCGTGACAAAAATTTTCGAGGGTCGACGATGATGGCTCGAGGAATTCAGTGGCGGGTTTGGCGATCTGGGGAGTACAGTCTGGGGAGGAGACCCGATGGTTTTCGCGGAATTGGGTTGTGAAAGTGGGAGCGGAGGCGGAGGAGATGCTATTGAATGCTGTGAGGAATTACCATTGGCCTGTTTTTTGTTCTTTGAGGCTAGTCTTTCAAGGCGTGTCGCTGCCTTGGGTGTAGGCGTCGTAGCTGGTTTTGGAGGTGGCACTGGGACGGGTTCGATGTCGGCTGGAGAAGGGTCGCTCCATGGATCATCATCCCAAGTGGTTTCGTCGGTCGGAGTTTCCTCTTGGGAAGGAGGGTCGGCCCATGGATCGTCATCCCAGGAGGGTTCCTCGATTGGTGGTTCCTCTTGAGGCGGAGGAACC
This sequence comes from Candolleomyces eurysporus, assembly GCA_027579435.1. Lineage (NCBI taxonomy): Eukaryota > Fungi > Basidiomycota > Agaricomycetes > Agaricales > Psathyrellaceae > Candolleomyces > Candolleomyces eurysporus. The sequence continues at coordinate 173,136 of JANBPK010000709.1, read as the reverse complement.
TCTTCGGTCTGAGTTTCTTCGTCGGCATTCTCATCATCATTCCAGCCCCAGGCGTTGTCCGTGTCGATTTGCTCTTCGGATGTGCCGTTTATAGGTTCAACATTGACTGGTTCCTTGACTTCTACCGCTTGTGGCTGATCTTCCGGCTCAGGTTCAGCGTCGTCGTCGAAGCCCCAGCTATCTGTTTGAGAAGTATTCAAAGATGATTCATCTTCGAAGCCCCAGGCGTCTTCTTCATCTTCAGCACCATTGACAGCAATAGGATAAGAACTGTCCAGTGGGCGCTCGACGTCCACCTGGAAAGTGGCAGTAAGGTCTATCTTCTCAACCAGTAATTCCCTTGAGCGAGCTAGGATAGCAGTTCGCCGCTGGCGTTCATAGTGACCGGATAGTCCGTCAGACCAATCCTTGAGAGTATGCGCCGGAGATTCGTTGTCCAATAGGTTCACCACATATCGCGCTTCGAAGTCGACGCAGGCTTGAACGAGTTCAAGGAACGGTGGCAGGAGACCGAATGAGGAAGGAAGTTGGGGAATGAGATATAGGTTCAAGGTGCTGGTTACGACGGGCTTGGAAAGGGAGCGCAAAAAGGGTGAGGCATGAGGCGAGGGCAGACGAGGGAATAGATACTGCGCCACAAAATCGAAAATCGAAGAGAGGTTCTCGAGACGGGCTATCCGTTGCTCTGAGCTTGGTGGAGAGGGAACGAGGGTTAAAGAGTGTTGCGTTAGCGAGTCGTCAAGCTTGAGTGAGTAGGGTTGTTGTAAAACGCGGTCGACAAAATTTGCGACAAAGTCACGCTTCAGGATGGAGAGGTAATCGCCTAGAGCAACAGAAGACAAGGAAGCCAGAATTTGATCCAAGGTAACCATGGCCTCGGTATCCCGAACTTAAGATAAAATTACTCAAAGGTGACTGACACTATTTCGCGGTAAACACACACCTTGAACCTGAAGCTGGATTGTCATAGCCGTAGGCTGGATGATTACGCTGCGAGACAAGGCGTCCAATAGTTGCCCTTCGATATTAGACTTGAGGGCTTGAACTTTGCGCTAAAGAAACATGAGAATGGCTCCTCGTCGTCGGTCTGTCTCATACCTTCATATCTTTCATAATTACAGCTTGCTGGAGCGCTTCCGGAGAGGAACCAACGAGTCCGTCGAGATCTATCGATGCAGCAACGGCTTCGGGAAGCTTCCCAAATTGAACCAGAGACATTACAGACGTGTAATGTTGTCTGCACTTCAAGAGGTGCGCCAATGAATCCGCTGTGACAGATGCGTCCGCCGTTGCTTGAGAAAGTACAGCATGGGCCTTTAACGTCTGCAACGTCTTCGGAACCAGACCAGACTGACGGGCATTTAGCAGAGTTGAGGTCTCTCGTACTCCAATAGGACACATACTTTGGGATTCGAGATAGTGTCGTCCAGCGCCTCCACCTCCTCCGTTAGACGAAGTAACCGAATCTGGACGGACTTTGAGGTTTCGAATTGGTGTTGGAATTTAGGCAGATCTTGTTGAATACGTTCATGTATCCTCGTCTACGAGAGATATGTAGGCTCCGAATGCGTTGTTAAAGACCTGGGCTTACCTTCGTCGAGGATATTGATCCATCCAGCTCCGCTACCCAGGACTTGGCCACCGAGGAGTTTATTGACTGCAGCGACGCTGAGTCTATACTTGAGAGTATCTTGGAGGTGACATCGTTGCTGGCAGGCTTTCGAGGTAAGTGGTTTGGAACTGGGAAGGCCATGGCGCTGTGGGCGTAGCTTGGGAGATGACGAAGGGAAGGCCAGCGCAAGGACCTCGCGCGACCACGTGGAGACGCGAGAGGCCGAGTTTCCCAGTCTGACTGTCGTCACAGCTTGGATCTTGCCAAATCATGCTCGGGCGCGCTCTCCTCCTCATATCGACATTTTTCGTCTTCCATGGTGTGGACTACTAATTTCTATGGCGAATGAACCCTGACTGAGAGCTGTGTCTTGCAAATAGCCGCGTTTTCTACATACGAACGTTTNGTTTTTTCGCCAAGTCTGCGCCTCCTGCTTCGCTGACCAATTCTCCATAATAGATCTCTCATATCTGAAAGCTCTAGAACGCCCGGAGGGTCCAATTCCCGTAGATGTATAGCTTCCAACTCAATCTGGCTGCTGTGCTTGCCTTGCTTACAACGAACCGCTCATAGATTCTAATTGAGACCCTGGTCGCCCTCGTGTTGGGCATTGTCGGTGCCTCGTTGAACGCCGCCGACCTGAAAGAAATAACGTGGGCCAGCGAAATGAGGAAAAAGCATGTTTTCCACAACATTCACTGTCATAGCTTTCACTTATTCGACATGCAGAACGATTGATGAAACGGACTCCCGTCTTGGTTTCGCAAATTATGTTACCCGCGGAAGAAACATCTTTACAGGACGAGATGTCATCCCGCGACTTACAGCACATCATAGTTAGTGCTCGTGTGCTTGGTATTTCATCTATATACTATGTCACTTCCGATAATCGAACGTGTCTTCTGAAAACCTTCAGTTTACAAGCCAAGAACCGCACTAAACGCATTTAGGCCGAGTCAAACGGGGTCACCAATACTCCAGCGGTATGACCAAGTAGGACTCGGGCCATAACCGGCTACCTTACTATCACAGCGCATGGGCCAAGTTTCCATAAGGTACTGAGAAGGCGGGTCGAGGTTCTCTTTTATGGATAGGCAGGAAACGTGTTTCTCTTCTCTCATTCTTACCCCACTTTTTACCTTCAGCCATCCCAGTGTAGATAACCTCTTTCTTTGACCACTACCTCAGTCGTCTATCTTGTGAGACCAACATGAAGAACACAACTCGTGTTGGCATAGTGCTTGCCATTAGCTGCGCCTTCTTCGCTGTGGAGATTGCAAGTGAGTCTTCCTCCCAGCCAATTTAACGTCGTGTTCTGACTTCGTATCAAGTCGGTTTCAGGACGAAAAGTCTGGCTTTGATTGCAGATGCTGTATGTTTCAGTGGCCTGCAACTTTGGTCTGTGACTGACGGCGCTATTTGGTCCCCCGATCGGAACAGTTCCACTATCTTAATGTAAGGCTAACTTTGCAATGGACAATGGATCGTGTCGTTACTGACTGGAACGCCTCCGCAGGACATTGTTGCATAGTTCGTCCGATCGTGGTAGCCATTAGCCTCCCCAATGCGTTGCTTACCTCCCCACAGTGTGATTGCTTTCATTGCTGCCAGGGTGCGCACCATCGTTCCCGCTGTCACTTAGGATTGGTATTAACGTCTTGCGCAGCTTCAGTCGAGCGGTCAACACGTGGGTAGACCTACTGTCAATCTTTCATTTCGCTCAACCTTCACGCCACAGACCCACCAATTCACATATGCATTCCACAGAGCTGAATTAGTCGGTATGTTACTGTCACTCTATAGAGGTGCTTCGAACCCTAATATTCCGCTTATGGTGCCACTTAATTCCGAATCAGGCGCTTTCTTCAATGGAGTCTTCCTTCTGGCCCTGGCACTCTCGATTTTCCTGCAGTCAATTGAGCGCTTCGTTCATGTGGAAGACATTGATTCACCCGTGTCCATCCTCATAGTAGGGTGCGTTGGTTTGGGTCTTAACATTATTAGCGCCACGGTACTCCATGGTAAGCTAAATTATCTTCTTCCATTCAATACGGACATTAGTCTGACCCGCGTATCCTGGAGACCACCATGGTCACAGTCACGGGCACGGTGGGCACAACCACGCTGGTGACCAGGGCTCCTCGGTGGAAGTTCATTCCATAGACTCGGTTGTACGTGACCCCATAAATTCCGCTACAGGGTCGCGTACCCACCGTTGACCCGTTCTCGCAGCACGCTCTTCATAACCACACTGTCGATCCACCATTGGCCACACGGGAAGCAAACTTGGGCCTGGTCGGAGTTCTTGTCCATGTTCTGGGCGACGCCGTGAACAGTAAGCATGCACCCTCATTTTTGAGTAGTTTGACTTGTGCAAGCCCCTCCCCAACCAGATATTGGGGTCATCATTGTGGCGATCATTATATGGAAGGTCGAGTCTTCAGGGAAGTATTACGCGGACCCTGCAATGTCGCTGGTCATTTCGTTGGTCATATTTGGGAGTGCCCTTCCTTTGAGTGAGTAGGCTTCTATCTTTCTCCACTTTGGCCAAATTTCGGGGTGTATTGATTTTTCCCTTTCAAAGCGCTGCGGTCGGGTCGAATTCTCCTCGAATCCACCCCGTTGCACCTCGATCTGGCCAAAGTCAAAGAAGACCTTGTCACTGTGAGTCTCAACGGGCCGCTCCATCATTTCGCAACCCGCTGACCTCCATGTGTACATGTTTCCTTCCGAACCTATTCATACACAAATATAGGTTCCGTTAGTCAAGTCCGTTCATGACATACATGTGTGGCACCTCTCGCAGTCGTTGAGTCCCCTAATGTCCCTTCCTTTCATCCACCCAATCTGACCCCGAAATTTTATATGTATACGACACGTTCAGTGTCATTCTAGCTTCCCTTCACGTATGTGTTCCCGAGGGTACAACCCTCGAACAATGGGAAAAGACAGAACAGTATTTGCAGTCCTGTTTTGCGGCCTACGGAATCAGCCACGTTACCATTTCACCCGAAATCCAACGGGACACGTTGTCGAGGTCTACAGCCGTCGAGGAGATCGGCGAGGACAATGCGCAGGCGGTAGCAGCAGCAGGACGGTGTGGACTTCCTTCCCATGATGAATATGGTTGCTCCGTTAGCGACTTGAAAAAACGAAGAGTTGGAGCAGTTTAGTTAGCTGAGCGCTCGCCGCTAGTTCCAAAGGTCTTTGATCGGAAAACAGGCTCAGGACTCAGGAACGATAACTGTAACACGATCGGGGCAAGCACATGTACACGTCTGATAAGATCTAACTTTAGATGGTACATTTACCGTACTTGTTAGTAACCTTGTACTCTTTTGGGAAGAATTTCCGACTGCTTATTGTTCTGCTATGTGGTGGCGATGGCGCTCTGGTTCTCTGTACTGATTATCGACGGGAAGTACGTGTAGCACCAGCGCTGGCTCCCTATCATAATGGANGGGACCCCCGGTTGTTACCATCGTACCCACCTGACGTTGAGAAGCTTTGTTGATAAAACTTCGTGATTTGTGGTCTCGGTGTTCGTGCGGACGAGGGCGCTTGCGATAGTGGTGTCATAGACCTATCCATAAATGTATTGAACATCGCGTATTTCGCGGGCTTGGTGAACAGGGTTAACGGTAATTGGTAGCTACTGCCGTACGGATCCGCTTGAAGCTATCGGAATGCCATAAAGTTCGTTTACTACTTTACGGTGACCGTGGGTTGGCATTATACAGAGGTAAAATGAGGGACGACCCTACTTTGAGAGAAGCTGTAAAGTCATTGTGATTCAGATGCGCTAGTAAGGAAAATCGAAAGAGAAGTAGTTGGTCCGTACGCGAAGTGTATTCTATGTCGCGACGCAGGTGAGCCGCTCATTAATATGAAGGAAGGTATCGGGATTCGGGATTTGAGCCGTTCCGGGATTGGGGGAAGGGAAAGGAACAACCGATCACACTCAGCTCGCTTAGATCGTACCGATGAGCCACCACAACACCTCCACACCATCTGCTGAAGCCCTAGGAAACAACATGCATCATGTCCCGTTCGTTTATGTGTCCATTGAAGGTGTGATCACCTAGCAACACATCTGCGGTCTCGTTAGAATGAAGAGGGAAAAGGTGCGATAAGCCACATGATTTAATAATACGCAGAAGAACCTGGGGTATATACTGCTGCGAATGAATTCTCGTGCTAAAAGTGACTGGTGAATGTGATCTCGTGAGTTCGATCTAGGGAGCGGGATCCAGGCTTTTGGGACCATGCCTCCATGTGAGGGGGTATTTCACCTCCGGCCACATACCCGGGACCAGGACAGGCGGCAAGTGGCTAAACACAAAATCGTTCAGAAAGAATAAGCTAGGTGAGCCGGGGCACAGGACCGAGGGTCAATCGTTGTTGAGTAGGGGACCAAGTGGCTGTGTTTGAGTTCATCCCTGAAGAGTCAACCGGTTATGTTGACGCGATCACCCGACGGTAGACGGTAGGTACCATGAGGCGACGTCGGTCGCCTGAAGAGCCTATTTCAAACTTCGGTATAGTGGCTCAAGTAAAGGACGAATAATCACTCCATGAAGGTAAGGCTACTGTACACAAATAACGTGTTACGCGGACAACTTGAATGACCAACCCTCAGATGACCATTCCGCACAACAACGGTGGATAAGAATGAACGGAATGTATCTGGCAGCAAAATCGGCACGGTAAAAAATGTCTTTGTGGCGAGGGCTCGGAGCTGGACAAAATGCTGGCCAAGTAATCACGGAGAGATTCTTTGCCTCGAGGCAGGAGGCTGGGTCACTGGTCCACGCCATAGACCTACGTCACTTGAGCCTGGCACTGAACACGAGGCAGATTTTACATGATAACCAGTGTCATTAAGGACGCCAGACCACTGCCTCAAGACTGCAGAGACCTCGAGGAAAGGTGAGGCATGACGATGGAAATTGAAAAGTCGGAAATGAAATAAAACATGCCTGCGACATTTTGCTTGTAATTTAGCGACTTTCTGCGTGCCGAGTGGATTTGGAGCCTCGACCAGGATAAATAATCCTTGGCCAGCTATTGCGTTCTTTGAGTCAGAGGAAATTTTCATGGCTAAATTGCTGCGGGAGGACCGAGGACCGCTGGAACCGGGTCACGAGAAGAGACTAGATCAAAGGCGCGAAGCAGAGGGATTTACGAGTACTGGTCCGTCCCATTGTCTATGAGAAGATCCAGTGAGCTTGCGACCAGTATGACACGATGGAGCCGCTGTCTTTTGTGGACATATATTGTAGGATCCGACGTTGCCATCTTCCAGAAGATAATCACTGTCAAGCGAGAATGTAGAATGAAGCTATAGTTGAGCGTAGCTCGGACGCAATTAGCGATGAGATTGAGTTGCCTGGGTTCATTCATGAGCACTCGGGAGAGAACTAATTGGACACAAGGGCAGACTAGGTGTGGCTCGGCAGGCGCTCGCCACGAGATAGCCAAATTTTTATCGGTGCTTGGGCAGAGCAAAGCANCGACGAGGGACACAGCCTGGAGAACGGTGGGGAGGATTTGCAACGTGGTGGGTGGGAATTGACAAAATACAAGGAATAGCAGGGCAGACTGCCTAATTTGGAGCTCATCTCGGAGCCAAAGATGGGGGACCCTCGCCCAATTGGGATGGCTGTGCACCCCGATCAGAATCTGTGCTTGCCTTCCGAAAGGACTTCGGCCAATTTGAGGACGCGATCTATGTGAAGTCATTACAACTTCCTCCACTGGCACTACATATAAACATGGGCACTCTCCAGTGGCCCACTCCCCCATTGATCCGCGTAAGCGCCTGGAGCCTTTACCGTCCTTCCTCGACATCTGCCTGGCGATGCTCACCGACAACTCTTCCTCCAGTACCGGCAGGAGTGCAGGCGGACCCATCCGGACGACCAAGCCTCTGAAGCGGGGAAAGGCATGCATGAACTGCAGGTACGTCTGCCTATTCTTCCTCGACGCGTCACCTGCTGACCCCCCACCCCCAGATTCCTCAAAATTGTACGTGTTTATTTACTAGACCCCAGGTTCGATGCTTATCCTCTTGCGGTAGAAATGCGACGGTGTCAAACCCGTTTGCGGGCCATGTCGCAGGCATCCCAAAGAGGACGAATGCGAATACGCGGATGGTCCCGGTCGGTCGCGCACGAAGGCTCTCGAGGAGCAAGTGTCGCGTCTGGAGGCACGTCTCCAGGAGCTCGAGAACCCCGAATCCACCACCCCCTCCGTCAAACTTCACGACCCTTATGCTCAGTATCACGAAACGCAACGCATGTCCAAATCCCCCCCTCTCTTCATCCCGCCAGATCCTGCTCCCTTCGCACCGCTGTCGCCCTTTTCGCCGACGTCCACATCGTCGAGTCTCCCATCTGGTAGGCACTGGAACACCTTCTCAGGACTCAAGCCAACCACTGAACCTACAGGCTCGAGCGGATCCTCAAGTTCACCTTTACGAAACATTCCCTATAATTCGCCTTTCTTGGGCAATGAGGTTTGTGACTCGGCGCTCATGACTTCACTTTAACTTACAAATGATTAGGAACCTTCTTCTCATCTTCTCATTCAAAATTTGTAAGTCTTCTCGCTTTCGGAACCAGTACGACTCTGACCCTCCGCAGGCTCGACAAATTTTTGCCTCATGCTGCCGAGTTTGGTTTCTTCCTTCATCCAGCCACATTTCGTACCAACGCACTACTCCACCTTCCTTTCGGCCACCATTCCCGACCCACTCCTGCTCTCCTGAGCGTCGTATATCTTTGGGGTGTACACCTCGGGCCATCAGAGGCACTCCTTCTCGAGGAACACGCGTTTCTGACCCGTGCTGTGCAACATGTCTCGACAGATTTACTCGGAACGCACCCCAGTCGTGTTTTGCATACCTTACAAGCACAGGTTCTCCTGGCATACTACTTTTTCCGCACTGGACGCTTCCTCGAAGCCAAATGGCAGACTGGTGCTGCTGTTTCTCTGGCCTTGGGTTCTGGTTTCCACAAGATTCGCTCCGCAAACAACTCTACGCCTGTGACATTAGGCCTGACGCAGGACACCCCCGTCTACCTGGATCCCCCTCAAACCAACCTTGAGGAAGGCGAACGGATAAACGCATTTTGGGCCGTCTTCGTCCTCCACAAGATCATTACTGTTGCCCTGGAACCCCCATCTAATGTTTGTGGCGCCCTGGAAGCTCCCGGAATCCAAATAGACGTACCATGGCCATTGGAAGTGAATGGCTATCTAGATGTAAGCCCTTTACCTCGATTTGAGCAGGCGATGCTGACCTAGTCATTCTGATTCAGGGAATGCTGTCGCCGGAAACACGCGGAAATGCAACCGTCCGCTCGTTTCTGGGAGGAGTGCAGTCATCATTACCCGGCAGCGATTCAACCAGCACCCTGGTGGCGAAGGCATCCATCCTATTCCATCGTGCCGCCCATCTCACTGGCCAATGGACACCAAGTAATTCATTCATCTTTCTAACAACACACAGCTGTGCTAACATTTTCCCGCAGACATGCAACAACGAGAGTTCCAGGCCTTTGCCGCCGCTTTCCAGACGGTGAACCGCCTCATTGAAACCTTCCGCTCCCACCTACCTCCCATCACCAAACACGAGGCCAATGACCCCGCTGTCCGCACCCTAATCCTTATACACGGCCTCACAGACGCTGCGAGCATTAAGCTTCATGGCATTTTCGCCTACGCAGACTCCGCATCCAAACAACATTGCCTCACTGCTGCGCGTAATGTGATTCAATGCGGTGGTGTAAATTTAACGGAGGTTGGCTATCTGAACCCAATCATGGGGGTAAGTCAGCACACCATCATAAACACGTTGCAATGAGGCGCTGACGTACCTATTTTTTACACAGACTCTCTGGATGACTGCGTGCCATGTCTTCATCGATGAGGTATCAAGACTGCGGCTACACCAAGCCTCATGGTCAGATCCCTCTGCGCCGACTACCGGAGGCGAACTCACGGAGGAGGAGCTTATGGAACATCTTCGTCACGGACTCAACGCACTCAGTCTCTATTCCGAAGACAACGTGCTAACGCGTGAGTTTTACGTCATTCAAATCAAGACAGCGCTCCTTATCGAAGAAATACCAGGGTACCAACTTACCAAGGTCCAAGAAGCCTTCTCTGCGATCTAGCTTCGGACATTACTCTACCTTCTCGCCTTTGCGAGATAATGATCTTACTTCTCGGACTTATGTTCTGCTCACTCGCCTTCGATTTTCATCTACTTTCCTTGAATCTTCTTGTTTCCGAACCTTCCTTCCATATCTCTGTTCATCATCTTGGACCCCATACCCTCATGTTGACCCCCGATACCTGCATTGTGATACACATGCCTTTGTATTCGCTGTACCACGACTCATCGTGTACTATTATGTACCTGACTCCCTTCATCGCTAGCGTATTATTGTCTTTGGTCTTAATCTCGTCTTCTATCTCGTCACCGTTGCTACCACTCATTCATACCTGTCTTCCTCACCATCTCATTCACAGTGTACACTCGCAATCCAGATTCTTATCTCATCGCATCGCATCGCAACACACCATCCTCTTTTGTATTTATAGTCAAGGAAATCTGTGTTTTTGTACTTGGCCCCCAGTTGCCCATACGACGCTGGACGATTATGTATTTATATAGGAAAATTACCTGCATTTTTCCCCTTGATTTCATCTCGCATCACACTAGCCCTAGCAAATTCTTGCGAGGCGCATGGACTCACTGTTTAAGATGTCGGCATTTACAATCGGATGGACAAAACCAGTTCTATATATTCGAGAAATTAAAACATCGCATGGATGGCAAGCGCCCCGAGTCATGAAACCTATTCATCGAATAGACTTGACTGACAGTTCATGTGGGGGAAGACAGGTCGACAGACAGACGGTCTAACTGCCTCAGGAAAACAACATACCATCGGATAACCAGGAAAAACGCCCGGGCTGCCTAACGGCACCCACAATATGAAATCTGAGCCACCCATTGTCAAAGAATCCGGAGTCTTTGAGAAGGTTTGGGCCTTTTAAAGACGCTCGTCTGACTCAAACAGGAAGGTTTACTGGTCGAGGCTGACAACTCGATCACGATCGAGTGAGAGCGACTTGGCCGATCAGCAGAAGGTACGCCAATCTTTTACCAGGAATGGGTTGTAGTCCGGGGAACGGAGATCCCATCAATATCCCGACAGGTTAGCCATTTACGGTGCGTATCCCGCTCCCCTGGGCACCGAACCACTTTTGCCTCCGAACATACTTGTGGATGTGCGTTCAACGTTCGGAATACGGGACCGGAGTGCTGAATGTTGGCTTCTAAATGCTCAATTGTCGAATATGGGAAGTTGATACGCTCTAGTACGAACACAAATGACGCTGTCACGGATCATCGGGCTGGAACTCTACGCCGACTTCGCGGACAGCTCGACTGCGCCTTTGAAGGCGCTAAGAAGTGCCGTCAGCTGTATCTTCTCATTACCGCCGGTGGAAAGTCGGTGCCTAGAGTAGAAGGTTAGTCATCGACCTCGGAAGACAATGCAGCCGAGGCGCTTACTCAGTGGTGGCAAGAAGGTCCAGTAGGTATATTCGCGCATTCGGGTTCAGTTCAATAGTGTTCACGTATTCATAAGCTCCAGATATCAGGTCTTGCAAAGCAAGGCCGCGCTCCGTCTTCATTTTTAGGATCACTGGGTGAAGACAATTAGGAAAAGAACTAGTCCCGAAGGGATTAATCACTGACTCTGGTAAGATGTCGTAAATTCATCGCTTAGCATAGAATTGACAATCGCTTCGATATCCTGAGGGTGGGGGTTCCCCGTGCAATTGTAGACCTCCGTCTCTCCGACGATGTCATAAGCAGCATGACAGGCCTGTAAGACATTCAAAGCTCGTCGCATGTCACCTTTGGAGAGCTTTAGGAGAGCCTGTTTGCCGTCCTCGGTGAGATTAACGCTAAACGCGGGTGTCAGAAAGATCTAATGCGTGAATTAGTTGGTGAAGCGCACTTTTCTCCTTCCACGACGGTGTTGATCCGTTTCTCGACCTCAGGAATAGGCAAAGGAGAGAAGCGAAAGCGAGTGCATCGACTTTGGATAGCCGGTGTGATCTTGTTGACATAGTTGCAAATGATGCAGAACCGAACGTTCTTGGTGTACTGTTCAATAACCCGACGCAGAGCGGCCTGGGCCGCTTGAGTCATCATGTCGGCTTCATCGAGGATGATTAGCTTGAAGCCCTTGGCGAAAAGCGTCCGGGTTTCGGCAAACTGCTTGATTTGTTCTCGAACAACGTCGATACCTCTGTCATCGGAGGCGTTGAGCTGCGGAATAGGTAAGCTTTGCGACGAGGGCAGTAAACGACATTCTGTTCACCTCCAAGATCTGCTTCCGGAAATCTGCTCCATAGATACGACGCGCAACGGCAAGGATCGTGGACGTCTTCCCTGTTCCCGGAGGGCCGTAGAAGAGAAGATGGGGTAAACGATTCTTCTCGATGAATCGATTGACTAGGCGCTGAGTGAGCACAGAGACGGACGAGTTGGAAAGCCGACGCACTGGTAGCAGTAATATCTTGATGAGACACCACGTCATCCAGAGTCACAGGTCTGTATTTCTCAACCCTAATACAGCTTTGAGTATCTCTCCATCCACGAGGACGAATGGGTTCACGCACCATGGGAGGTTGTCTTCTGCTGTCGCTGCGTCCTGATCGACTGCCTTTGCTTTGCCCTTGTTCTTGAGGGGCGAAATAGGCTCTAGGTCTGACATACGTGTGTCGTCGTCGCTGTCCATGGCGGTGGGTGGATGATTCAACAGTGGTGGTCGCGTACACGACGCGTCGGAACGCGTTGCTGGATATTGATGGCATTTGCCACGTCCACGTGAGTTCAAACCTTATTTTTCGAGGCACGGACCATCGACAAATGCTGACTAAGCGAAAGTGATTGAAATCGGTCACCTCTTCCCTCTTTCTTTCTTACCGGCTCTTGCTTTTGTCAAAGACTCCACCGTTTATTTCGTTGGACAGACGAAGGCGTCCGAAAAATGCAGATTTTCGTCAAAACGTACGTTGTCGAGCGTTGGCCTCCCAGTCCCCTGCTCATCTCGTCGCTTTTTACAGCCTCACGGGTAAAACCATCACCTTGGAGGTCGAGTCCTCGGACACCATCGACAATGTCAAGGCCAAAATTCAGGATAAGGAAGGGTCAGTAGCCTAACTATCCTTTTATCGTATCTTCCCCTTTGTGCTGATGGAGTCGACAGTATCCCTCCCGACCAGCAGCGATTGATCTTTGCTGGCAAGCAGTTGGAGGATGGCCGCACCTTGAGCGACTACAACATTCAGAAAGAGTCCACCCTTCACTTGGTGCTCCGCCTGCGTGGTGGTGCCAAGAAGCGAAAGAAGAAGCAGTACAGCGTTCGTAGTCTTGATTTTCCTCCGAGGCGGCGATAACTGATATCATTCACCTTATCCAGACCCCCAAGAAGATCAAGCACAAGCGCAAGAAGGTCAAGATGTCCATCTTGAAGTACTACAAGGTTGAATCCGATGGCAAGATCAAGCGTCTCCGTCGTGAGTGCCCCAGCGCTGAGTGCGGTGCTGGTGTCTTCGTAAGCATCCTCCCCTAGTTGACTATACAAAATGCTGATTCAGTCATTATAGATGGCCCTCCACAATGACCGTCAATACTGCGGCAAGTGCGGTCTTACCTACTCCTTCACCCCTGGCACCAAACCCACCGTTTGATACATCGTACTTGTAGTAAAATGTAATTTACGAATGCCAGAATGCCAGCATTTGCCATAACTCTTTTCTTCGAGACCGAAACTTTAAGCTTTAAGATATACCCGTATCATTGCAGCAAGATTTTCGGTACGTCCTAACGAATCCTGGCCATCTTTGATGACTGGGACGTTCTATAACGAAAGGTAGAATCGAGGAGGCTTGTCGTTCAAAAGCAAACATTAGGAGCGATTACGATAGAGACTAGTTGTACAACTGTCCTAGTGCTGGCGATACCCATTGCGATACCTGTACATATTAGTCGACGAATAAAGTGCATATGTAGTCGAAAGCAAAGTGAACAGATTAACTATTGGGAGACAAGAAGAGTTTGGAAATACCGGCGTAGAGAACTGGCGTCGCGAAGAATTCCACCAACGACCCCATCCGGTCGGACAACCACCAATCCACATACGTTAGACGTGTAAGCCTCGTATGCATGGCCGTCGTAGTCTTCNAAAAACGTAGTCTGCAAGATTTGAGCCTGGAGGGGCTGGTTTCCTCCGTCTGACAATGACGACCGTAGTCATCAAATCCTTGGGATACCGCTGGATCTCCTGCAGCACCTTTTCACAATCGACAAAATCGGCGAAGAGAAGGATGGTGTGATATGTGACGTTGAAAATCTGGAAGAGTTGATAGCTTTTTGCGAAGGCTCTGGCGTATCCAACTTTGATGAGGCCAGAGGAGTCGGGAGCCCGATCACCTGCTCTTAACCGGCCGTCGAAGTCGCTACCGTACGAGTCGATTTTGCCTTCATCTTCGTAAAAGTCAAAGTCCTCCATCAAGGCATCTTCTTCGGCCTCCCTCACGGCTTCAACTTCTTTTCGTTCGTCGATAACAATGGGGCTCCACCTGTAGTTGACGCCAAGCTGGAACAGCGCTCCGCCAGGCTTCCACTGGCCCTCGTCCTCACCCTTGAACGTTTTATTGAGAAGTTTTGTCGTTTGATCCAGCATTTCTGCAATGACAGGAAGCCGTTCCTCCGTATAGGATCGAATCAGCGACGGATTGGCGTATCCTCTGGCTACCAGCGCTAATTTCCAGCCAAGGTTAAAGGAATCTTGGATGGCCGTGTTTACTCCTTGTCCGCCTGTCGGGCTGTGAACATGACCGGAGTCTATCGGGAAGGGTCAGTTTGTAACATATGTACCACTATCATGGTGGACTCACCCCCAGCGATAATTACCCGTCCTTTGGAAAAAGAATCGACCATGCGGATATTAGGGCTAAAAGGATCTTCAGCCATGCTACCTAGAATGCGGACAACGCCGCACTCACGTATAATAAGACATCCAAGGCATGACACCGAATTTTAAATCCTTGCGATTCCCAGTATTTTTTTTGAAGCATTCCCTCACGGTGTCATGATTCGAGGCAATCTGAGCATGGTTGATATTTTTGCCAGCAACAATGAAGTTGAAGAGTCCGCGGGTCTCGGTGGGCCGGAGACTGACCCTAAAGGAGCGACTTCAGAGCTCGGTACAAGGAAATAGGGTAATGGGAGCTCACAGAGTCTCGGAAGCATCTCCCCACATATGCCAATACTACCAAGTATGAGCTATCAGTCCAGCACAAATCTTTGATGGCTCACCTTGGCGCTCAAGCCCTCGACACAAATATCGCCTACGAGAAAGTTTTCGACGGTCCTGGTTTCCCCGAGGAACGAGAGACCGAGCTGCTTCCTGACGACACCCTTGGCGCCATCAGTGCCGACCATCCATTCGTACCGCGCGGTCTCGGGCTCCCCTTGGTCACCGTTCGGGCCCCGTTTGAGGAGGTTGACCTCGACGAAATCAGGGTGTTGGTTGAAGGATAAGAGCTCGGTCCCTCTTTCAACCGTACATCCGAGCTTTGCGAGGACGGAGTGAAACAGACTCTCCAAGGTATCCTGGCCCAGGAGGACAGGGTTGAGCTAAGCATTTGGTAGATCACCGTTATATTAGCCGCCACTCTCCATATCGGGAACACCGGGCGACTCACAAAAGGATGCGTCGGCGTAGGATCCGTGATGGGTGACATTGCAAATTCGTGCAACACTTCCACTCCTTCGGGAAGCTTGTACTTGCGAACGAGAGGGACTTGGATGGCACGCTTGATCACATCTTCAACCATGCCTAGGTGACTGAAGAGTTCTAATGATCTGGGCTGTATTGATCATTGACCAAGTTAGCAGAGTAGAAGCGACAGTTGAGGATCGGGTAGACGCACCATGATACCTGCTCCTCGTTGCCCAAGCCGAGGTGTCCATTGTTTTTCGATCACACGAACGGGGACGCCATTCTGGAGGAGACTTATGGCAAGAACTAGACCTGCTGGACCTGCTCCTACCTATAGAACGTCACGGTTAGCGACTGGAAGAGGCGCATCGCAGAAAATGGGAACGTACGATGAGCACAGTCGAGGGTGACGATCTGCTCATGGCGGTAATGACTGATGCCGTATAAAATATCTAGAGCTCATTATAAAGCTGTCCGAAGCTGCAATGTGGTACATACCAACTGGAACAAGTGGGTCTGGAACCTCTTTCACCCACGAGAATCACTGGGCGGCAAAACTTCTCCCGTCAAAGAGACTGTCGTCGTGAACGACGACGACGTTGGCGACCGGAAAGCGAGACGGAAAGAACCGTTCGGTGGATATCGACCCATCCTTTATACCTGACATTTCCTGGTCAACCAGGGCAGGGCTCACGGAGAACGGAAAACTCCCCCAACATCACAAGATCACCCGAAACTCAGCCCAGCTGAAAAATATCCCATTTTATCTACGATCTTTACCGTGATCGCCAGGGTTTTTTTCCCTTGCACATTTTTGTGTTAAGCTTTGTACTAGGCCTGTGTCCAATTCATTCATGACATGAGGCACAAGAGGGCGCATCCAGGCCCTCCCCAAGGTATGGATATTAGACTCTTATGAAGAACTTGGTTCATACCAGACTGCGGGACAGGGACCGGTCGAGCACCAAAAATATGTCTCGTGGGTTGGGCTCGGGAATATCATCGGATGCTTTGGTTTTGCTTCTCCAAAAGTCATGTAAACGATTTAAGATGACCGCGATGGATTTCACACTGGAATGTCATATTATCGGCGGGCGAAGTTCGAAGCAGATCTTGGCCGTCTTCCTGCGCAAGTCAAGGCTGCCCGGGTTTGAATGGACGTCAGTGGCTGCAATTTTGAGACAATGGGGTTACGGAACTTGCGGGGGTCGACGCCTTACCGAGTGGAGGAGCGAGGTATAATATCACGTATTCCGGCGCACCCAAACATCAACACTTTCGATGACAATGAGTGGAGGTGGGAGTCTTCTGCTGGACTTCCGGTCCGCACACTTCGCAAAACCCCTTACGCCATTACCACCGTTCCTTGCCCTTACCCACGTCATGGGCTGGTAGTAATTGACCGATTAGGCGGAGTTGGGTGTGGGCAGCACTGTGTTCTCTGTTTCGAGTTGACCAATGGATTCCCAAGCTCATTGACAGATGCTGCGAATGATATAAGATAGCGGGAAGCTGTAGGCGCTTGGGGATGCTGGTTGACAGCGAGCGGGATCGGGACCGTGCTGTGGTACCAATCGGGGCGATTAATGGGTGTTGAGAGAGAAAGTTCAAATGGGGGATCCTGCAGCAAGGCAACTTGCCACCGCTCAACGCTATCACTGGATACGGTCAGACCATGAAATGCAACAAGTACTGGCCCCGAAAAGGTCTAGAACCAGAACGAAAAGCTAAGCCCAATGACCTAAGAGAACTTGGTTAAAACATACGGTGAGGGTAGAGTGGGTTCAGAAATACATAGAGAATTCGCCTTTGTCTTTCACATTCGCACCGGTTGTCGCTCAAACGGAATTGGCCTGCTTTCGGAAGAGTATTGTTGCCAAATAGGTTGCAGATTGAAAAAAACTGGGTACAATTGAGTATTCCAGCGATATTTCCGCAGGGTTACTGCGTCTCCACATCCATAGTTTGATCTTGACTTGGTCCAACTATTGATACATGCTTTCCAGGCCGAGAAATGATGGTGCGAGTGGGATCTGTACTGAATATACGGACGAATCGTAGGAGGTCGAGATAAGCGACTTCCTTTTGGTCCCATACGCGGAAGAGATCTACAGTTGGACCATGGGTCAAATCGATGACCTCTATGAAAAGTAAGAGACATTGGTTAACGATGTCAAAGAAGAGGTAATTGGACTCACCGAAGCCCGTGCGATATTGCTCTGACTCTCTCGATTTGATGTCTTCCAGATCTAGCACCCTCTTACTCTTAGGCCTCCCTTTCCGACGGGAAGCCTGCTCCGCGGCCAACTCCTCGTCGTGTCTCGTTAACCAAACATCACGGATGAGTTCATGCAACTCTTCCAGGGTCAACGGCCCATCCTCTGGTAATGAGTGGTAGAAGAAGCCGTATACATCCGCTGAGACTTGGTTAGTTTTTATCGTATGAGAGAATGAGTTTGACGAACCAAGAGTTCCATCCTTTTCCTTGCGTTTGCTTTTAAGATTTTGAAGTTTTTCTTTGCGCAATGCCTGCCGGGCAAGTTGGCCGGCTTTTCGAGATGATGGGTGAAAAACTTTTTCCTTCTTCCCCCCAGAAGTCTTTTTTTGCTGCTTTGGCTGGCGCCATTAGAGCGAGGATGAGGTGCTTATCGGTGGTCGGAGCAAGAGTGCAAAGACAGTCGTGGGAACGATATTGCAGAAAGGAGATTTCGAGCTGCCACTTTGGCTTTGGCGACTTGCGTCCCGCAAGCCATGTCGCCAAAGGACCCCGAGCGAAACACCTCTGCTCAACAGACCCTCGATAGTGCGTCTCAGCGAGCCCCAAGGACCCTCTTATCATTAACCGAAAGCTAGTCTTGTTCGAGATGTCAAAGCTGCTGAATACACAGTTGGACAAGGAGACCCTCGCGACTTGCATTGGTTTAATCGAGAGCGGAGTAAATCCTGACGCTCTGGCTGTTGGTTTTTCGAGCTTTGTCTGTAGCTGGCACTGGTTATTGACATCGATACCTAGACCGTTGTCCAGGAGCTTCGCCGGGAAAATGCTGCGCAGTTGTCAACAAACAGTGGCACACGGTGACGCTGAGGCAAGGTCATTAATAGCCTAATCCCACGCTAGCTTGAACTGCTGTATGTCATACGCCAAGCTGAGCGCTGAGCAGAATAGCTACAACAAAATTAGCTGTAGACAATGTAAAATTAAGAACACCCTGCAAGATGTGGGCTAATACTGCCACAGTCGTTGTTTGAGTATAACAGTGCGGCTGGACGCTGCCAGGCCCGCTCGGGACAAGCGGCGGAGTTGGCACCAAATTTGCACCAAACGAGCTTCATCCTGGCCGCCAAGTCGGTGCCGCCGTTGTCTTCCTTGCCTCATCACCGCCAGCTCTCGCTCCCTCCATCGTTGGACGCATTCACCTCCTGGCGTAATCCAGCCTGCATACTCCCTAGGCACTCAAATTGCGCAATTCACTCCTTCACAGCAGACCCTCGCTTGCCGTCCAATGGCCGCCCGCACGCTCCAACCATCCGAGTACGAGATCCAGCGAGAGGTAGAGGCCTTGCGCGACATTCGAAGACGCTCCTCCAACCCTGGGGCCCTCACCATCGACCCCGACCTGCCCAATCAGTCGCCTCCACCATCACCCACGTCGAACTATTGGTCGCCAAAGCCCAAGTCCCCCAGTGATGGCGCGAGCGTTGCAACGTCTCCAGCAGCTAGCTCTTCCAGCTACCCTACAGATGTCAATTTAGACGAACCTATCAATCCCAACAACCCTGCAGACGATCCCTTTCACCTCTTCTGGGTACCAGCGAGTGTGCATCCAGAGATCGCTCCAGCAGAATTCAAGGCCTTTCTTCAAGAGCACGCCAGGAATCCACCTTCGGCAGATGGCCACGATGGTTCCTTCGACAGAGTCCCCTCGTTCTCGTCACGGGCAAGTCTCTCTCGAAAGCGGTCGATGTTGAGCAGGCAGTATCAACCCACAGAAAACGACAACATCGAAAACGAGAAAATCGTGCCTCTGAGGAGGAATCGCAGCTTTGCTCAAAATCAGGGTCCTCAGCTTACTATCAGCGACTTGCAACGGTTGGAAGAGCTCGCAGAAGAGGCGTCGGAGAGTGACGATCCGTCCAAGCTTAGGAGTGTCTTGCGACGGAGCCTCAGTCTCAATCTATCGCCCACAGGTGCGTTCCACTGCATAATTTAGCTTACAGTCGTGCTCAAGTCGACATCTGCTCCAGCAATTGAGAAAATGGATGGAATGCCCGAATTGGGCGACGAAGCGGATGTACCCATCATTGTCCCTCCTCCAGGCCAGATCTTGCGAAGAGCAGCAAGGACCAAGATCCGCAAACCTGGGTTACCTGGAGATGGTGCGGGCCATCGATTCGGAGCGTCCAGGAGGAATCGTCGGAACTCTGGTGAAGGACGTACATCGGCAGACCACTCGTCAAATGAAAATGGCGAGATTGAATCACCCGCTTCACGACGTCAGACCTTATCAGACGATGGCTTGCCAAATCAACGCCCTGATTCCTTCAGCGAAGAGGCTTCTATCTTCGATGCCTATGCGAGAGATGAGGACGACGACGTGGCCTCAGCAGGCGTGACATCACCAGAGACGCCGCCTTCTTCCCTCCCTCACGAGGACGTGAGTCAAACATCGCAGCCGGAAATACAGCCATCCCTACTCGAAGCTCTGGGGCCCATTCTGCAACAACCTGCGCAACCACCTCAGCCTCAGCAGCTTCCAGCGCCGCAACCATACGAAGAGGTGTCTTCAAGGACACCTTCGCCGCCAAGTGAACCCATCGAAGAGACTCCTTCTCAACCTGTCACATACGCAAGCCCGCCGCAGCAATCCAATCAGACTCAGCAGCTGATATCGCAGGGCCCACCTCATATCTTTGCACCAATTCCTCAGCAGCCTTCACGAAAGGAGAAGGAGAAGGACAAGAAAGGCTTGTTCGGAAAGTGGGGAGGAAGTGATAAGGGTGGCAAGAAAGGGAAGGGTGGTGTTGCCGACCAAAAAGACAAGGAAGGATTTTTCGGCTCGCTGTTCGGCGGCAAGAAGAAACAAGATGATTACGCTGCACCTGTCACCTCTTCTGCTGGCAGGGAGGCTGCACAGGCGCTGTTGGGCAATTCCAAATCGTCCAAGGGCCAGGTCGCGCCACCCTCCTCGCCAGGTCTCGCCCCGGGACCTTCAAACTTTGCAAGATATCCGATTCACGTCGAGCGAGCGATTTATCGGCTCAGTCATATCAAGTTGGCCAATCCCAGGCGGCCCTTGTACGAGCAGGTCTTGATCAGCAACTTGATGTTTTGGTATCTTGGAGTTATCAACAAGGCGCAGGCAGGAAACTCACCTTCAACGGATTCCTCGGCAGCCCAGGCTGAGAAGGAGGAGAAGGAGAAAGAACAGAAGGAAAAGGAGATGAAAGAGAAGGCGGAAAAAGAGAGGTTGGAGAAGGAGCAGAAGGAACGTGAGTTGGAGATGAAAAAGCGGGAATCTGGGAAGCGAGGATCCTTGACGAAGACTCCTGCTGGAGGTCCAGTTGGTCGTCGGGCAGAGATGCCAGTGAAAGGGCCTCAGTATGAAATCCAACAACAAGTGATGCAGAAGGAGTACAACGGCTTCAATGGACAGGGACCTCCAAACCGACCTTCCCCTCAAATGAATGGCGCAAACGGCCAGCCTTATAATCGTACTTCACCATCACCTCAAAACGCACAGTTTTCGCAACAACAACAGCAGCAACAGCAATACCATCCTCAGCATCAGTCGCCAGGCCAGCCATATCCCTCATCGCAGCCTCAACCATATCCTCAAGGACAACCATACCCACCTCAAGGACAGCCGTATCAACAGCCATACCCGCCGTCTCAAGGCCAGCAATACCAGAACGCAGGCCCCAGGAACATGCAGCAGCCGCCTCAGATGCGACAGGGGCCTCCCGAACATTATTATTACCAGTCTCATGAAAATTCTCCCCCGCGAGGCGGTTTGCCTCCTGGCGCGATGGCTCCCATGGGCGGGCCTTCACCACACATGGGACCTCCGCCGCACATGCAGCAGCCGATGAATCCCAATCAACAACTTCGAAATCCCCCTCCTAACTTCCAGCCTCCGCCGCAAGGAAGAGGCCCTTATCCGATGAACTCAGGACCCGAAAATGTTCCTCCTTCACCTGGGTCTCCACGAGGCCCAATGAGGTCACTTTCTGCCAATGCCGCGCCTCCTTCGAACTCACCTCCTATGAATGGATCTCTACGGAAGGGAAATAGCGCGCATGCTGTTGCTCCGTATGATCCTAACAGGCGACCCCGTACGGGCGAAGGGAAGCGAACGAGCGAGGAGGAAGATATGCCTTTGGCTGTTTATCAACAGCAGCGGGGGAAGTAAGGTCGGTAGTTCTTGATACCTGAGAGACGCGCTTCGCATTGTTACTTTATTTTGGACGGGGATATTACCTTCATTGTTAGTTCTGGATGCACTGGTGTTGAGATTTCTTCAACGGATCCTGTCGTTTTTTCTTTCTTTTTTTTCTTTTCCTTTATCTCTTTCTCGTTTCACATTGCACTATCATATATCAACCCCCACATCCTTTTTTTTTTCGCCATCGTCTACATATCACGTATGTTCTATGTTTCTGCAGACTCTTTCTCTTTTCTTCTCCCTTCCTTTGCTAACTCGGTTGCCTGTAACAATCTTCCTACTCTTCATTACTTAATGGACCTTTTTTAATCACTCTTCATGCCTCCCCCTCCTCCTCGTCGTTCTCCTTTTTCTCTCTCCTTTCATCGTAAGTATCCGATAGATGATTGACAATTTGGACTACCTTAGTGTAACATATATATGATCATGTCTCCCATCGCTTTGTTGCTTGCCGTTTCTTGTATTTTGAATATCATCGTTGCGTATTTATGAAGACCTCCGAAAGACTCGGACTAATAGTACTTGAAGCGCCTGCGCCGTCACGTGTGATGATGATGGTCCCCACGTGAACCGACGCACCTGGTAGCGCTCAGCTGCGGGGACAGCTTCGAGTGGTATTGGCCTCTCCAAGACTCCATTGCACCAGTAACTAGAGTAGGTTCTGCCCGCTTTACGCTCTTGAAAGCTCTAACACGAAGGAAAGACACTCTGATCCCAAGATGATCTTGCTGGAGGTGAACCGATTGAGAATAACCTGGGGATCATGTCTGGGCTAACCCTGCCTGACAGGCTCATAATGTTATAATCCAAAACACACTCTCAGAGAAGCTGGCCAAGTACGTGCAATCGCGCTCTGTTACGTGTCGACCCAATCTAAACTAGAAGAATAGGCCAGGCTCCCTCGATGTCGCGTTTGTCGACTATGATGGTGTCCGCTTTCGATTGTCCACTCCTGAGAAGAAGACGCAGCTCCTGCTGTCGATGAGCATCCGATGCTGGGATGAGCTTGTCAGATATGGAGCGCTTGAGGTGCTCGGCCGGGAGTATGGAGCTTTGCTTCAACCTCAGGCTGAGCCGGAGTATAATGTCAGTTTGCTCATTGATCTGGAGCAAGCTCCTGTAGACCCAGGTGCGTTGCGTCCTTTGCTTTCTATATGATCGATCGTGCTGAGTGTGTGTGGGTTTGAGTAGAGGCTAGGGATGCGTTTGTTACGTCCATCTCGCTGTTCAAACGTCATGCCCTTGCTGCACCCTTTGAGCTTGGCTTCAAGACGCAGAAGGAGCTGGAGGCGGCGGGAGGTCAGGGTGAATTAATGCAGATTCATTATCGCGACGAGGAAGCGATTTATGTGCAGGCTGCTCCCGATCGCGTTACTGTCATATTCTCCACCATCTTCCAGGAGGAGACTGACCGGATTTTCGGCAAGGTGTTCCTGCAGGTGAGTGGGCATGTTTATGTCCTTGGCATGTTTGCTCAGAGGGGTTACCGTTACCAGGAATTCGTCGACGCGCGACGTCAGCCGTCGATTCAGAACGCGCCCCAGGTGTTGTACTCCAACAGGGAGCCGCCTCTGGAAATCCGAGACGTCCCTGGATTGCGCAGCTCGGAAGACGTTGGCTATGTTACGTTTGTGTTGTTCCCCCGCCACTTTGCGAACCCCAACGTTGCGGCTGCCACGATCTCGCATATCCAGCTGTTCCGCGACTACCTGCACTATCACATCAAATGTTCCAAGGCGTATATGCACTCGCGTATGAGGCATCGGGTGACGGAGTTCCAGAAGGTGCTGAACCGGGCCAAGACGGAGGTGGCGACCGGGGAGCGGAAGACTGTCAGGTATGCTTACTCCTTGTTCTCGAGGATGGGAAGAGACGATGACGACGGCTCGGACTTTTCAGTGGCAGGACGATGCAGTCCCGATAAGACTGAGTACGAGTGTAGCCTGAACCTGTGTAGTTGGCATTGGCAGAATGATATGACCGGTTATCTACCTGAGTCCCGGGGATATGGAAAGCCTGCTGAGGGCCGAAAGAGAGCGGGCTGTCGTGGGAAGAGCGAGAAGGCCTGGGGCTAGAACATAGTGTTTGGCGGGCGCAGGAGTNGGGATGCCTGTNGCCCGGCTCTCCTCGCTGCGCTGACCGGCTATACGTCCTGCGCCATAGCCTGTCTCCGTCGTCCTCTCGAATCCTCCGCGTTTCGTCGTGTGCGCTCTCAGGATTGCATGGGGTGCCCATTCATTTGGCGAGATGAGGTAAGCAAGCGAGGACAGATTTTTGGGGCCGATCAGGTATCTCCCCAGTGGAGGAGCACTTGCTTAAAATCCTTGCCCTCTCCGAGTCCCTGAGGTCTGCATCTGAACGCCCCCATCCTGTTCTCCCCCCCCTCTCCCACCCATGCCCAGTTACGACCACTCTAGAGTCCAGCATTTTATTGGTGCGTTCTTGCCGACGCGTCGCCCGCGCGCGTCATCATCAGTGCTGATCAGATCCATCCATACATAGGTGGAACCTCGCTCGACAAGGCGCCAGCGAGCAAGGTACGCGACTTTGTCGAGGCGCATGGCGGACACACCGTTATCACAAAGGTACGTCTCCTCTGTGTCCGGATGTGTCCATCGGCCTCATCGTGATTAATAGGTCCTGATCGCGAACAATGGTCGGTTAGCTCGCCACCGCCTGCCCCGCTGCCCGCTAACCGTGTTCTCTAGGTATCGCCGCGGTCAAGGAGATCAGGTCCATCCGACAATGGAGCTACGATACGTTTGGCCATGAGCGTGCTGTCGAGTTCACCGTCATGGCCACTCCAGAAGATCTCAAGGTCAACGCCGAATACATTCGTATGGCAGATCGATATGTCGAGGTCCCTGGAGGCTCCAACAACAACAACTATGCCAACGTCGATCTGATCGTCGATATTGCTGAGCGAGCGGGTGTCCACGCCGTTTGGGCGGGTTGGGGTCATGCTTCAGAGAATCCGCGCCTTCCAGAGTCGCTTGCTGCGAGCAAAAACAAGATTGTCTTCATCGGTCCTCCTGGAAGCGCGATGCGGAGTCTCGGAGACAAGATCTCTAGTACCATCGTCGCACAGAGTGCTGATGTCCCCACCATGGCTTGGTCGGGTACAGGCATCACGGATACCGTTCTCTCGGAGGATGGGTACGTGACTGTCCCAGACAAGGCGTACCAAGATGCTTGTGTTACCACCGTAGAGGAGGGGATGAAGCGAGCGGAGACGATCGGTTATCCGGTCATGATCAAGGCCAGTGAAGGTGGAGGAGGAAAGGGTATCCGAAGGGTCGATCGACCCGAGTTGTTCAAGAACGCCTTCCATGCTGTGGCTGGCGAAATTCCTGGTGATTAACTGGTTGGCTTTCTCTCGTTTTCCGCTAACATTTGTTGTAGGGTCTCCCATTTTCATCATGAAGCTGGCGGGTCAAGCTCGCCACTTGGAAGTCCAACTGCTCGCTGATCAATATGGGAATGCCATCTCCCTCTTCGGTCGTGATTGTTCAGTCCAGCGTCGTCACCAAAAGATTATTGAGGAAGCTCCTGTCACGATTGCCAAAGAAGACACGTTTGAGAAGATGGAGCGGGCTGCCGTCCGACTTTCAAAGTTGGTTGGGTATGTTAGTGCTGGTACTGTCGAATGTGAGTCTTCTTGCTTGCTTTCACCAATATATCCTCTGATATGCTTCCAGATCTTTACAGTCATTCCGATGACTACTTCTATTTCCTCGAGTTGAATCCTCGTCTGCAAGTCGAGCATCCCACGACCGAAATGGTCACTGGCGTAAATCTTCCTGCGGCCCAACTTCAAATTGCCATGGGTCTCCCTCTCCACCGCATCCGCGACATCCGACAACTTTATGGCGTTGCACCTCATGGAACGTCCGAAATCGATTTCGACATGACCAACCCGGAATCCATGCAAAACCAACGCAAGCCTCGTCCCAAGGGCCACGTCGTCGCTGTCCGTATCACTGCAGAGAACCCTGACGCCGGATTCAAGCCCTCGTCTGGGTCATTGCAAGACCTCAACTTCCGATCGAGCGCCAACGTCTGGGGTTACTTCTCGGTTAGCAGTGCTGGTGGTCTCCACGAGTACGCTGACTCGCAGTTCGGTCACATCTTCGCCTACGGTGAAGACCGTGGTGAAAGTCGCAAGAACATGATTGTCGCTCTCAAGGAGTTGAGCATTCGTGGAGACTTCAGGACCACGGTCGAGTACCTCATCAAGCTTCTGGAATTGGAGGCCTTCAAGGAGAACACCATCACGACTGGCTGGCTCGATTCTCTCATCAGCAACAAACTCACCGCCGAGCGACCCGATGCAACACTGGCCGTCATTTGCGGTGCAGTCACCAAAGCTCATCTGGCGTCGGAGGCCTGCTGGAACGAGTACAAGCGTATTCTCGACAAGGGTCAAGTTCCCGGACGTGACGTGCTCAAGACTGTCTTCGGCATCGACTTCATCTACGAAAATGTCCGATACTCCTTCACCGTGGCGAGGTCGTCGCTCACTCTCTGGACACTCTACCTCAACGGAGGCAGAACGATGGTCGGAGCTCGCCCTCTCGCAGATGGTGGGCTTTTGGTTTTGCTCGATGCAAAGAGCCACTCCATCTACTGGCGCGAGGAAGTTGGTGCCCTGCGCTTGATGGTCGACGCAAAGACCTGTCTCATCGAGCAGGAGAACGACCCCACTCAGCTGCGCAGTCCCAGCCCGGGTAAACTCATCCGATATTTCGTTGAGAGTGGAGAGCATGTTAATGCTGGTGATCAGTACGCCGAAATTGAGGTAAGTCACTCTCTTTCCATCTCTTTATCGTCCCCGCTCAGCACATAACCTGCAGGTCATGAAAATGTACATGCCTCTTGTCGCCTCAGAGGATGGTGTTGTCCAACTCATCAAGCAACCGGGTGTCAGCCTCGAGCCAGGTGACATTCTCGGTATCTTGACCCTCGACGACCCCAGCCGCGTCAAGCATGCCAAACCTTTCGAAGGCCTCCTTCCAGCTATGGGACCTCCCTCGGTCGCAGGCACCAAGCCCCATCAACTACTCAGCCAATCACTCGAAACCTTGAACGACATCCTTGACGGATTCGACAACCAGTCCATCATGGCCTCGACCTTCAAGGAGTTGACCGCTGTGCTCCGAGACCCTCAGCTTCCTTACTCCAGCGTCAATGCTATCCTCTCTTCACTCTCCGGTCGCATTCCCGGCAAGCTGGAAGACGCCATTCGATCTGCTATGGATGCCGCTAAAGCTAAAGGCGAAGGCCATGAGTTCCCCGCTGTACGAATCAAGAAGCTTATCGATCACTACGCCCAGGACAGCGTCCTCCCTCAAGATCGTGCTATGTTCACCAGCAAGATTGCCGGTCTATATGAGGTGCTCGAGAAGTTCAGCAATGGATTGAAGGGCCATGAGACCGACACGATTGCAAACCTCCTTGGTCGATACGAGTCCACGGAGAAGCTGTTCGGTGGTAGCATCGAGGCTCGTGTTCTTGCTCTTCGCGAGCAGAACAAGGAGGAGCTCGATAAAGTCGTCGGCATCGTTCTCAGTCATATCAAGGTCCAGAGCAAGGCCAAGCTCGTGTTCGCCATTCTTGACTACATCAAAGCTACCGGTCTCAATGTGTCGAACACCGACAGCAACCTTTACAAGGTGCTTCAAGGTCTAGCGGGTTTGGAAGCCAAGTACGTTTCCCANTTTTTTCTATCTTTCAGTCCGCGACGCTGAACGCCCAATAGATCGTCTACTCAAGTCTCACTGAAGGCTCGTGAAGTCCTCATTCTCGGCCAGATGCCCTCGTATGAAGAACGTCTCGGCCAAATGGAGACCGTCTTGAAGAACTCGGTCAATCAGCACTACTACGGCGAGCCGGATTCTGCGTCTAGGTGCGCTCTGATACTTCACCTGTGATACGACTACCATCTCTAACCTCACTTTCAGAACCCCATCGGCCGAAGTTCTGAGGGAATTGACGGACTCTCGATACACCGTCTTTGACGTCCTTCCAGCATTCTTCGGGCATGAAGACCCTGTTGTCAGACTCGGTAAGTGAATTTGCGTGCCGCAAAACATAGACTAATGCAATCGTCTTCCAAATACAGCTGCCTTGGAAGTCTATATTCGTCGTGCTTACAAGGCGTACTCCCTCCTCTCTATCGACTACGAAGAAGGCGATACTCTCGATGACGGAGACGCTCCTACGGCAGTGACTTGGCGCTTCAACTTGGGACAATCTCACTCTCCCCCTTCAACTCCTCGCATCACTATCGGGTACGTCCTTCGTAGTGGATCGTCTTGAATCATAGTTCTAACCTGAATTGCAGAGAAACACCCCGACGATCTGCCTCGGTCAGCGACCTCACTTACATGATCAACCGCCACCAATCTCAGCCCGTTCGCACCGGTGTGATTTCCTCGTTTCCCAATCTCCAAACCATGGAAAAGGGATTCGCCAAAGTCGTGTCTCTCCTTCCTGCTTTCGATGCCGCCGAGTTCACCGAAAGGTACGGCTCGAACAACGAACCACCCAATGTTGTCAACGTTGCCCTGCGCATTGTTCGCGAAGAGGATAACATGCCGGAGAAAGAGTGGAACAAGGTCGTCGTCGACTTCGTCAACAAACACGGCGAGGAGTTGAAACGCCGAGGTGTTCGTCGCGTTTCGATTATGCTCTGCAACGTAGGACAGTACCCCATCTACTTCACTCTCCGCGACTTCAAGGGCACTTGGGGTGAAGAACAGGCTATCCGAAACATCGAGCCCGCCTTGGCGTTCCAGCTTGAACTGAGCCGATTGTCCAACTACAACCTCACACCATGCTTCGTCGAGGCCAAGCAGATCCACATCTATCACGCCGTCGCACGCGAGAACCAGCTCGACACTCGCTTCTTCATCCGAGCCCTCGTTCGACCAGGCAGGATTCGTGGCACCATGAGCATGGCGGAATACCTCATCTCCGAAACCGATCGCCTTGTTACCAGCGTCCTCGATGCACTTGAAGTCGTCAGCGCTCAGCACAGGAACTCCGATTGCAACCACATCTTCATGAACTTTGTCTACAACCTTCCCGTCGAGTACGAGGATGTCCTCGCTGCGATCTCAGGATTCATTGAGCGCCATGGCAAGCGCCTCTGGCGTCTCCATGTCACCAGCTCGGAGATCCGTATTGCTCTGGAGGACAGCGAGGGTAATGTCACACCCATCCGATGCACCATTGAAAACGTTTCCGGCTTCGTCGTCAACTACCATGGCTACCAGGAGATCACCACCGACAAGGGAACCACGATCTTGAAGTCCATTGGCGATAAAGGACCACTCCACCTTCAACCAGTCCACCAGGCTTATCCCACGAAGGAGTCTCTTCAACCCAAGCGATACCAGGCTCACCTCATTGGTACCACCTACGTCTACGACTTCCCCGACCTCTTTTCCAAAGCCCTCCAGAACGTCTGGCTCAAGGCGAAGACCTATGACCCCTCCGTTCAAGCTCCCAAGGCTTTGTTGGAGTCCAAGGAGTTGGTTCTTGACGAACATGACCAGCTCGCCGAAGTCGATCGTGCCCCCGGCAACAACACCTTCGGTATGGTCGCCTGGGTGTTCACGATGAGAACCCCAGAGTTCCCTCAAGGACGCAAGGTCGTCGTCGTCGCCAACGACATCACCTACAAGATCGGATCCTTCGGCCCCGTGGAAGACCAGTTCTTCTACCTCGTCACCCAGTACGCCCGTGAGCACGGCATCCCTCGTATCTACCTCTCCGCGAACTCGGGAGCTAGGATCGGTCTTGCTGAGGAGGTGTTGCCCCTCTTCTCCGCTGCTTGGGTCGACGCCGAACATCCTGAGAAGGGACTCGAATACCTCTACCTCACTCCGGAGAACTACTTGAAGGCGAAGGAGAAGGGCCCTGATGCGATTCGTGTTGAGGAGATTGAGGAGGCAGGAGAGCGACGCTTCAAGATTACCGATATCATTGGTCTTCAGGATGGCTTGGGTGTGGAGTGTTTGAAGGGATCCGGCCTGATTGCGGGTGAAACTTCGAGGGCGTACGACGACATCTTCACCATCACCCTTGTCACGGCTCGGTCAGTCGGTATCGGCGCCTACCTCGTTCGACTCGGAGAGCGTGCAGTTCAAGTTGAAGGTCAACCCATCATCCTCACTGGTGCGCCGGCGTTGAACAAGGTGCTGGGTCGTGAGGTCTACACCTCCAACCTGCAGCTTGGTGGCACCCAAATCATGTTCAAGAACGGTGTCTCGCATCTCACAGCCAGCAGCGACTTGCAAGGTGCCACCCAGATCTTGGATTGGCTTTCGTATGTGCCCGAGTTCAAGAACGGTCCTCTGCCCGTCCGAGAATCCACTGATCCTTGGGATCGTGATATCGACTACAAACCCCCCAAGGGCGTGTACGATCCTCGATGGTTCATTGAAGGCAAGACCGACGAGACCTCATCGGAGTGGCAGAGCGGTTTCTTCGACAAGGGTACATTCCAAGAGACGCTCAGCGGATGGGCTCAGACCGTCGTTGTGGGTCGTGCACGACTTGGAGGAATCCCCATGGGTGTCATCGCAGTCGAGACGAGGACGATTGAACGAATTGTTCCTGCGGATCCTGCCAACTCGTCGTCCGTCGAACAACGCATCATGGAGGCTGGCCAAGTGTGGTACCCCAACTCTGCCTACAAGACGGCTCAAGCCATCTTCGACTTCAACCGGGAAGGCCTGCCCTTGATCATCTTCGCCAACTGGCGTGGATTCTCTGGTGGTCAGCAAGACATGTACGACGAGGTGCTCAAGCAGGGTGCGAAGATTGTCGATGGGCTTTCGAGCTACAAGCAACCCGTCTTCATCTACATTGTGCCCAACGGAGAGCTTCGTGGTGGTGCTTGGGTCGTCCTCGATCCCTCGATCAACTCGGAGCAGATGGAGATGTACGCTGATGTCGATGCACGGGCTGGTGTTTTGGAACCTGAGGGTATTGTGGAGATCAAGATGCGACGCGACAAGGTTTTGGGTCTCATGGAACGATTGGACTCCAAGTACGCTTCGTTGAAGAAGGATAGCAAGGACGCATCCAAGGATGAGGCCGAGCGTGCGGCAGCTGCTGCTGGACTTGCGCAGAGGGAAACCCTGCTTCAGCCCGTCTACAAGCAGATCGCACTCTTGTACGCCGATTTGCATGAGTAAGTGTTTCNTTTTTTTTTTCATCTGGGAGTTCATTTCTGATCACCTTGTAGTCGTACTGGTCGTATGGAAGCCAAGGGATGTGCCAAGCCCGCCGTCTGGAAGGATGCTCGTCGTCACTTCTACTGGGCCGTCCGCGCTCGCATCGCCAAATCGGCTGCTCTCTCTGATCTCAAGGAAGCCAGCCCAGAATCCACTCACGAATACCGCTTGAAGCTCCTGGACACCCTCGCTGGTGTCGAACCGACTGCGACGAACCGCGAGATTTCGGAAGCTCTTGAAAGACTCGACCTCTCGGGAACCGTTTCTCAACTCAAGGCTGATCATCTCATTCGCCAGATGATTCACCTCACAAAAGAGGACCCCAAGGCTGCTATGGCTAGTTTGGCCCGTCTCGCTGATAATCTCTCTGATGAAGAGCGCCATGCCTTGGTCGGCGTCCTTCAGAGTGCTCCTCGATCGCCTGGTATGTTGCTTTACAGTTTTACCCCGACTTTCCGCTGATTCAATGTGTTTTAGCTCCTCCATCGTACTCGAATGCTGCATAACTTTCATCATGATTACGCTTTCATTTTTCTCATACCTTCTCCAATTATGCGGGCACCTGTGTCGTTAAGCCTCCATATATGTTGCATGATATCCTCTCCATAGACTTGCATGTTTTTCTGTATTTTCGTCGTCATTCATCCGTCCTGTGTACATAGATAATTGCTTTCCTCTAGTATCTACTATCCTCTCAAATTCATAGATTTTTCGAATCCGAAATGGCCTGTGGGATGATCGATCTTCTGGTTTATCTTATCTCGGGTTTATAACAAGATAACCTTAAACTTAGCGCCTGTGTCTGACTACAGCTCGGAACACCCTTCCTCTGCAACCACGACGGCCAACAAAGATATCCAGAATGCCGCATATGATAACAGTTGCAACGTACGCCACCGAACTCGATACACCGTTCGTTATCTAAATCATGAGCTTAGATGGTATTGATTCATTCATTCCTGGCGGCGATACAGAGTTCATTGAATATGGCAGTTCCCTGAACCAATGGGCACTAGATTTCGAGGTCGGTTCGTCTCAACTGTGGCAAGAGCCTTTTTTTTTTACAGAGAAATGCGCAGGGAAACTATGAGCGAATCGTGGAAAGCATCAAGATTGCAAAGGAACGAGGAGCGACATTGAGGGTTGGGCCGGAACTAGAGATCCCGTATGTGGCTTCCCGGAATGCTCACTGGGACTCGTTTCTGACACTGGAATAGTGGATATGGCTGCTACGACCACTTCTTGGAAGGTATTGACGACTCGACGTATCCCGTTGAACCCTCCTCTGTGCTGACCTGAACCACAGGCGACACTGTCCTTCACTCCTGGGAAATCCTGAGCAAAATCATATCATCCGAAATTACAACAGGGATCGTCTGTGATATTGGGATGTGAGTCCCTCGAATATATGTCGCAGGAATTCGATTCTGAAACTTGGAAACAGGCCGGTCATTCACAAGAATGTGATCTACAACTGCCGTATTATCATCCACGACGGAAAGATCCTGCTTATTAGGCCCAAGATGTGGATGGCGAACGACGGGAATTATCGAGAACTCCGTTACTTCACTCCTTGGGCCAAACATAGACAGTGGGAGGACCATTACTTACCGAGAATTATCCAGGCTGCGACAGGACAGGTAATTTCGCAACGCACTTTCATTATGCTGGTCTAAAACGAATTTTATTTATCAGGCGAAAGTGCCTTTCGGTGACGCTGTCATTAGCACCACAGACACCTGCATTGGTGTGGAATTGTGTGAAGAGTTATTTACTCCTGCAAGGTACATGATTTATTCGCTATCTCGCTCGTTTCACTTCCTAATGAGCCGCACAGTCCCCACATCTTAATGGGTTTGGACGGGGTAGAAGTATTCACTAATTCCAGCGGAAGTCACCATGAATTGAGAAAGCTATACACCCGTGTTGACCTCATTAGAGAAGCTACTCAGAAGGTAACACATGTCACCCATGCAGAAACTTAAATTCACCCCGTACAAGTTAGGAGGAATCTATCTTTATGCTAATCAACAAGGCTGCGACGGCGATCGACTTTACTACGATGGTTGCGCCATAATTGCGGTCAACGGCCGAGTAGTGGCCCAGGGCTCCCAGTTCTCCCTTCGCGATGTCGAAGTAGTTACCGCTACCATTGACTTGGAGGACGTTCGTGCCCATCGTGCTACGAGCAGTCGCAGCATGCAAGCCGCTGAGGCTGAGAGGTATCACCGTGTCGAGGTGCCCTTCGCTTTGTCCAGCGGTGCTCTCGACGAAAGAGAAGAAGCCACTGTTGGGCTTGCAGGCACCAAACCCATCGAGATTCGATTCCATACGCCTGAGGAAGAAATTGCGTAGGTTTGATGTTGACAAGGTCTTGATTGCTGAACTGATGTCCTTGTAGCCTAGGTCCTGCATGCTGGCTCTGGGACTACTTGAGGCGTTCCAGAGTGCAGGGGTACTTCGTTCCTTTGAGTGGTGGTGTTGACAGTTGTTCGACAGCTGTGATCGTGTATTCGATGTGTCGGCTGGTTGCTGAAGCTGCACGTCGAGGAGGTGAATAACGTGCTTCTTTCCTTCCAGGACTTGCACTGATCCCCCTGGCAGAGCAACAGGTCATTCAGGATGCCCGACGAATGACGGGAGAACCAGAGAACTCGACGTACATTCCTGAGGACCCGAAAGAATTCTGCAACAGAATATTCCATACCTGCTACATGGGCACCGAGAATTCTAGCGCTGAGACTCGAAACCGTGCAAAGGAGCTTGCGGAGGCAATAGGAAGGTGCGCTTCACAGATAGATCCAAAGAAACACACAGATGATGATGTTTCTCCCAGCTATCACATCGACCTGAATATGGATTCTTTGGTGACAGCCGTGCGCACCTTGTTCTCGGTTGTCACTGGGAAAAGCCCTCAGTTCCGGTCCCAAGGCGGATCGAATGCAGAAAATCTTGCTCTGCAGAATATCCAGGCCAGGCTCCGTATGGTTATTGCTTACATGTTTGCTCAGCTCTTGCCATGGGTTCGTGGAAAGTACGGCGGGCTACTAGTTCTTGGAAGCGCCAATGTTGACGAAAGGTAAGTTACTCTGCCTCGGGTTGTTGCTGAGCATACTAAACGTTAACATCCTGGCGTCTAAAGCTTACGAGGATACCTCACCAAGTATGACTGCTCTGCTGCAGACATCAATCCTATCGGTGGCATCAGCAAGACGGATTTGAAGAAATTCATTGCTTATGCTCAAGTGGCTTTCGATCTTCCCATCTTGAAGAGGCAGGTTTCCGATAATTCATAAGAAGCTAGCTCAACAGTATTGAAACCCTTCAACAGCTTCTTGGATGCGGTTCCCACTGCCGAATTGGAGCCTATCACTGAAACATATGTACAGTCAGACGAGGTGAAATTGGCTCCCCTTCATCCAGTGAATTTCAACTGACTCTACTTTTTAGGCTGATATGGGAATGACGTACGATGAGCTCTCTGCATTCGGTCGATTGAGGAAGGTGGAGAAGTGCGGTCCGTACAGCATGTTCACGAAACTCGTGCATGAATGGGGAAGTTTCCTGTCTCCAATACAGGTAAGTTTGCAGCATCCTGCCCTGGCTTACACCTGTATGGATGAGCTAATGTAACGGCCAGATCGCGGACAAAGTGAAGCTTTTCTTCTTCGAACACGCTCGCAATCGCCACAAAATGACAACATTAACGCCGGCGTATCATGCGGTAAGTCCTCTCTTCAGGCTTTCTGAGAGCTAGCAATTCACAACCGTACAGGAATCCTACAGTCCCGATGACAATAGTAAGTGGTTTGGTACAGATATAATGGGCTGTCTCGGACTCACCTCGCAACAGGATTCGATTTGCGGCCATTCTTGTATAACGCTCGCTTCCCTTGGCAGTTCAGAAAGATAGATGCTACCGCTGCAAAGCTACCCGACCGGTCCAAGGAATTGAAGAAAGAGTAAAGGAGGTTGACCCAACAAGCACTGGGTATTAGATCTATAATGTACAGTATGGCTACTAGATACAGTGGAGAGCTGAAATGAAGATATATCCGATGGATGGATGCAAAAGGCAGACAAGAAACTACAAAGTGCTCACGGAGCTGGTGAAAGAATGCTTGGATTACTGTCGTAAGAATCGAGTGAACACGTTCTGAACGGTTACTTTCTTCATAATAGTCGGCTCGGGCGCTAAATAGAGGAATTAGATAGATGTTCGCTTCCTCGTATACAAGCCACTTACGATCGGTCAGGTTCTCGTCTTTAACCTTTCGACGAATACTATCCATGACTTCACCAGCGCCGGAACGATCGATGTCGCTTCTCGACCTGATCAACCCCTCCACAAAACCGATATTGGGCCCAAATTCTTTAGCAAAGGACCAGAACGACAGGAAGACCATGTCCTTGGAGGCTTCTAGCATCGACAGAATCATCTCCAACACCCTGAGCCGGTTCTCGACATCCTGGGCCGTAGAAAGTGTGTTGAAGAAGGTGTACACTTCGTTAATATCTTCCCGAATGCGCTCAGCGGCCGCTGGCATGCGCAGTTTCGGTGAGTTGGCCAAGGCGTTGAGGTAAATCAGAAGGAAGGCGTCAAGGAGGTCTTCGACCAAGAGTTCCAATAACGCCGAGTTGAGGTAGCTCTGGTAATCCGCCATGTAGTCCCGCATCGTTTCGACGATTTGGTGAATGACGCCGTCATACCAGGACTGTTGGAAGAGTGCCTTGGTAGCTGGTTTGAGGTCGTTGAAGATGATGTCGATTAGAGTCTGCATGCACTTCTTCGCAACGTCGAGGTACCCGTCGATAGCGTTGTTGAGGCTTTCGTTGATCGTGACGCGGTACTTCTCAGATACAAGCTGTTCCATGCGAGCGAGGAGGGCCTCGGCGTAGTCGGCTGACTTGACCTGGTCGTTGGCGAGGGCGATGCAATACTCCACCAATCCTCCAGCGACTTCTTCTGGTTTTTCGATCTGCTTTTTGAGTTCGGCATCTACGGTCTTGGTCCATTGCTCCTGGATGCCTCGCATGACTCGGTTTACTTCAGTGATGACCCGGGCCAAGATTGCACCTTGACCACTTTCGATGGCGAGGTCGACTTGTTGGTTGACCATTTGGAAAAGAATGACGGCTCCTTGGGTGCCGTACATACCGTCGCTGTCGATTTCTGGTGGTTCCTCTCGTTTGGTAAATTCGCTCAGTTCCGTCTTCATGAGATTGTTCGACCACTCGTCCAGTTTCTGAATGATGAGCTGCAGGTAATCTTCGATGAGATTCTGCTCTTTCCCGTCGAGTAGCGGCGGTTCCATTAATTCCGGGGCAATGTTGAGCTCCTTCATGTTGGACCTATACTCCTTGAGCCACTCGTAAAGGGAAAGCATGGTAGTCGCCTCTATCTTTCTTGCCGCCATCCTCGTGATCACGGTATTGAGGGATTTGTGGTACTCGCGAATGAAATGGGTGAAGATATCGTAGTCTGCGGGGAAGCAAGGGACAACGTCCTTCTCTATACGAAGAATGTCTTGATAGATCCAAGTAGAGCTTTCGAGGAACTGAATCGGATTGTCTTCGTCTTGCTTGTATGCTTCTTCCATCTTCGCCTGAATGGATTCAATGATAGCCTTCTGGATTTTGGACCTGTAGTGCTTAAGCACCCGAGCGTTGGCTTGTAGTGACTTGAACTTGAGGGCAGCATCCAGCTTGGCAGCCTTCTTGACGAATCGCATGACCAATGCCTGCACGAAAGGCAAGTGTCAGAAATGAAGGTTCATGTAGCATATAAAGGCTCAAACCTTTTCGTCTTCCTTTCCCTCGACTTCAGCAATCTTCACCAGCCTCACCACTACGTCGGCGTGCCCAGCCCGTACCAATGGGAGAATATTCTTGGCGAGTTCGACGATGTACTCATCGAACCGCGTAATGAACTGATTTAGTCTCTCGAACCATCGGGTCAACGTCTGTTGTGAGCTTGCAGACGCTTTCTTGGCTTCATGCATTGTATGGTTCCTGAATCGTTCCAGCTGGTTGAGGTGATAATGGATAATGAGGAGGTTTGGTGCGGGGCCAACGATATCTCTGCTATCCGAGGCCAACATATGCTCCAGGTGATCCAGCCTGGTCGCCATTTCCAGCAGGTTGTTAACCATCTCTTCTGTAGACTCAAAGTTCCTATGGACCATAGAGACCTTTCAGAAGGTGAATAGACAACGACAGGAATGCATAGGCTCTCTACGCACTCTGCTGATCTGGTCGAACGTAGCAACCTTGATGGTCATATCTTCACATTCCCGTTCAATGGAGGTCATTTCATCTCTAATGGATTGTACATTGTCGCGAGTGCCTAGAAGCTTGCTGAGACCTTGTCGGGTTGCTTCAAGCTGTTCCTTGACACCGGTCTTGAGTCTGGCGTCGATGGATGCCTTCTCTTTCTCGAGTTTCTTGCGGAAAGCTGCAACTTTGACCAGGTCGTCTGGCGACTGAAGATATTCTCCAATTGCCTGGGCGGCGGAGACAGTAGGGGCCGCCATTTGCCCGGTGGGCTAGCGGGCTGCGGGGGGGGATGAGGACAAAAGGTGGTACATCGCCGGCACGTGCTGTGCCAATTATTGGTCGTTCCGGCAACTATGACGAGATTCCTTGGTTTCCCTCATGCTTTCCAGGTCGTCGGCATCGACCTGCTTTCGCCGTTCCTTCCACCCTGTACTTCGTGAATCCTCGAGACGAAGGATTGCGACAACAAATGTCGAGAACTATGAAGACATCGACGTAGTCATAGTTGGGGGCGGTCCGGCTGGACTCGCGCTTGCTTCCGCGTTAGGTGCGACGATTTCTTCTTGGTCGGTGCAGGCTATTGACTTTGCAATAACTACCAGGATCATCTCCTACTATTCAGAATAATCTCTCTATTGCCCTCATTGAAGCCGGGGAGCTGAACAAAATCAAGGAATGGGCGCCAGCATCCGGGGCAATCTCCAACCGTGTTAGCTCGCTCACGAACGCGTCGCAAGACTTCTTGAAGCGTAGGGAAGCTCTGTGATCACAAATATAAATATTCTAACACTCTTTCCAGGCATTGGAGCATGGAGTGCTGTTGAGCAGGGCAGAACTTGTGGTCTCGAAGACATGCAAGTGTGTAGCCATATGCTTCTGCGTGCGCTACCTCGGAATTGACCCGTTTCTATCCAGGTCTGGGATGGCGTTTCTGACGCTCGTATATTCTTCTCTGCCTCAGATATCGGGGGTGAAGCGGCCAGAAGCGGTATGTCTCGCATGACCGAGAACCTAAATTTACAACGAGGTCTCCTGCGCCATCTCGAGGGATTTCCTCAAGTCCAGCTTCTCCAAAAGACCAAAGTACAGTCAATTACTCGCGACTCGAACGAGCAGCGAAGTTGGCCTTTGGTACATCTAGACAATGGTCGAGTCCTGCGTTCTAGGCTACTTGTAAGCCTTTTGATCGTTCCATACGCCACCTTCTTTCTAACGCGCTCTAGGTTGGCGCCGATGGATTCAACTCACCCGTCCGCTCCTTCGCGGGAATATCGTCTTATGGGTGGTCATACGACACTCAAGCCATAGTCGCGACTCTCGAACACCATCCCCGAGGGGCATTTGAAGGGCCAAATACAACTGCCTACCAAAGGTTCCTTCCAACTGGGCCAATTGCATTCCTCCCTTTCTCCCCGACAGTTTCTTCACTCGTCTGGTCGACACGACCGCACATCGCGAAGGCGCTCTTGGCGAGCGGCCCGGAGGTTCTCTCAACCATGATCAATGCCGCCTTCCGTCTCCCCACTTTCTCTCTAAAATACCTATATGACCGTATTCTAGAAGCCCAGGCATCCGGTTCCCCGATAACGCTGGAACAGCTTCAAGAAGAGATTCAATTCAGAGAAAAGGCGCATTCCATTGAGCCTTTATCGACCTACTCTTCGCTCGTTCGACGGGATGCGCCTGTTGGTATCTCTTCACCGGACTCTCAAGACCTTCCCCCGCTTGTTACCTCACTCCAGCCTGGCACACCCGCATCCTTCCCTCTGCGGTTCAACCATGCCGAGGCCTACATTGGCGAAGGCAAGGGCTCCAGGACGGTGCTCGTCGGAGACGCCGCTCACACCGTCCACCCTCTCGCAGGGCAGGGCCTGAATATGGGGTTGAGCGATGTTGAATGTTTGGCTCGCTGCCTCGAAAATGCTGTCCTTCGCGGCGGCGACATTGGTAAGCCCAGTTCTATCTGACAGAACCATCTTTGCTCGGAACGCCCACTCAAATCCGTGACACTAGGCTCATACACGGCGCTGCTTCCTTACACCCAAGAACGGTACCTCGCGAACCACGTTTTGATGGCTGCCGTTGACAAGCTGCACAAAGTATACACCACCGAGGCCGAACCCATCGTGTGGGCCCGGTCAGTCGGAGTGGAAGTGCTCAACGAGCTCGATTCAATTAAAGCGGCCATCATGATGTCTGCAGGGGCGGACGTGAAGCAGCAAGGAGCTACTTGGAATGTTGCTGCTGATGTTGTTCGAAACACCTCGATAGCTGTGGGCACCCTGAGTGAAATGGTTCCTGCTTTATCGAGAGCGGTGTTGGGGGGTATCGGGAATCTGGTTGCGCAAGCCTCTGGTAAAGGTCCTAAATCCAAAGCTACATAATTAATAAATGTTCCTTAAGGGTAGTACATATAGGGTTGAGGGTCGTAAACAAAGAGCAGTAGCGATACAAGAGATTATAATGGTTAAATACATTAACTTAACAATTAACGGTCCACCGTCTGAAGTTGTTGCATGATACAAAGCAGGGGGTATTCGTCGTTCAGTCATAAGATCGTAAGAGCCAAACGCTGAGAGCGTCCTGGGGGGATGTTTGTGGGCGGCCGGGGTCGACACACTCGACCCGACATCGGTTGTGGTTTTTCTGCATGTAGATGAGCTTCCTCTCCATCAACGCCTGAACGCTCTGCTTACAATAAGCGTTGCGAAGCTCCCGGTTGATTTCTGTTCCTGGCTGGACAGTGACCTGCTTGATTGTGGATGGCAGCGCAAGCCTTGGTGCATGGTGGGGATCTGGCGAGGAACGGGGGGNACGTAGGTGCATTGAGAGCTTTCGCGAGATCGCCCGCGAAGTTACGACAGGCTTGAGCAGGATAGAAAGCGAGTTTTTGGAGGTTTGGGGCTTGAGTGGCAATGTCTTCGAATAGATGACTCGGATAGTCGGTGAAGGATGAGAAGGTGAGGGAGCGGAGCGAAGGGAAGCGGGGTGCCCCGTCGCCATCGGGCAGAAGAATGGGGAACGGGCCGACGAGAGATAGGTCGGTCAAACAGGGGCATGACTCTGGGATGAGGGTGACCATTCTTGCCGACTGAAACACGATCTCGCAAGTGACAAGCGTTGGTGCAACAATTCGCATGACTTTCGAGAAAGCGTCGCAGGTATCCCGCTGATGACATAGTTTAGATCAGGGTTTGTTCAATGTGGGGTGACACTCACATAGTTCTGAAGGTCCTCTGAGATGCGCTTAGGTTTCCCTGAAAGATTCTGAGCGATGCTGGAGAAGAATAGATGGCGGACACGGCGGTTTGGCGCTTGGAGGTGCTGCAGCACTGCAGCAAACGAAACAAGCCGAGGGATGCCTACAATGGCGATCGACTGGTACTTGAATTCTTTCGAAAGCTCGTGGACGTTTCTGGAGACGAGCGAGAGGGCGCGTCCTGTTGAGCCGTCATCGTCGCAAGCAAGCCCGAAGATCTGGAACAGGATTTCGTGGGGGCAGCTGTTCATGATGACTGCGAGGGCCGCGACGGTGGAGGGGAAGTCTGTAAAGGCATAGGGGTGAGCAGTGAGACTTATAGATGCCTGCAGGATAGCACAACAATAGACAGATCTATCGTCAGATCCCAGAGATGATGTCTCCCATGATAGGCAGACCTTACGCGTTACCTCGCTTACCCCGTGCGGCCAAGTCATCAAGAACGTCGGATTTTCTGGATTTCTGGCCAGGACATAGCGTCGGCGATGGACCAATCTTCCGATCTGAGCATGGCGGTCCGTTCTCGAGGCGGTGAAAGAAGCGAAAAAGGTATAAAAAGGAAAATTGAGAACTTTGCGGAGGCAATGAGGGCACAGCGCGCGCAAAGGTGGTAATTCCCGATTGGACGGGTTTGTCGATTCCAATGTCAGTGGATGAAAATCAGGGCAAATACACGTCAAAGGTGGAAATGAAGGCGAAAACCGAACCGGGATGTCCGCGAGTGACGAAAACAAACTCCGATCCAACCTTCTCCTTGCTTCCCATCGCTTCCAAGCCCGCGAACAGAACATGTCGAGCCTTGTCATTGTCACACTGACAGACACTCGACTCTCGCTGCCCTGACCCAGACTCCAGGTGCGGAGTAGTCTCCGAGCCCTTGAAATTTTGACAACTCCAGTGCGTACTTCAAGGACATTTCCATTTCTTTCAACGCCGTCTCCGAGTTCCTCCTGGGACTTGACAATCCTGATAAGGTTAGCCTCACTCTTAAAGGGGCTTCATACCCGGCTCGATTTTCTGGAAATTACCAGGAAAACAATGGCCAAGTGTGTTCCTTAGACCTGTCAATGAACTGAATTGAATAGGGTTACAAGGTTATGGAACAACGCGCGGGTTGGGCTCTTTCACGCGGGTGCACCCTTCAGGAAATACCCTGATTCAAGAAAACTTGTGCCATTTCACCTGTCAGTGCGCGGGGCTCACTGTCGCAGCCGAATGGATCCTCTGGAAGAAGCTCACCTACTAGCGTTTACCCTCGGCAGAAACATTCTACGATGTCTCGAAGCGAGCTTGACTGGCTGGTCAACTCGACATTTGGCCAATCGAAGACTCGGCATACTGCCAGGCCAAACTTCCGACGTGTCCGCATCCTGGAAAAGTGGTATCAATCTTGACTTTCGAATTGCATACTCCTGGAGGTCTAATTAGCATAATTCCGACATCGGGAATGAGAGCTGAATTACTTCACTGAACCGAATGACAACACTCTAGGTTCATCGATTACAGCAAAGGGAGATGGTATTTCCAGCGAATACCACTGTCCAATCGAGCACTGCCTGTTATCAGAGATCCTCGAATACCTATTGGGTGCTTTGTGACACTCTACAAGGCACGCTCCAACGTATAGTAGACAACTCCAGACCTCATGACCGGACGGAACTTGCAGCCTGCATGCTGCTACAGGGAACCCGTCAATGAATGCACTCGTATGTCGCTGGGATTTTCTGCGTCTTCGACCCCCAGACCGAGGATCAGTATGCGCGGAAGCGGCTTTACCTTGGGTTTCACTACGCTTTGCGGTCTCCTAGCCAACTTTTGACGAAGTTCATCCCCAGTCGGTCGCTCCGAGGTTCATATAAAGCCACCGGCAGTCTCGTTTATTGACTTGAATGGGTCCATATAACTTGTCATCGGAGACCCGACATGATAGGTTTTGCCTGGGTAAGGCACGACGAAGCTGTCAACTCTCAATGCATGCACAGGCGACGGCGACTGAAAGCAATGCCACTCAAAGCGGTGCCGACCAGGCACGAAATGCTCACTATGTATAGCCTATGGCACTCGTTGACAGCAAGTCCTTTCAATTCCTCCGACCTGGGCCTGGTCTACAGGCACCTTCAAGGTGTGAGTGACGGAGACCGCTCAAAAGCTGTCAAGTCGAGAATAGGAGCGGCCTGGAGCAGTGGAGCGAGTAAGGCGGCCCAAATGTTGAAAAATTTTGCTGGGTACGTTACTTCGGAATTCATTTGTGGGTTCGTCCTTGTACTCTGTCCTCAGCATCCCTTTGGTAACTGTAGCTGACGATCAGTCAGTGTAGGGACGTAAGATGATCAGGATAACAGAGGACATTCAGCCACAAGAACAAGAATTTCGCTTCCTCTATCAACACATGTTACGATCTCGGACGGAGGTGGGTATGAACCTCGAGGGTGGGGAGACGCCGGACACTAACTTCTAGGAAATTTTTGACGTTGCTTCGCACGGTATGTAAGTGTTCAACTAAAGTGCACCTAGTGACATGGGCGTTTAACGATGAAGGGTCCTTCAACTCCCTCCAATCACCGACCGCTTTTCATCAAACATCTGCCATGGTGTTGGTTTTTTNGTTTCTCTCCGCGCGCTGGACAGAGAGGCTAAGACCGATCATCGATTGATTCATCCAATCATAACGACATGGTTAACTTCCGTCTCCACCGTGTGCTGGATGGTGGACTTGGCGACAAGGATTGACTAGAAGTCGAACAGAGGACTTTGAAGATCACAAGTTGTTAGGTAGGTTGGCAGTTAACATCCTCCCGACGACTTCTCAAAAGTCCGCTCGCAAATCGTTACTACTGGGCGCTACGTTTCAAAACACCCCAAACTTGCCAACAAATTGGACATGCGATTAGTTGAAGTGTGCATCATGCGTTATTCAGTTCATCGTTGTCGCTGTCGCCGTCGCCGTCGCCCACTTCTACCGCGAGCGTACTAGATCACCTCAACCGCCATCTGGCGGCTGTTCGTTGGGCAACCAACAAAGATCACCCTCGGGAGATCTACTGCTGCAGGCCTAGGCACGCTCGCTCCGGTTTACACGCTCATAACGGAGGAAGCACTTAATGGTCGGTCTGTGGGGTAGGGCTCAATGTGCAGGACGCGGAAGAACTTGCGCGTATCGAAAATTTAGTCGTTCTGTTAACGTTGCCAAGTCGATTATCGTGGGGTTTCAGAGTTCTTGACCCGTCTTTCCTCCGTCTGACAAATGTCAGAAGACAAGAGCAGTGACCGTTGGTTCTTGGAAGGCTTATGTCTTGATAGCTTCTGGGGCGGCGATCCTTCCTCGAAGCCTTTGGGCATTGCCATGTTCTCGGAAGTGGAGTGTTTGTCGCGTGGGGAGCAAACTTCGGGGCTTCGGGCGGTGGTTAGTGGCGGGAGAAGACACACACCTTCCAAACACTGCCCTACGTGAAGATTAGAAGGGGACTTAGTGCGTACCAGTCTTAGCTCTGGTTGTGAATTGGTTCTGATGGACTTACTTGGATGGTCAAGGAGACCGTCAGCTTGTTGCTCAGGCGCTGGAGAACCAGGGTTTCTGATTGGCTTGGTTATCTGATAATAAACACCCGTCCTACCTTGAACTTGCCTTACGCAGGCTCCGAGCCGTCCTGGCAGAAGCCTTTCGCTCTTATCCTGAACACATCGGCTGACTTGTTCACCGAGTTCATACTTCATGTCACAAGGTTAATACCTTGGACGCGGAGGAAGGAATTTTCAGGATCAGGGTCAGGGCGGCAAGTCAAAGGTAGTAAACTCAAGGTGAACTCTATACGACGTATAGATCCCATTTGGAGTCGTCAATGCACTTACGAACATTCAGAGGACCTTTTCGGTGAATCCAAAGATGACCGGTGACAGCCTGCCTCCACCCCCATTGGCATCCATAAGAGGGTACCCCGGCTATATCGAGTAGTCTGGAGAGTCATGAGGCCAGACTCCCGTGTCCGGATTGAGACGGCTAGGTAACCAGGGTGCCTGCCACTGTGCCACCACCAAGCCACCACTATTACAAGATTAAACACTAAGCTTGATATGGGGCATAGCGAGCCTCAAGCTCACAATCGCGTGGGATCATGACTCGGAGGAAATGTTCTTTATTTTGGGCGGACTGCAGGGTCGGTCGTCAGTGTCGGTTTAGGTTAAGTATGGATCCCATGAACAGGGCGCTGCGCATTGCTGGACGGATTTGGGAGCAGCGATGATGAATGATCAATCCCAATCCCAATGGTATATCCCATTGG
Organism: Candolleomyces eurysporus; assembly: GCA_027579435.1. Lineage (NCBI taxonomy): Eukaryota > Fungi > Basidiomycota > Agaricomycetes > Agaricales > Psathyrellaceae > Candolleomyces > Candolleomyces eurysporus. Next base: position 128,204 of record JANBPK010000709.1, on the reverse strand, counting down.
AGGAAAGTTGAAACGGCCGAACGGAAAGGTATCGCAACCGCGATGTCGACTTTTTTAATAATTCATATGGGGGAGGGATACTCCATAGACCACCCCTAGATGTTGATTCAGGGTGCAAAGTTGACTGAATGAATTCAGATTCAGATACTAATGAAATCATGGATATGGAACTTGAACGATAACGACCCAGCCCCGATAGTAGGTAACGGAGTTTTGCCTACCCAAGAAAGGCTACAAGTCCTCCAGGACTTGAAGGGGAGCTTGTTGCGGTGACTACTTGGAGACATGGAAAGTACACGATAGCACATGCCGCCTATCCACAAAAAGCATGGATCCCGAGTAAGTGCGTGCAGATAGCACGCTGCGATAACTTGAAACCGAGACCTACTAGATACCCCGACTCGGAGGAGGGGAACTCGGGATGGCGGGGACGGGGACAGGGTCGGACACAACGGGGCGCTCGATCGAGGACCGAGCGGAAGAGCTGATATCCGAGTCGCAGCCGCAATGTCGACTTTAATCATATATTCGTATTGGGAGGGGCTCCATAGACTTGACTTATGTGATTCGCAATACAAAGCTGGGTGAAATGAATTTAGATAGTGAAATAATGAAATGAAACCTTACAGATAACGAACGAACGGCGCAATACTAACTAACGGAGCTTCGACTGCCCAAGAAAGGCTGCATTGAAGTGTCCCAGAACTTGGGCAAGCCCGTCTCAATCGACCACTGACCAATGACCACTTGGCGACATGGATACACGATCGCACATGCCGTTCACTTATCGTCAAGAGTCCCGAGTAAGTGCATACATATAGAATGCTGCTGCGCTATGGATAATCTGAAACCGAGAGCTATACTAAGTACCCCGACTCGGAGGAGGGGAACTGTGGATGGCGGGGCGGGGTCGGCAGCGGGCACTCGATCATCAAAAAGTCGGGAGGAAGCCGAGCGGAAGAGCTGCAGTCCGAGTCGCAGCCGCGACGTCGACATCGACTGAATTGGTATTAGTATTTATATAGGGGAGGGGGGCTCCACTCCAGCACACTAAACTTGATGCGATGATATTGATTCGGGGTGCAAAAACTTGATTGAATGGATTCAGATAATGAAAAACTAAAGAATGAAATGGAACGTTAGAGATAAAGAACGGTACCGGACTAGCTAAAAGTTAACGGGACGCGGCTTCAAATGACCAAGAAAGGCTTCCAGTGCCCAGCAGGCGAGAGGCTTGTTTCGACCACTTGGAGACCTGATGGATGCATACATAGCACATGTAATGTACCCAAAAGAAAACAGAGTCCCGAGTAAGTGTGTACATGGCACTCCGCCCGCGATATGACTTGAAACTGAACTACCAAGCACCCGATCGCGACTCAAAGGATGGAGGAGAAAACTGCGAAATGGTGCCAGTGGGGACGGGTCGGCCGCAACGGGCGCTGGATCAAAGCATCCACATGACACGGGCGCCAGTTGGGAAAAAAAAACGCTCAACTGCATCCGTGTCCGCCTTCCGACGTTCTAGCGCAGCCAGTCAGGGTCGTATAATTGAAACGGTAAATACGCGTTACGAAGACCCTGCGCATCGTCGGAGGAGAAGAGAGTCGGGGAGCACCGGATAGGTGAGTCAATCATCTCCATTCAATTCAGTTCAAAATTAAAGTTTTCCCTCAGGCTTCAACTTCCCGAACGGAAAGACGTACACAGAAAAAGTCGACGTGAGATATCTCTTCATTCTGCTTTAGAAAATTCTTTCATCATAAAAGTCGTCATTGTGGGCTGACTCCAAGAACAATGACGCTTCGGTAATTGTCAATACTTGGCGGGGACGATGCCGAACGTACCTGGGAGCTAGCTCGATCTGGAGGAGAAGAGAGGCCATGGCAACGAGAGAGATGGAGCAGAGAATGCGGGGTACTTGGCCCAAATCATGTAGATATGGGCGTCTGAGGTTGTGTGCATATGGCCGATATGTATGCATAACGATGATTGGATGGCAGTAGGCTGAACCTGATCAGACAGGCGGGCGGGAGTGGCGCATCGATATCCCCGCACCAACGGGTGACGAACGCTAAGTCCGATTTGAACCGACTCAGCAAGGATGCAAGAAAGAACTGTTTAACATCTTTTTTTTTATTTTTCAGCTCTTGACGAAGCTGGAAGTTTCTACACTAGAAAACTACAAGGAGAGTGGGTAGTAAATAGCAATAGGAGCAGGTTATACGAGAATTTGTATGTTGTAGGTATTGACTATATACGAAAGTTCGTTGGTGGACTTGAAAAAAAATGTGGGTGGTACAAATGCAAGATGATGGTATGTACAAAGCGATATTAGAAAAAGTRGAAGAGAGAGAGAGAGAGAGGACCATGGCGAAGGTCGCAGACCAAGATGCAGCTGAGTGGTATGACGGTAAAGCAAGAAGGCGACAAAACGAAGGGAGTGAGCGAGTTGGTGAGGTATATGGTACAAACAACCGATAGAGCATATAATGAGCGATTAGGATTAAATTATAAAATTAGAGGTAGAAGGAGCGAGGTTGGAATCGTGTCGAGACATGCGAATGCTGAGACGGAACGAAGAGATGAATGATTGAATGAATGTGGAGGCTTGATCCAAGGATCAAGCGAGATCGAGACGCAGGCTCAAGGGAGGTGAGCAACGTCGATGAAGCTTCTCCAGCTCCAAGACGATGTTGTTGGAGAAGCGGCCGACGTAGAAGTCGGCCCAGAAGCGAAGGACGACGAGTCACCGTCGTTTCCATTTCGCAGGTCGATGAAGCTCTTCAGAGGAAACCAATCCTTGGTCGAACGCCTGATGAACTGTTTCCGCGACGGAGATGAGCTTGCAGGTTTGGAGGGCGATGAGGGGGCGGATTTGGGAGATGAAGGAGCTGTTGCTGATCGAGTGGGTGATGTCGAAGCAGACTTGGCTGAAGGGAAGACGAGATCCTCTGGCTCAAAGTAGCCGGTGTAGAAGAGTCGGTTGTCCTGGGTTTCAAAAAANGTCGTCCGAGTAGTCGCTCTTGGCGTCGAGGGAATCAATATCGCTCTCCTCATCATCGTCGCTCTCGTCGTCGCTGAGGCTCATGAAATTGCGGCGCAAGGAGAAGCGGGAGATAGACGGAGGTGCTGAAGCTTGCAGCTTGATCTTGCCCTCGAGGCGGTCGAGAGCATTTGACCGGTTGATTCTGCGTGCGCGAGTCGAGACGGTGGATGTGGTGGTGGTCGAGAAACGCGACTTTTTCAAAGAGACGACTGTGGTTGGTGCCTCTGTGCGGGAGATGCGGAGCGAGGGCAGCTTGGGGGATCGAGGGGAGGCGGGGCGGGGCGGACGCAACGGGGACTGGGGTAGGGGCCTTGGGCACTGGCAGCTCGGGGAGAGTGATCGAGGGCGCNAGGCTTGGGCGAGGGGATGCTACGGATAGAGTCGCGGGAGTAGCGCAGGCGCAGTGGCTGGGCAGGTGTGGATTGTCTGGGGACGCTGTCAGGACAAAAAGAGAACAAGGGGAGAGAGGAGACGCACTTTGACTTTCGCGACTCTGCGAGATCGAGAGAAAGGAAAGAGCGATACTCTTTTTGGGTGGCGTAGTAGGAGGCGGTCGGCGGGGNCGGGGGTGCGGGTCGACAGCGAGTCGGTGGGCAGGGAGCCTCTGCGGGGGCTGGCGGGAGTGTCGTCGGGGACGGCAGCGGCGACGAATAGCCCCGAAGTGAAGAAAGGCGAGTAGGGAGAGCCTGAGGAGAACATGTTCGATGCAAAGGGAACACCAAAGCAGGCAGACCGTCTCTTGTTCCCAGTCTCTATATACCAACCCATTTTTTATTATCCTCCATTTCATCCCACATCGGCCATCTCATCCAGATCTGCGATCCATCTCAGATCTCTCCCTGTCCCCGTTTGGACCACCTCCATCCCCTTTTGGACAGATCCCNGGCCTCTCATTGCAACCTCCCTCTCCTCGTCGCTACACCGTCGAAATCGCATTGCGCCTGCACCTTCTGCCAGGCAGCACTCCACTCATCGCCAAATTAGTGTCTGTATTGCCTGTCCAAGCACCCTCTCTCGGCCAGCCACCCGAGAGCCACTTCGCCATTCCCCGTCACCAGGCAACGCGCACCCATTCCAATTTCCCGTTTTATCCCCCGCCCGCACCTGATTCGTCACTTCTCCGCTTGCTTTGATCCACGCTGCGTACACGTTGCAAGGTTAAGTGACTCTCTGCAGAACACAATACCAGCGACGTCGCGGCTCACACCGTCGTGGATTCCACGGTTTTCAGCAACCATCCTTTCAACATTACGATACCGATATAACAAATTTCTGTCCGTTCGACGTCGGTCGTGCCATATTTTCAATATATCTCCCATCCAACAGTCGTCGCGGCGGTCCCGGTGTTATCGTGTTCCCTCTCCACCAACTTGAACACTTGTTGAGTTATCGTAACCAGGCGTATGAAACGCTCTAATTCCACTCCGTATCAACATCAGGGCTTGAACCAACAAAAAANTCAAATAGAATAAAATTACAAAGGCCAGGCGCCCACCGACCGCCTACACAACATACCGTTTCGTTGGCTCACTTTCTTGTTTCCTACAGCTCAATTTGGTGTTTATTATTTCGAGTTACGTTACATAGAGCGTCAACGCGTATTCCTCTATTCACCCTGGTTGGAGGCGTTTCTGGCGTTACCATACAAAAAATCAGGCACAACGTGTATAGGCTCCAGACCTGCGGCGTCAAATACAGTCGGAATGCGCACCGTCGGTGATACAATCCACCCGATTTCAATTGTCAATGGAGGCGCTGCAGTGTGAAAATATCTGACGCCTTTCACTATAGACATACTAGTACATATGTACATACAGTTGTAGGGCCCATGTCGTTTTCGTATACGGATATCCGATAGGCTCATAATCCCGCCGCCTGGATCGGTCCAGCGGCCGCCCCCCGCCGCCACTTCAAATTTNGGAATGATGCGTTCAAAATATTGATTTATTAGTTGCTGTGTCGGCGACTCAAGCGCTCGCCGTCTTTGTATTTTTTTTACCAGGACCACGCCTTCATCAAGGACCAACGATATTGGTACGGGTTCAAGTTTCAGGATCGCCCCAGCGATGGCAAGGCGAATTTGCAATCGCTTTTTTTTCTTCGGGCCTTTGGCGGCGGAGCGCTTTATCCATGGGGCTGCTCGCGCTCAGGAAAATCATTACAGCACAACATGTGAAGGTGAAAGTTTCCAACGACCGTTGTCCACGGTGACGACGCGGATAATGTCATGACTCCCCAATTCACCCCGAGGCCTTGGCAGTCGTTGGGGATCCGGAGCTTTGCCAAGGTTGCAAGGAAAAGGAAAACGATCGGAGAAATTTTTGAGAGGCAACAAGAAACACGTCAAACGGGTGGCTGCAGACGGGGCCTGGCCTATGACGCCGACCGGGTGTTCTCGACTCTTCACTCAATGTGGGCGCGGATATGCGGTACGAAGGGGAGCTTGATACGCCGTTTCATCATATTTCAAAGAAACATTGAACTTGTCGACGACCCGAGGAGCTTGATGCGATATACGCTGATCCACCCGAATCCTCCCCTGTGGCTTCGTACGGATCTTGGACTCGTTCGCCGTCTAACCTATTAACCAACGGCAGCTACGGACCCCTGCGGACTTGGCATTTGGATCGACTTGGTATTGGTGGGCAGCATCGGGATGCAACGAAACAAAACGTGCGCGATTCCGAGTCCGACCCGCACCCCAACCGGATCAAACTCGAAGGACATCGTGATTATTTTTTCCCCTTCGAGGTTATGTTCTTTCCCCCGAGGTCCTCGAGGTCAATGGGCTGCACGGATTTCAAATTTGCAGTCATTTTGATGGATGATTGGTACGGCCTTGTTGCCCGTATACATGGATCCTATGGGCTGATCATCTCTATTCGGCCTGCGCGTGGAGCGCAGATATCCGTTCAACTCACATCCGAACTATAGAGCAACGGAACACGATCCTCGTCCACCTGATACTCATGCAATTTGAAATTCTGACTCCATCACAGAGCGTTGCGTGAACTACGGAGCGCAGGACCGTATTACATGCGGGGTTCCCAAGCCATTTGCACACACTGCGCAACGGGGACCAGCAGCATCCATTATCCATCTCCTCGAGGCAAAGCTTCGAATTCCGAGTTTTCACCCTAAAACCGCGCCCGAAGAGAGAAAAAAAAAATCACACAGGTGAGTGTCAAGTCACTTTGAATTCCTATTCGCCGGATTCGGGAGCTTGTATGCACGACGTGGCGAGCTAGCATGCACAATTGTCTTTATATGGTGACAGTTAATCGTTCTTAACAGCAACTGACATGACTCGAGGCTAGTGGGTTCATATACCGCAGGCTCCGAATCGGCCAATACATATTAATGTTGCGGTCACTGCGCCTCGTGGCCTCGAATCCTGATGATACGATATGTCAAGGCTCGGGTTCTCGCAGCTTAGACCATGGTATGACACCATACTCGTGTATGCTTGCTCTCCCAGGCTTCTGCATTCTTTGACTCGACTCTCCGTGGAAGCAAACCCTAGCGCCCCCACGAAAGCGGGACAGGGTTTTCCGAGTCCCGACCGGTTGCCACGAACGAGTATGGTGATTCTAGGTGGGTACGCGCTGCGCTGCATTCTACATCTCTGCGCTATGTGTTCCGCTGCGAGGTTTCCCCTCTAGGCAACGCAGAAAAAGTTAACGTCAAAGGGGGCGGCAAACTAAGTAAGTGTCTCAATCATCTGGGTGACGACGTACAATAGGCTTGAGGAGAGAACGTAAAGACTCTCGCCAAACAGCCTATTGTTGCACTGACTGGGATAACTACCGCTAACTTTGATTTACAGGCAGGGTGCCAGTGATGCTTCCCTTTCATTGTTCTCCTTTACGTCTGGTTGTGGGGGCCAGCCATGGATTCGCGATCTAATCAATACTAGGCATGCAAGCGAGCGAAGGCACCCACAATGGGGGCTGCGAGTCACCTTTCACGCCACTTGTAGGTTTCGTTTCATACTCGACGCGTTTCCCGAACGGTTGCTCAATTGCTTTGTTCTCCAAATTTGGTTGTTGTTGGCGCAGTTCTCCATCCCCATGCACACATCTGATCCGAGTCATTGGGCGTCTAACTACCTCAAGGTAATTGACTTGAATGAACTGTTGATATTGACTAATAATTGTATAACCGCAGTCCTCTTGGACCCTAGAACTTGCCATATGGGAGACTCCATCCATCTGTCCACACCCTGCGTCGAGACTCTACAGCTACCCGGCGGAATCCTGTCAGGATTTCAAAATTCCTTCTAAACGTTTTGATACCTCGAGGCGTCCTGGATACCGGTGACCGAACGTATACGCTTTACCGGCAAGTAAGTCCAGAACGTTTGTACTTACCCTGCTTGAGCGCGATCTAATCAATCTCGTGACTGAACTCTGCTCTGCATGTAGGCCGGAATGACTCGATGACATGACGGTGCATTCATAGATATCATGCACGAGGCGTCATGAGGCTAGCCTAACTCATGTGGTCTGCGCAGGTGCGCCTCGCTGAGGTGTCTGACGGCGTTCATTCAGTTCCGGGTCGATCTGGTACGTTGCATGCAAGAGAACGACAAATACGGTTGCTGAGCGCTGTGACACATATCCTTAGGCGCTCCGATGACTGGTTGCATCGCAACCTCTTATCTCCTCTGCCACCGGAGCCCTTTTTGTCTTGACGAGGAATAGAGGCTGGGTCATGCTGGATGCAGTGACCGACTCGGCGGTACTGCAGTGGACCGCCACCGCCCGCCACTTGCTATTTTCAAGTTGGTATGCCCTTTCCCTAATCCATCACTCCAAGGCAACGGCTCCCTTGATGAAAGGACCGGGTTAGGGGTCATCTGGTGTGTCGTTCCGCCTCATGTTCGAGATGTTTTTTTTTGGCGTGTACGGATGTTGCTGTTCCGTATCGCAGGCTCAGACAGCGGGCGTCACCGATTCCTATCGCTGCTGTGATTCTGTGATATGATTCTATGGATGCGTGATCGAAGACATATTGGGGCTCGAGCGCTGGGCACTTGACGGCGGTACCAAGGTAGGCCGATACGCAAGACGCCAGGATATCCTTCCTTTACCCTGTGACCTGCTTCCAGAAAGCTGAAACAGCGCCACACTCCTGAACAGCTTGGGTGGCAACGTCAACATAAACAAGGCGCACCGAAAAAAGTAAGTCCGTCGACGACTTTGAGGTGTCACATATCCTGACTATACTCTTCTAAGCTTAGTTGAATCGGAGGGTGTGTATGACTCTGACCGCCCAGCGCTAACACCGCATGGCGAGGACCCACAATCCGCCGAATGAATCAGAGGGGTGCATATCTGGTTGTCAGCGGATTCTGCCTGCAGGTAGCGACCATCGAAAAACGAGGCCGATTTTCAAGGCTTGGTCTTGGGCGGGCTGATAGAGCTGTGTGTTCTTTTATTGGCTTCGGGATAGCGCAATAGACTTCCCAAGAACAATTGAACAGGTGATACTTGCACGGGTGTCGCTGACTATAATGTGTCAATTCGAGGGCACTGGATGCCAGATTTTGGGCAGGACAAAAGACGTGATTTGGCTTGACCTTTCTCTCTTGGAGAGCTGGATCTCATCGATCTGCTCGGGACAGTGATGAACCCAGATTCATTTGGGTCAAGTCGATCTCATAGTTTGACATGTCGAAGGTTGTTGGACTCGAGCGTTGGTCACCGACACCGACGGTCGCATCCCGCTTCTCTTCCCAGTCCAGGATCCCCTTCTCCACACTTGGGCGGGGGTTGCATTCGTATTCTTGATTTGTCGAGGTAGAAGCACGGTTGAGTCGGAGGAAGACCGTGTCGATTGCTTCGAATATTTTCGAAGGTCATTATCATTATACAGCGACGATGAAAAGCGGTCAATTCGGTCTGTTCGAGGGATGGTCAAAGAATGCAGATGCCTTTGCTGGAGAACGAAGTGCCATTGTTGGTTGAAGGTACCGACGCTTCTTTTTGTGAGTCGCCAGAAGCCTTCAGCTGGATCTATTGGATTTCTGACTTGATTGATCACAGGTGATGGAGAGGGGAGAAGTGATTGTCAACGGCTGTTAATTGTCGGTCCTCAACAAAGCAATGCCCTCTCCCAAANGAAGGCACACGAAGGCCCCCGTCGATGTCGGAGGCTCGAGCAGGTCATACTGGCGCTGACGCTGTCGCCTGGCGCGTCAGAGCGAAGATCATCGTGAGTGCGGATGTACCTGACATGGTTAGAAGAGCTTTGACGAAGAGATCCACAGGCTGCCTCAAGGCTCTCAACTGGATCTGGCTTTCATGACTATGAGCACCAGATCCGTTGAAACCTCATCAACTCACCCTTCTATCAGAACGTCTGAGAGGCTGATCTACTTGGTCTTTGGGGCCACGAGACGCGCTGGGTGCTTCGAGTGCTCTTGACCATGCTGAGAATGCAGGGCATATGGACGCACCAGGCCTTCTACTGTCAGTATCGTACACTTGTGGTGACCGTTGCGGCCCTTTTTTCTCAGTGCCCGACCTCGAGGTCCTATTCAATCGCATATACATTGACTTCTGAAGTGGAGATTGCGTCTGCCCGCAGTGGGGTAGTGCAACTTCTGGCGTCAATGGTCGAATGGCACGGGGTACCGCTCAGGAGTAGCATAGGGGTGCAACTTCGCCATCGCCCGGCAAGTGCTAGCCCATACGTCTACTGGTTCGCTGACAGTCAGATCTGTTTCNTTTTTTTTTTTTTTTTTGCTTCGTGTGGGCCAATCTGGCGAGCGTCGTCCCGTGATAACGTGATGCCCTCGCTCGACCCTTGCTCGACCCTCGACTTGCCGTCATGTTGAAATTAAAAGGAACACTCGCCATATAACCATTTAGGAGGTTTCAGTGTTGTTTTCGCAGCCGATCGATAAGGACTTGCACTGGCAACCAGGCCCCGGGACCGCAAAAGTTGGGGCTAGAATTCATTCAACCGCGGTGCCTTAGCGTTATTTTTGAGAAATGAATGAAACCCGACGCCTCCGCATAATCTTGACAGACGGTTGCAAAGGCATATTCAGTGGATTAGGTACGCCTGCCGCTCGAACGTACCTACGCCTGATCGGCTAAGACGTTTGAGAGGTTCATCCAACCTTGCAGTACGTGATCCGTGCTGTCTGAAGTCGTTGCAACGTTCGATTGAAGAGATTGTGCTTATTGCTTACGACAAAATCGAACCGGTATTTTTTCTTGGACGCTCCACCTCAACGTTAACGAGACAGATATAGGTATATACGTTACCAAACTCAAGCAATGGCGCGCTCGAACTTTGAAGTTGAAAGATATCGTACCTATTATGGTATCTATGATGGGCGGCAGTAGAATGGCACCGCAACTTCGGCCGAGACTAATGACTGCTGGAATGTTCAGACAAGCATATGGTCGTGTTTCGTTACACCAGTAATAAAGACCAGAGTCAGAATTGCAAGCGTGGAGTGGAAAGCGAGCGGTGTAATCAAACCCCGGTTTCCTGTTGTGAACGTTTCTTTCAACGGTCATGGTGTGTTTGACGTTTCCTGTGAAGTCTGAACGACGCGCTTATCTCTGGAACTGTGCACAAGAGCAGTGAAGTTGGCGGCGATCACCAGGATCCGACTGGCGAAGTGGTTCGGCAGTCCTGGCACGGTGTAAGGTCGGACAAGACCTGCTTCCGTGTGCCGATCGATATCGCGTTTAGCACACACTTCGAACGTGGAGTTGTGTCTTCAAAGTTTGAGGTGACAGAAGGCTTACTGCACGCGTTGCGCGCAGAGAGATAGAATCTAGCCACGACGACAGCCCACACGCGCTCGCACACGTCAGTTTACACGCTCGGGAAAGGTGTTCCATTCAACGCCGAGTACACCACCAAATAAATTATCACTCTAGAAATCTATGATCGCTTTCTAAGGTCCTCGAGGTACTGGTGCGCTTTTCCAAGCATCCAGATAGGGAAGGAGAATTTAAAGTTTGGGTAAGAGATGGCACAGCTCTTATTGAACACCCCTTCAATAGCTTCCTGAGGCCATGAGCCGTCCTGTGTACATTCGCTTATTAGCCGAAATTTTCTGCATCGGCGGATATCCAAAAAACTCACAGGCAACTGCCTCCCCATGACCAGCTTGACTCCTTTTTCTATGGGTCCAATGTGTGGGTACTTGGCATACATCAGAGCCATTACGGCCCAGCTCGTCTGCACGAGTTGGGTGTTCTCGTGTTCTACCCACTCACTCCGCTCACACGACTGTAAATAGAAGAATTAAACAACGTTAGCAACGGTGACAGAGAAGACGGGATATCGAGAATAGCATGCCTGGTAACTCTCACCCCACCCTCCATCTGCTCGTTGTTTGCCAACGAGGAACTCGCAGGCACGGCGGGAGTAGGGGCTTGTTTCGTACGTCTCACCAAGGAGCGCAAGACTCTCTGTGGCGAACATGGCGGCGTAAGTGAAGCAGATGCCCCAGTTTCCGATCCATCCACCTTCGGGAGTCTGGGCTTTGTGAAGGTAGTCGACAGCATGACGGATGCACCGACTAGAGCGTTAAATATTTTGGTCAGTCACGTTCGATTGAAGTTGATGAGGTTAGCAACGTACTCAATGTCCTTGGAGCGATAGTGGGGGTAGAGCTTGCGGAAAATGGCCAAGGATGTGATAGCAGAGGTCGAACATTCTGGGTAGTTGTATTCGACCATTATGTTCCCTAACAGGCGCCTGCGTTAGTATCCCTCTCGCTACGTTGGGTATGCGAAACATAACTTACCGAAAACCTCTGCGGGGTTGAGCCATTCCGACCACGAACCCGCACGAATCAATTCATAAGATGCAAAACCACCATCAGAATTTTGAAGGGATAGCATGGTATCGACAGCGTCTTGCATCCGGCGTTCAGAGACGGGCTTCGGGGTGAAACTTGGGGTCGAGAAGCGTGGTAAGTCAAAATAATAATGAAATATTAAAGGTACGGGGGAACCGACTCACTCAAGATGGTGCTGCAAATACATCACAGCTTTGAGACCTTCTCCAGTACAATCACTGACAGTGTATCCCTGTTCCTTAGTGCTGGTTGTGCGCACTGTTAGTAGCTGCTGACGATGATCAAGTGTTCATTAACTCACCTGAACCCGAATGCGCCTTTCGTTCGATGTCGATAGGCCTTTTCATAATGTTTTGGGTTGTCCTGCATCTGAGCGCCGTCCAGCCATTCCAGAGACTTCAACAAGCCTTCTTTGAATTGCTCCTCGTTCGCCAACCCAGTCTCCACGAGCGCCTGAACGATGAATCCAGTGTCCCAAAGCTGGCTCCCGTTCGTCCCGCAAACCATCATTCCTTCGGCACCCATCCACATGAAGTCGCGACGCTTGACCTCGTGCAGGCGCCACGAATCGCCCTCAATACCATCCTGAGAATAGCGAGCGACAAGGTTGAACATTTTGTTTACGGGAGCGAGGTCTTGATACGATGTGTTTTCGTCTTCATAGATAATGAGCTGATATGCACAGTCGACTGCACGCTTGCGAAGAGGAGGGAGCGAGCAATTCTCGTACATGCTCAAAATGTCGGAGATGAAGTCGAATAGTTTTGTGTGAGGCGAATAGAGGTCGATAGAAGCAATGTTATTGCGTTGAGAAGGCCAATGTATTTGGTAGTAGTCCTGCGGATAGAGTTCCTGTAACAAGACGTTAGTTGAAAACCAAGGAACGAGAGAGGGAGGTTGCGCTCTCACCTCTCGGAGTGCCAGGACCATGTCATTCTCGGGTATAGTGAAGCGGATGCCATACAGATAGCTCATAGGGAGGAACACTTGTCGGACGTGTATCCACCATCGGTGAGGATGGATAGGAAGCCAGTCTGGTAGCAGCCTAAGTTTAATAAGCTAACTGACGATAGATATGGAGAGTAGAGAAACTTGCCATAATTCTGGTGGAACAGGGTTATTGCCTGCCCAGTCGTACACACCCAACAAAGAGAACCAGAATTTCCCCCAAGCAGGAATCCCCGTGGTTCCTCCTGCAAATAGAATGTCAGTCTCGGAGGTCTGGCGCCAAGCTGAGTTTGCAGACTCACCCAGCTTGTGAAGGCAGGCACGAGCTTTGACCGCAACAGGATGGTCCGCTTTCATGCCAAGCAGTCGAATGGATGCATAGTTCAGGCCAGTTCCAAAGACAGTGGAAGGCCCTTCAATATGCCTACAAAATGTATGGTTTAGAGTTGGCTTAAACACGCAATGGTGAACCGTACGCACAGTCCCCAACCACCATCCTCGTTGGTGTGGTTCATGAGATACCGAATCATCTCCAGTCTCTCTTCGAGTGTGAAGGCCATGTTGGCAATATAACTCCCAATCACAACGCCCGGGAGGAGGAACATAGGTCCACCATATTCCCCGGCCCAGTGACCATCCTCCGATTGGAGATTCTGGTAGAATTTGTACCCGTTGAGTGCTGCTTCATACGGAGTCTTGGCTTTAGGCAACGCGGGGAGACCCTGTACAGTCGAAGAAATCAAGGTGAATGTCCGGAACGCCACCCATCGGGGGTGCTGCCACGAACCGCGCCCAAGCCCAGCCAGTATTTATCCACCGTATTTTGCGGCCATGCTGCGACCTCTTCGTCTGTCTTCAGGTAGTGCCAAATATGTCGTCCGCCGTCGCTAACTTTCAGTCTCCATTTCGTGTAATCGGTGAACGGTTCATTGGATGAGTGTGGTACTTCCAGAGGGGACCATGCAGGGGATTCGCGAGCAACGGGAATTGGAGTAGGAGTGTACGACATGGGGACGAGAGAATGGGCTGAAAACAGAGATGTGAGGGTCAGGCTTTATAGGCCTGGTGAAAGCGCTTGGAATTATCGGACGACTGGAATTTGTTGGCAATGGATTTCCAAATGGGAATATGTCGCGTAGATTGATTGACTCCGAGTCGACGCGTTTCGCACATATGGGCGCGTTTGGAGAGTCAAGGCAAAACTGAGACGTTGGTAATTTTCTCGAGGCAAGCAGGCACATAGGTGAACGCAATCCGATGAGTAACAGTTCCATTGGCTCTGGAAAGCGAAAACAGTTTCAATTTGAAGTCCCAAGAACATTTCCGGTTATCCGAAGCTATTTAGTCAAAGGACCGCGTCAATATAGGTCTGTTTCTCTACTCAAGCTGAAGCTCGTTCTTGGATCAATGGAAGCTGACTATTTACTATGTGGTGAATATGTTGAAGCTCCCCTGATGTGGGGAACCTCTAACAGCCTTTAGGGTACGTCGGGCGTTTCGAATTCAACGCATCAGGAGTGTGTGTGTGATTCACTCCATAAAATACCTAGTCTATGATATATGAGCCACTGAATGCACAGCGGGCTGTCCGTTCCAGCGAGAGAATTATTATCAAAGAGAAACGCGATGCGACTTTTCCTTCTGGGAAATTGTAGTACCCCCGTCTGCTCTATCTCCTCGCGTTCTCCCAGAGGCATCCAAGGAGATTGTTGACAAGTCTGCGCTCCTGGCCCCAAAGTCCCAATAACAAAAGTAGTCCATCGGTCGATTGTACTCTTAATCTACACTTGCTTGTACCTACTTGTACTTACTAGCTACCAGAGTGAAACAAAAATCAAATGAAAGACAGTGGTTGTGGATTTTCCACTCAACAAAAGAAGCAAAATCGATAAAACGGAATAGAACTTCGCAAAGGCACCGGCGTGGGTGGAGGTGGAAAGTTAACTTGGCTGTAGTAAATATGGTACAGGATAAAATTAACGTGTACACCGGCCGGCCGTTCGGTCAAAGGATCCACGGGAGGGGAAGAGGAGGAGTTTTACATATACTTATATGACTGGAAGGTGAAAGGGAATTTGGGAAGGGAGAAATCAGAAACCGCAGAACAAATAACGAGTGTGTGCATGCCAGATGGACAATTATCAAGAATGAAAAAAAAAAAAAAACTTGGAAGAGAATGAATTCGTGAGTGAGAGACATGATTACGGATGAATACTAGTAAGGAGAGTGAGAGAGAGAGATGATACGTATGTATGATATTAGCCCAATAATTAGTTGGTTGAATGAAAAAGAAAAATGGACGTGCTCGTGAGTTTGACAAGGGAAAGAAGAAACAACAAAGAAATCGTAAAGGTCATGAAGACGGGTCGAGGAGACCCACGAAGACAGTCAACTACACAACGTTCGCCCGTTGAGACGTGTTGACCGTAGGGAAGGCAGACGACATCGGCGATATCTGAGTCTGTCCGAGCGTTTCTTCACTCATGGTCGACAATGGGTTGATACCACTCGAATTGGGTGTTTGAGGTACCACTCCAGTGGCGGACACTTTTCCGATGAACCACGACTAACAAGGGGTGTCATTATCACAATCCGAAAGAGGGTAAAGTGGCCTTTGACTTACGGGTACCCAACCTCTGTCACCGCCAACCTCTTTGACCGCCTGTTGATATATATCTGGTCAGACTGGCAATAAAGCGGGGATGCACTAATATGAGAAACTCACATAAGACCAATGGTTATAGCGCTTGAAAACTCTCAGCGCATCATCTTTCACAAGATCCAGCTCCTCCTCTCCCTTTTTCTTGTAATCCATCAAAGCGATTCCAGGGAAACTCGTTGAGATGATGCTCAAAGGAAGAATGGGAGTCTTGGATCCCGAACTGCCCTTGGATGCGGCCTCAGCGATGGCAGACGCCACAGGAACCCGCGTTTCCAGCAAACACCCTGCAGGAACCCAGCCTTGTTTGACAGTGTCCGGATCAACGACTCCAGAACCACTTGGATCCCTCTGCACGACCCACCATCCGCGTGCACGCGACAGGATGATAAAGGTATCACCACTGGAAAAGAACAATAGCACAACGCAGAAGCAAGTTAATCAGGGATCGTCCTTTGTATCAAAAACCAAAATGAAAATACTCACACAACGACATCAAACTCATCTTCCATCTCAGCCATATACGGATAGATAGCAACTGCATACGAGATGCCATTGGGATTGGGGGGTGGGATTTCCCTTCCGCTAACACCCAGCGTCGGCTCACCAGAATCGTTTGTGGACCTATGTTTGCCGGAGTCGGTACCCACGAGAGTAGCCCCGCTACTGTACCCTGAGGAATGGGTGCTGAGGGCGGCAGCCGTCGCAGGTGTTAAGGTGCTTGATTCATCAGTTGTCCTGCTGTGATGATTGTCGCCTGGGAGGGGTGATACGGCTGCAGCGTCAGGCCAACCACCCGGGTGAGGGCTCAAGCCATTCGAAGGTAGAGGGGTGGTAGCGGAAAGATCTTGTACTTCGAGCTTGGGTGGGCGATGGTTAGTTCGAGAAACTGAGAGTCCCTTCTGGTGTCCTTGAGTTGCAAAGGTGGCAGTTGTGTCGGCAGAGATAACGGAGGACGCTTTGCGGGCAGCCTGCTTTTGCTGTGCGACCGCGATAGGTGAGCGAATATCTTTGATGTGTTTCAGCATGAAAACGGGATTCTTCTTCGAGTCTTTGAGCTTTTGGAAAAGGAGCAAGGGTTTCTCGTCGTAGCTCAGACATCGTTCGATGCGGTTACCTGAAGATGTGGTGAGTATGCGGTGAATATCGAACCAAGGAGTTCGTACCGGGAGACCCGTAGCATATGAACATGGCATAATTCTGCCAGGTATCGTTGTTGATACGATACTTCTTTAATGCGGCAGGCAAGACCTTCCATGTGGGATCTTCCAGGGTAACTTTGAATCCCTTGAGATTGTCGGAGCTCTCCTTCGTGTTCTTCAGTGTTGGTTGCTCGACTGTCGGAGGCTCTTGTAGATTGAGGTGTGGGGGTCTTGGTTTATCCAACTGGCCGTATTGCTGTGATGGAGGTTGACCTGTGTATTTGGATACATCGTGTTCCAGGCGCTGCGGGGAAGAATGAGGTGTCTCAACAGCAGTAACGTCGGCCTTGGTAGGGGATTTCTGCGGTTGAACGAATTGGGCCCACTTCAGTGATGGTTGTCTACGGAGTGACGGGGAGTCGTCCTGAGAAGTGTCAGCTCGAGTGGAAGGGGTGGATAGCGAAAGACATACCTGAGTGTTGAGTGATGCTTTCACGGCGTTGAATTCGTCCAAGAAGGTCTGGAGGGTGGTATTCAAGGTGCGATTTTCTTCTTCGAGAAAGCGTAGTCGGTTGGCTGTGATAAGCATTGAGACACAAGAAAAGCGGGAGCTAGGCGAAGATTCGCCGACCTTGATCTTTGACCAACAAGTGTAATTTGTCGACAGTAACGTCCTGTGACCGTTCTGCGATCTCGGCTAACGAACAATGAGAGGTACGTTGCGACACCAGCGAGATAGGACACGCACATGGAGGTATGTAGTCACTCTCTTCTATCGGCACTGAATGTGCGACCTTGACGAGGTAAATGGCTTTGAGGATGGATAAGCGCTGTCCAATGGCTGAGATGCCCAAGTTTCTGAGGTCGTCAGAGGTGATTGCACACAATGTGTCCCCGCGAATGCTGTGTTCTATGGCGACTGGTGAGGGATGTGCGTGTGGCAAGCAGGAGAGTTGCGCACCTCGGATCTGGCCCTCATAATGAGGATAGCCAAGAAATGACAGCCAGCTGTGGACGTCGGCCTCGTCCCAATCGCGAATGTCCCGGTCGGCTGCAGGACCTTCCATGCCAGCAGAAGGACTAAAGGGTGCTCAAAGGGATAGGTGGATACTGCCAGGCCCAGGAAAAAGAGGAAATGACCAGTGGGGGTTCGGGGAAGACAAGTTGACCTCCAAATTCGGCCAGCAGCACACGTGGGTGTTTGCACAGCCACCGGGCCTCGGAGCTGCTGANTTTGGCTGCTAAGCACCTCGTCCGTATCCAGGCATGGACAATCCATGGGCTGACCCATGGGACGACTCCAAGAAACCTGCTGCAGTCCCAGCATGGGACCCACCACCATCTTTATCGACGGACAGTGCCCAAGAACCGGTCTCGTCTTGGGAACCACAGGAAACCGTGTCCTGGACGGCACCAGCTGCTGAACCAGAACCACAGTCCTGGGGAGGAGACGCCTCATGGAGCTCGCCTCATTCGACCCTYGAGGGCTCGATCAACGCGCCTATMACTCTACAATCGGAAGACGACGACGAAGACTATTCTACACCGGATGCCCCTGCGTCACCAGTCGACGTTACGCCTGAGCCTTCATTAGCAGCCCCCATACCGATTGGAAGCCCACCGCGCACTTTGACGCCATTGAACGAACCTCAAGATATCGACGCTGATGGCTTTGGTGGCTTCGAGACAGGACTCGACTCCGCAACCGAGGACAATCCGGGATGGCTGCCTGAATCAGATCCATTCTCAGAAACCAAAGCTGGAGGCGAGGATGTCTGGGGAAATACCTGGGGCGGTTCTGCGTCTGAGGAGGAACATGCTGCTCAGCCAGATGAGTGGGAAGCTGCACGGTTACAGAAAGAGGAGCAGGATAAACACGTCGTCAGTCTTCTTCACGTTTCCACTCCTTACCTTTACTCAAGCGTCTGTTAGTCCCCCGAACTGTTGGATCACATCCTGGGACAGTTTGAGCARCTGAGCGCTGATCTATGGAAAGATGATGTCTCAAACTCYGGCGCCAACGATGCAGGTCATCGAAAGTACGACCCTCAATCGATGAATTTGTAAGTGTAGATGGCCAATTCTGAATCGTCGTTGACAAGTTTTCTGCAGAAATTCTTGCCAAGAACGGATAATTCCTGAGCAACTCACCTTGTCCCTCCCTGTGCCGTACCCACAAACCTTCGCATACAAAGGGCTTGTTGAAGCCATGAAATTGACCAGRCATACACTCATGACCCGTAAGGGGCCAATGGCAATGTACATGTCTTCAAAAGGATCCACTTCTTGGGAAGCCTCCMTTCGAGCTCAAACAGATTCCTCACAAKTCGATGCCGCGCCTCCAGGSTGGAAGACAGTCCCAAGAACAGAGAGTCCTGCACCGGAACCGATTCAAAAGCGRACRTCTAGTGGAGGGGGCATTCTGTCATTCTTCACTCGAAAAACCTCCACYGGCACCGAGACACCTCAGCGGACTGCATCCCCGGCCAAATCTATCGCTAGCTCTATCAAAGCTGACAACAACTCGCCCCGTCCAAGTATCGATGTACTTAGCTTGAGTGCYTCYTCGATTGCTCCGGCGAATGCCAACGTATCATCSCCAGCAGGATCAGTACCTCAATCTCCCTCCGGCTCCTTATTTTCYCCCACCACGTCRAAAGGATTAGACACCCTCCCAACAGACGATCCACAAGAAGCACCCGCACCTTCCACCGTGTCACGTTTCCTGAGCCGGTTCACTCGAAGTTCCAGATCCTCGGTTACAAGTCAACACGAAAGTCTCTCGCTGTCCGCAGACGACCTCGAATTCCTGTCTGACGTAGTTCCCACGTCCAAAGAGGAAGTCARGGAAGATGTCCAATTACAGGCATTGTCTAACATGATTAAATCCCCTCCGCTACCGACTACTTTACCCTCCCCGTTGGCACCCCCACCTCGATCCTCCCAACCACGACCACCTTTGACCAATCGCTCAACCCCCGCCGGCGTCGCAGCGCCCACCATAGACGATCCCTTCTCTATTTTTGATACACCGGCGCTGTCCGGAAAGCCCGTAAATCCTGATAAGCAATTGCAGCCCTTGCCATCAATTCCAGCATTCAACAGCGCTCGCAGTTTGAGTGCATCCACTCCATCATCGGTTGCATCTCTTGCATCCTCATCTACATCATCCACATCGTTCACCGATTTCCTCAATTCGCCAGCACCTTCACTTGCTGGTACATCCGTGCCATCGCCCATNCCCACCTCCGAAGCTTGCTGACACGTTTGTCTTCCCTGGAACCTCCCAATCGTCGACAGCAATGTCTTCGCCTCAGTCATCTACATCGATTCCTGGATTCCTTCCACCGCCCCCACCAGCCAATCGATCCCGTACGCCCACCACGTTGCAAAATACCGTTTCCCGAGGATCGCTTCCGAACAGCCGTTCCTCCACTCCATCAACTTTCATCTCCCCACCATCTCAACCAACTATTGACGAAGACGACGAATTTTCCGACTTTATTACATCCCCAACCAAGTCAATGTCAACAAATCCTTCCCAGATTCCTTCCCTCTCTGCATTCGGAGCCCCAGCGAACCCTACCTCAACTTCTACTACTACCACTAGTGCCAGCCTATTTGATGACTTTGACGACTTCTTCACGCCAAAACCCAAGCCACCGCCACCTTCTACGACTCAGCCGATACCAATGCCAGTGAAGGCCCTTTCTGGACATACACCCAGCAGTTCGATATCATCCCTTCCCCATTCCCGGTCCTCGTCGCCATCATCAATAAAGACATCATCCCCACGTGTATCCCGTGCGCAACACCAGAAGACTTTGAGTCTTCTGGAGACTGTTGCAACTCGCGGAGATAAATGGCTGAGTCCGCCTTCGCCGCTTCCTGTCGCACTTCCACCCCCTAACCCGTCGGGTAAAGCGGCCACTAATGCGGATTTGTTGGGCTCGGAGGCCGATACTGAGGGGAAGGGAAGTGAGAATAGTGGTGTACAGGGTCAGCAGGCGCAAACTATGGCCTTTTTGGCGCCTCCTCCTTCGTCTAGCTTCCGGCCACCGCAGAGGGCGCAGCCACCCGCGACTGAGAGCTTCGGTGGATGGAGCTTTGCGCCTCCGCCTCCGCCTGCTGCGAGGGTTCCGGTTGCTCAACCTCACAAGACGTTGGCTCTGTCGCCGCCCCCCTTCGAATCCCCCTCTCAAGGCAGCGTCGAATGGATCGTCCGCTGGGTTCGGGTTTGGGGTTGCAGCTTCGACTCCCCCTTTGGCTTCACATAAACCTACTTCTTCTCTTTCGATTTCGCCTGCACCTGTTACGATGACCAAGCCAAGTACTACGGCTACGACTGCTACCACTACGACTAAAGCTACGGGTGGATTATCTGCGCAGGATCTTGCATTTTTTGAGGGTTTATAAACAGCTTTTTTTTAATGTTTTTCTTTTCCGAGTTCGTCGTCCATCAGCGATCGTCGCCATCCGAATATGGGTGGAYTGAAGACGTCATGCATTATTGTGAGTGGACTCTCTGCTCTCCGTTCTGTGGGYTTTTGGCGTTTTCACTCGACAAAGGCGCGATGAGACAGTGTCCGAASAGATGCAGTGGAGAGAGCGTCGGAGATAGTCGCGCTCGCTTTCCTCTCTGGTACAGACTGCTTGCTYTCTCCTCGCATGTCAGCTCCGATCCTCTGACTGCGTCAGTCTGAATCTGTCTGGCCATYTCCTGGGCTGACTTTGCCTTGTCAATGAGCCTTTTTGAAGAMCAGGTAGAGACTCACGGGAGCGTCCAAGGAGATGAGGAGTCCATTCTCGATCACTCGCGYCAAAGTTCMATGCTGCACGTGGCTRGTAGCTGGCTCAAAACTCGATCGAACGCGTTGAAGTACATTCTGTCTACTCCTCACCATCCCTTGTCAAGTCGAACGCGACTATAAAGGTTCTCCATTCTCTTTTTCTYCGTCCCCGCCGTTCGTTTTCAAGGCCCACACGTTCCTTTCGTCCAATTGTCCATTCTTTCAATCTTTTCCTTTCAGTATATTCATCCTTTGRGTTGAGCGATCCGGAYTAGTGGCAATGGCTCCCAGYGACAACTCGAACATCGCCCCCGCGRGCAAGTTTGTCGTGGTCGTTGCGATGGTCGTGCTCATCCTCAGCTGCACCGCCGCCCAAGCGCGGCCATCGTTGGAGATGCGCCAGCGTGCGCAGGTTGTTACGCGTTGTACTGTCCCTGGTACGGCGGCGTTGACTTTTGTGAGTYGTTCAAGTTCGTGKATGTTGGCGAGTTTGCTGAATTCGCTTTCCTCCTGGGTATTATCAGGATGATGGACCGTACCAATACATGTGAGCTGGTTTTCTYGTCGCTTTCRTTGGTTTCGCAGACTGATATTATTCGTTCGTGGCTTAGGTACGATATCACGGCGACGCTTAAGAAGAATAACGCTACAGCGACCTTTTTCTTCAGTGCGTTGTTTCTCTTRTATACTATTACAACGATCTCGCGCTTACCGTGCGCTCACCATAGACGGCAACAACTGTACGTTTTCTCAGCCCTGAGCTATGAGATCTCATTGAACTAAAGCGGGTCGCGATTAGATGGATGCATCTACGATCCGGACAATGTGAAGCGCGTCAAACACGCCTATGACCAGGGACACCAAATCGCTTCGCATACTTGGTCTCACGCGGATTTGACGACGTTGTCTTGGGATAAGCGTGCGTTTWCTATACGTCTCTAGGTCGCTGTCTCTAAGTATTTACTTGACACTTTCTTCCAGTCAGCAGCGAAATGCAGAAGCTTGACCGTGAGCTGATTTTCACGTTATAKGAAGAGGGATAGTTATCGTTTGTCTTGAACTCCACAGAAGCGATTGAACGCATCACTGGCGCTGTTCCTGCGTTCATCCGACCCCGTGCGTCGACGTKTCYANTATCTTAATTGCGGATGTAAGTTTTAACCCGGGTGTTTCTTCCAGCATATGGCAATCACAACGACCGTGTTTTGCAAGTCGCCGCTGGGCGAAAACAGACGATTGTTCTCTGGGATCTGGAGTAAGCCATTGTTCTCAYTTCACAGACACCATCTNATYTTTTCTTACCCTCRTTGCCTAGCTCTGGCGACTCTGTCAGGGCGAGCGTGTCAACGCAGAAAAGTCGGTACTCCCAGGCGGCCAAGCGGCGCCCAAGTACGATCCTTGCTCTGAACCATGAAGTCCACTGTATGCTTTTTCACTTCTGAAAACTTTCGTTGAATTCGCTTACACTTTCTGTTTCTATTTCTTCTTTTTATTCAGCCTCGTCTGCGTAAGTGATCTTCGAGTCTACAGAGATAAATGGGAGGTTAATAGCCTGCGAATGAAAGGCATGACGTACTTCCGCATGCCATTAAGCAGCTACGTTCTGCTGGATATAGATTGGTCACCGTCGCAGAGTGTCTTGGCCGAGCGCCGTATCAGAGTAAACGCCAGCCACAGAACAGAGATGTGAGTGGTGTCCAGAATGTTTRGCCAGTGATATGCTTATGACTTGAAYTGTCAGAATTCGTGGCGTTGTTAAAATCGTGTYACGAAACACTTTYRGCATTCANNNCTCTCTCTCATTTTTCTAATGTCTATGTCAATCGTATCTTTGAAGTATGGACTCAAACGTTCCTCTCTAGCACAACTCTTCATCGATGTGCAGTTTGTTTTATTCCCTCCGTTTTAGTATYGGCATTYGTTCCTTTCCCTCACCGTTCATGTAACTCGTGTAGCATCACATTTCGCATTTGTAGCAATATCATCTAGCAAGTGGCAATCAACTGGTACAGACAGGATGTATATCTGGTCTTCAAGACACATATTTGTGTTTTGAGTGTGCTGCAAAGACTGTTACTAGGAGACTACCCAGAAAATCTGGTCCGAGTCTAACGTGATACATCTATTAGTAGATGGRGATTAATATATGATACAGAGGCTAGCACAAATAGTGAAGAAGAAATAGATGRATGTCCTTGAGCGTGCTAGGATTGATTATAGTGGAGGCAAAGGTCGCCGACAATGAGGGCAAATGTTCTACAYGGAAAGATCAGAAAGTGCACTKCGGAGAATCGTCGAGAACTACTGACCTTGATAGCAAGCCACTGCCCGACAGACGCAAAAARAGAAACCAATGGTAAGGATCTGTGCCTTTTTGATACAAAAARAATATCACGACAGACGCACCTTTTCGAGACACTCCGTATGGAATAAATGATGRCACGGTGCAAGACTATAGTTCTTTCTCGCAGTCGAGGCTCCAACGCCTACCTGCATCGCATTGAGCAAACCACCGCTCCTACTGGTACCGCTACTACTGCCACTGCTGGAGAATTTCTCGTTGCTGCCATCAAATGATTTTCGCTTTCGTTGTCTCAGTGATGGGTCCACCAAGATAGCGTCCATACAAATTGCACAGTCGCCGAGTGATTGTTCAGGCGATTCTGGATCAGGGAGAGGCATTGGTGGGTGGTAGTTGTAGGTTTTCACGGCTTTGAACTAGCGAGTAACGATRGTAATGAGAGACTGATATTAATAGGACGATGGTGATCGGTGATAGTAGTTGCTTACCYTGTCAGGAAGGAAGAACGACGGTCCGATAGTGTCCTGTAGAATCACCATCCCTCCTTGTAGGATGACGCATATGGCGAGAAGGGGTGCCCATGCTAGAATGAAAGAAAGAGTCTCTGTAATCGAATCTGTAAGCCTTATGAAGGAGATNGGGGTACTCACATCGCGATTCGACGTCCAGTACGTTCTTAGGGCACATAAGGAAATCTGTTGAGCGTTTCAGGTCCCTGTGCTATCGTAAATAGAATAAAGGAAGTGGGAAAACGTACAGAGGGCAGCGTACAGCCGCAGAACGGTTACTCCAATCACGTATTCCTTGCTCAAGCCACTCGATCTTCCGCGGCGTGCTGATCTTATGATCTGTGGCAACCAGATGGAAGAGTAGGTCGCAGCCACAAATATTGTTGAAAGGAATGGCGACAAGATGACACGAACAATCAATGTCAGGAACAGGAAAAGTGATACCCCTAGAATCGTTGGTTGTTAACAAACAAGAATCATCATGATGGATGAATGAAAAGATTAGTTGGTATCTTACATAGCCGAGCTTGAGGATCTGTGCGGACATGATGGATGAAAAATCGGAAAAAGCTCATAGATTGGGGTGATGGTGATGGATTTGTCGGGCTGGGAGGAGTGGTCGGAGTGGGGGTAGATGCGGGGGTTACGGGGGTCGCATTTGCTGAGCCACCATCCACAGCGGTCTGATTTGTTGGCTGGGGGGCTGGGGGAGCTGGTGGGGTGTAATCTTCGGGTCCTTGTATCTGGTTAACCAGAGCAAAGAATTGCTAGTTTTGGCAAGGATCAGCACCGAACTCAAGACACATCGATCGAATTTGAAAACGCTCACCGCTTCTTGCACGAAAAGCATACACGCAAGGAAGGCTGGCGCAATCAATGAGAGCGAAGGTCGACCGGCTGCCAAGATAGCGAAGGTAATATGGCCAGCAAATGAAACGGAATCCATGGTTGCTTGGGCAAGGAAAGTCCATTTGGACACTCGAGAAATGCCTGATGGGGTTCGACTACGTTCCACTTGCCGGGTGAACAGGACTAAAATCCCAAAATATGCGATAGCCGCAAACCCTGCGTATGTTGTGACTTTGCGGAAGAAAGTGCGTGTTCTACATGCAAAATGAGGAGGTGAATTCAAAGAGTAAAACAGTTAAGTTCAAACTGACCTCAGCCCTTCGGTTTCGTTGATCTCATAGAGCAAACCGCATTCCTTGCTGACAAGAACCCCTGTCATTGACAGCGGCGGGGGAGAAATGGTTGTAATGCCCGAGGGATTTTGAATTTCTTCCTCGAGCTCCTGCATAAGGAACTCGGGTACGGGAACAGGATGAATTTGGGCAAAAAATGTAAATGGGCAGGCAGTATGGACGTCCTCATCTAGAAGAGAAGTCAGTAACGCCATCCTCGTCTATCAAGAACAACGAGCCTTGGTTGGACTCCTGATCAACAATCCCAGCGTCGATGATATTCTTCAGCTTTGTTATCCGGGAGTCAAGTTCTGGCCCTATGGTATGGACAGTTTCGTTCCTGCCAGATTCGGGAACCAGGGAAGCGAGAAGACGAATATCTATCGGACGGCTGGTGACAGTGTCAATGTCAAGCATGTCAGTGGGGAGTTGAATTCTTACTCGGAGGATTGGGCGAAACCAGCAATGGAACCATTGGACAGGAAATGCACCCCTTCCAATTCTAGGCTGAGAACTTTCGAAGACACCACATCTGTCAGCTCGATGTGACCCTGAGTAACGAAGCTAGTGATCAGAGCAGGAGCCATGGAAAGATGGACGCACGTACGTGAATCAAAGCCAGTTCGCTTGAGGACACCACTTTGCCGTCCATGCCCAGGGGTTTCTTCTCGACGATGCTCAGAGACACTTTCCTCGTCGAGGTCCAGTTCCAATCTGCAGTGTTTTCTACTAGTGCAGTCATGTTTAATCCTTCCGTGTACTTCTCTGCAACGGGTTTCCAGACGAGCGAGTCGTTGGATGCGAGTGCTGGTGGTGAAATGTTGTAGAACTGAGCGCTCCCGTGGATGAAACCAGTGACATTAAGATAGTAGGAGCTTTGGAATGGATCCAGCTGAGGTCCTTGCACGCCGAATGCATCCAGCAAAGGAGAAAGTGAGGGATCACGGTCTGGCTAATATTGAATTCGGTTACTCTGAATCAATGACACACTGAATCCAGCGGATCTCACCAGGGTGAAATTGGATTCTGTTCCATTAATCCAAGCCGTATAGTTTGAATATTGCCATTGTAACGACTGTAGAGCGTCTTGATGCTGATGTCGGGCGAGGAACTCGTCGCCGTTGTGACTGGTCAGCATAAACAGGATGAAGCTGAGGATGAGGAAGGAGGGCACTGAGGGTCGTTGGCGAGGCTGGGGTAGATTCTGAGCGTTGTTTGTGACATTCTGAGCCTCCCCAGTTTCCTCATCGCGGCTGGGGTTGTCCATGGCGCATGCGGACCTGGCACTGAAGGTGCAGCGGAAAGAGGATCGTTGCCCCTTTAGTTGCCGACGCCGGTAACTTGATGCGCACGTGCCAAGGGTCGATCCTGAATCGCGTCGCGACTTTGAGCTCGTCGGCCATGTTCAACCAGTCGGGCTCCCGTCGCTGGACCCATTTCCACTCGGCCTTGCAGCTCGCGGTACAGCGCTCTGCGCACAAGTGGTCGTAAGTCCCACATTCTCCTTCCAAACTGTCTGGCCAACAGAGGCGTAGTTTCGAGGACTTTACAGAATGCTTCCCGCTCTACGTCGAGGAAGACAAGAATAGCGCGTCTGCCACATTCAACAGCATCTCCGACTACATAGAGGCTCAGAACCTGGTACGTGATCTCATGCTCTCTATTTGCCCCGCTAACTTTCGTGTAGCGAGACCTTGACAAGCTATTCAGGGACTACAACGTCCAGGAAAACATCGATATCCTCCACAAGATTGTAGCAGATGCTAAAGAACGCAAGGCGAGAGGTGAAGTCCGGAAAGACGCGTGGAGGGAGGATTTGGACCCTCGCGTATCGGCATGTGCCAAGACAATTCCTGTATTGGAGCAGGACGTCGCCAGGCTCAGAAGGCAGTTGAAGGAGGTGTGTGCTTTCGTTTTATCACCGCGCTCCCTTATTCATGTGTCAAAGACTGAAGAATTGAATCGGGAGCTGCAAGAGCAACTAGAAGAAGTTAATCGTCAGACCAATGAGGTAAACGGACAGACGCTGGAGATTGTTAACCAACTTGAACGAGTACGTTTCTGCCAAACCATCCCAGCGTTTCCTATCTGATCCCTGGACCAGGCTTGCGAAGAGTGGCAACAGCTTCCTTCGGATGAGATTGAAGGCTGGACTGTTCAAACTCTGGAATCTTTGAAGCCGTCCGTCCGAACCTAGTTCCC
This sequence comes from Candolleomyces eurysporus, assembly GCA_027579435.1. Classification (NCBI taxonomy): domain Eukaryota; kingdom Fungi; phylum Basidiomycota; class Agaricomycetes; order Agaricales; family Psathyrellaceae; genus Candolleomyces; species Candolleomyces eurysporus. Next base: position 100,589 of record JANBPK010000709.1, on the reverse strand, counting down.
CCTTTGATTTATGATTGCTACGTACCTATATCTTTATTTTCGCGTATATGATCTATCTCTTATACGTACCCAATATTGTATATATATTCTTCTCAAGGGACAGGGGAGCAAGTTGCTGAGCCGAGAGTTGCTTCTTCCAGAGTCAAATTTAATCTCGTCCATTTTGCTCTACCAGCCGCATGGCTAGCCAAGAAAAGCACCTGCTAATTCACGAAAGCGATTTAAACCCATGGCTCCATTTCATGGGGCTGTAAAGCGGGTGGATTGCTATCTTCTCGCTTCCTCGACTCCCTTCTTTGCCTTTCTTCCTGGAAGCAGGTCTCCTGCATCTGCCATCCGGTGTACAAGGCTATAAAGCCCAACCAGGCAACACCCCCGTTATTCATTTCAAATGCCCTCTCTACTGACCTTCATAGTTTCTTGTCTGCTGTTGTGTGTGGCATCGTCCACAGCTGTGGAATCATCCTCGGCTGTGGCATTGCCAAGGAAGTGCGCAACTTTACGCGTTCGAGTGGAGTGGTGCGCGAATTTATTTGTTAAGCGCCGCAATACGGCGCTCACGGTGATGTAGGAGAACGTTGTCTCTTCGTCAAAAGAAAGACTATATCCAGGCGGTCCGGTGTCTCCAGCAGTTGCCCGCTCAGAATGCCACTAACTCGAGGGTTCGGACTCGATTTGACGAGCTGCAAGCTACTCACATCGAGCTTGCGGACAGTATCCATTCCGTAGTAAGTCGTAAACTCTCGGCTATTTTTGTCTGTTACCTACATAACTAAAATTCTACCGCTCAAAATTCAAACAGGGACATTTCCTCCCTTGGCACAGACAGTTCGTCGTAATTCACGAAAACATGTTGCGAGGGGAATGCAAGTATACCGGACCGATCCCGTAAGTCGTTTAGGATTAACTTTGAAACCTCCCGATTGAAAACACTCGGGGTACAAACCTTACTTAGGTACTGGAACTGGTCGAAGGATGCGGATACATTGAAAAGGTGAAAGTCTTCACTCAGCATATGTCTCATTCGGGGTATTTATGGATGCTTATCCACAGAATGCGGGATTCTCCAGTTTTCGATCCACATACCGGTTTTGGTGGAGACGGTGTATCCAACACTTACAGTTTACCAGCGAACTGGAGCACCGTGATCGCTAAGATTCCGATGGACCCTTGGGCGTGGAAGGGCTGTGTACGAGATGGCCCGTTCGCGTCATACACCATCCCGCTAGGCCCCGGTCAACTAGTCACTGACCACTGTCTCGTCCGGAATATCAACGACACATACAAGCAGTACATCACCTCGAAAAGTGTGTCGGAGGCCACCAGCCAACCGAACTTTGAGTTGTTCCGCGTTGAGCTCGAGGGACGACCGGTCACAGCTACGCCGAGAGCGCACGATGCCGCTCACGTCCTTGTCGGAGGTGATATGAGTAACTTTTACTCTAGTGTCGCAGGTGGGTTTTTGGCTCCGATTTTCCCTAAAGATCATCCATCGCACGCCAGGCAGGCCGTGCGCAGCGTTTGAGCGCGTATATCTAATCAGAACGCTGAAATGATATCACTATCAAATTCATATCAAAACTCTCTTTGTTTTTATTATCATTGCTTACCTTACTCGCCTTTTTCCCTGGATGATCATCTTTAGATCCACTTTTCTTCCTTCACCATGCGAATTTGGATAGAATATGGTGGAAGTGGCAGCAAATGAAGCCCGCCCGACGCCTATACGAGATCACTGGGAGATCGACCTTGACGCCACCATATCAAAACATTACGCTCGATTTCAAGTTGGGCTTTGCAGGTTTCGTTCCGCCTGTCCCCATCCGCGAAGTGATGGATATACACGCTGAGCCGATGTGCTTCACTTACAATTAGATATCATCTCCCCGCCACTGTATTTAATTGTTAACTCGCTCACGTTTGTACTTGCTTATTGTGTCCAGCTGTCACTTGTCCCTCGTGTCGTGGCTCCTCAATGTCTTCGTCATGATTGGCGTCGTTGTGCCTATTGTACGTTGCTACCTCTCCGTTGTTTTACATAGAGCGCCCGACGTCACTTCCCAAATCAATTTCACATCCTTGAGATTCTTCGGTTTACAAAACGATCAACGGGCAGTGATTCGGTGAAACAAGGGTAAACTCGAGATGGTATACTACTACATGAGGAAGAAGAGGCAACAAGTCTACATATGGCTACACGTTTTCAGGCTATTGCGGGCGGGCCGAATCTAGATGATACTACTACGCGGGCGTTAAGATGCAATAATTATAATGTACAAGAATAGTAAGTAAGGCAAAGCTGTCGCAATCAATCACATAAATAGTCATAGGCGCAGAAACAAGATTCGGGAAGAGACGATCACCGTTTAGAAGCTGGAAAGAGACAGACCGGAGACGAGGTCATTCCGCACACTCTGGCACATTCCCGAGTTCTGACTCGGGGTGTAATGCACGGACAGTACGAAAATGACTCGCTATTTGAGGTGAGAGATCATGATTCATTCAAACTCTATGGGTTGCGTAGTAGTACGCTGCGGGCTGAATACTAGAAGCTGTTGTTTCAGCCAGATGAGTGGATTGCTCCCGCTCTTGGGCGCCGGAGCCGGAGATGTGGCTGCCAGCTCCCGAGAGAGACATGGTGCAGACTGACTAGCACCAGATCCTCCAACCGGATTTCGTTTACACGAACACCGACTTTCCAGCGGAGGTTGGACGGTTCTTCAAGATTGCGATCTTTGTTTTCCTGAGAGTGAGAGATAGAGCGCCAAACGTAAGCCTCCATGTGGTACCAAAAAAATCTAGATGGGAGACTTACGTCTATGAACCGTTGAACGCATTTTGCGATGTTTTTGGCCAGTTTGGCCATGGTGATCGGTCCTGGAGGGCTTCGGAAATCCTTGGTTGGGATCTGCCGAGTCCATTGTCGGTAGCCAGGCCACTGGAAAATTATTGTGGTGAACAACAACACTAGAAGTGTCAGAGAATTTCAACTGACCTCTAGGCGTATAGATACACTAGGACCTCGCCCTTCAAACACGGGTTTTTCGCGGTCAACTAGTCTCTTGGTTCTCGAATGCAAGGCATCGGTGAGGGGGATCCCATATTCGGACGGAGTGTCCATCGCAAAGTACAACGGCCCCTCCAAGGCCACTTCCTCCACGTAGCGCTTGCGGTCGCTGTTCGTGTGAGGCTTATAGATGTTCTGCGGGACGAAGGGACCAGCGTTAACAGCGGGAAGATTTGTAGCGCGCAAGAATAGTTCGTATTCCTGACGATAAGTGTATTTTTTTCCCTGTCGGGGTCTGTGACGATGACCCGGGTCAGCTAAATAGCACGGTGGTAAAATACCAGTCGACTCACAGAATGCGAAGAACTAGGAATTGAGGCGGCCTGAACAGGCGGGGTGAGTATCTGCGAGTTCAGGGACATCGGGGAGCTGGTGAGAGGCAAAGCCTGATCAGAGCTCGTTGGAGACTGGTGTAGGACCGTGCTATCCATCGAATAGCCTGGCACCACTGAATGCACCGAAGACGGGCTTGAAGAAGGATAATTGGGGTACTGGGTGTGAGAAGACCCAACTACCTGAGTATCTTCGTAGACCGTGTAAGGCTCATTGGATTGCCAGAGAGTGTTGGGGGAAAATGCAAAGCCAGCGCTCGTCACGGGAGTGACTTCGCTGCTCGATGCCGGCGAGAAGCTCTGGGGTTGCCATAGCTGCTGAGGAGCCTGAGGCAGGGGGGCAGGATAAAAGCTGTAAGATCCAGCGTTGCTGTGCATGCTGTTGCCAGTAGAAGACCGCTCTTGCTGAACCTGCCAGTCTTGTACCTATTTTTCGAGTCAGTAAAAGTGCTCCAAGTCCCTCGACCCAATGACCCACATCGTAGACGTTGTTTATAGACCGAGGCTCGTTCGGTATAGATCTTCTTCCGGACGACGAACCCGCGCCCCACGGTGGATTTGGATAGCCAGTGTTAGCCATATAGTGGAGGTTCTGGGGGAACGGATCCAGCGTGTACCTTGGAGTATGAATCAGTGGGATGGTTTTGATATAAGGGACGGGGCGCTCACGATTGGTATGCTGTTGTCATACTCGGATTTGACGAGATCACGATTCGCACCACAGGTAGGGGGAGACAACACAGAAGCAGGGTAGTGGATACTTGGCTCTTTTTTATAAAGATTTAACAGCACTAACTTTCACTACACACCAGGTTGACAGCACACAGTACCGTCGAGAAGGAAAGCTGTTAAATGGATTTTGGGAGTCGGGACCCAAGTCAGTCAGATACATCNGGGACGGGGGTGTTTGCTCAGCCCTGTGATCGCTGAGAAGCTCCTTTGGGCTTCCCGATTTGGTCGTCTCGAACGAATGATCTTTTCCGTGATTCGTGCGTGTTGAATTGATATCTGGGAAGAATGGCACGGGGTTTCTGCAAAGTGGCTCACCTCCATCACGAAAAGGGGAGTGGGGACACTGCCAGACGGCAATCTGACGCTGTGATGCCGCTAGTAAATTGCCCTAAAACGTTATGAAATTCGATTTATTGTGAAAGGAGATGTATACCGCACAGCCGCCAGGCAATGCAGCCTTGACGAAAGAAGTGATACTTGCTGCTCGGGGTGAGCACCGGCGGGCGACATCAAAGCCGTGTTGGAACATTTCAAGAACCGTGTTGGTTGCCTATAGATGTACGCCCACGCTAGGCCGGATGACTTGTTGGGCACAAGAACTGCGACGCGGCGCAAAGTCAAGTCCGTGTTCGACGCGAGATTTGACGGTGGCTCGAAAAAGAAATTGAATTGACAGTATAGCTGTGTGGGCGACAGTGTGGCACCTTCGATGGCGGTGCACTGGGTCGAGCGTGGGAAGGAGGTGCCCTGAGCGGAGTAAGATCCCGGTCCGCTTACAGCCGCCGAGCGACACGTGCACGGGTTCGATCCTGGCGAACTGCGTTGGACTTTCCTCATTCCTCCAAGGTCGAGCACTGCATCGCAGAAATATCCTTCATAATTCTACAGCACTTCAATACGAACCGTCAGCGCCATGTCAAGCCTTGCGGGAGCTTTAGGAGAAACAGCTTACCACCGACGCAGTCAGGGTGAAGACCAGGCGTCAAACGCGTCGGGGTCCGACGATGACGAGGAAATGGGAGACCTTTTCGGAAATGACGATGATGTGGAAGATTTCCATGCAGAAAAGTTAGTTCATTTTCTCCCGCCTATACCACTGCATTCCTCATATTGAAATCAATATGCCAGGAGCCCGGTCTCACCTACAGCATCTGGACCTGGCTCAGAACGGCTGACTTCCCCGGAAAGAGAACATAGGGAGGCGCTGGAGTACGGCGAACATGGACATGCCCAGGACTTGGCTGATATGGACGAAGTGAAAGAAGCCGAGGTTGCATTCCCAAACATTCCTGTTCCCCGAAGTTCGGATGGAGATGTGAATCTCATTTCGTATCGTTCAGACAAGGCAGTCGCTGAAGGGCTGTATTGTTTTACAGAACTGGGTTATCCGGACACCAAACTATGTCACTATCGATTCAAAGCCATTCCATCCTGACACCTATATTGAGCCTGACCAGGAGGATGAGGAGACACAAGGAGCTAACGCAAAAGAGCGAAGCATGACCATCAAACTCAAAGTGGAGAATGCCCTGCGCTGGAGATGGACCAAAGACGAGAACGGAATGGATGTGAGTTGGTGTCTCCTGATAAATCAACGACCATGATCATGGATCTTTACTCAACAACGAAACCAGAAACGACAATCCAATGCTCGAATCATCAGATGGTCTGACGGTTCCCTCAGCCTTCGCCTAGGCAAGGAACTTTTCGACATTAACAAATCCGTCGATACCTCGGCTGCTGCACCTCGCCAGCTGGGTGCCTCGTCCCAGCCATCCTCTCAACCAAAGGCATCCCCACAGATGAAATCGCAAGGCCTTACTTATCTAGTGGCACAGCACAAGCGGTCGCAGGTGCTCCAATCTGAAGCGGTGATCACTGGATTCATGAGCTTGCGACCAACAGGCATGCAGTCAGAAACGCACCGCATGCTTGTTCGCGCAGTCGGCCAGAAACACAGCAAAGTCGCCCGTCTCAGGCTCACAGAAGATCCTTCCCAGGATCCCGAGCGAGAAAAGGCTGAGTTGCTCAAACAGAGCACCNAAAAAATCTCGAAAACGCGAACCCGACGATGGGTTGGGAGGTGGACGCAGGCGCAAGTACTCCAGGCGCACTGCTGATACCGACGTTTGGAGTGACGACGAGGACGAGGGTGTTGGCGTATGGGCAGGCTCGGATGACGAAGATGATCGCCGTCGTTCACCCAAGAAGGGAAAACGAAAGGCGGAGGACGAAGAAGGCGCCGGTGGATACCAAGAGGATGACTTTCTGGTCCCAGACGATTCAGAGGAAGAGGGTGGTCGAAGTAAGAAGAGAAAGAAGGATGAATATGAAGAAGAGGACCCTCTTGACAGGCTTGAAGCCAAAATTGAGGCTCAGGAACGGAACAAAAATCGTGCTGGGTCAGACGACGAGAAGATGGATGTTGAGAGTGAGGAAGAGGACGATGAAGATGTACCTGTGCGGCGTACAGCAGGCGGTTCAAGACGGAGGGCMATCAACTTTGACGAGGAGGAAGAGTAAATACRTCATAGATACATACAGCCGTTCAACCCTTGTAAGGCATACTCGAAGTCCCTTCACTTGATTTTTAGCGCACCAAACTTATTCTTCAACACGCCAGCATCATCAAACTCTGCTGCTGGGCTAATAGCATCCACAACCGCCTGGTTTTCTGAGTTATTTTTGAGCAGGTTGTGTAACGTAAACAACGCATGCTCCCGTAGGACTGGAAAGGGGGAACAAAATTGGTTAGGACGGTTGACAAATTCGCCAATCGGTCTGACGGAGATTAGGAACGTCCGACGTACATGGATTTCTTTCATCGATCACACAGAGGTTCATCACGACGGGAATACCGTTCGCGTTCCTCGTTCGATCTTGAACTCCACGAGATTCATGAGCCAGAGCGCCGAGTAACCGCACTAGATCTCTCTTGACATAAAGGAACCCAGTGGGATCGACCTTCGGCACCATCGGCGCTCCTGCAGGTGAGGGGACAGGCTTTCCGAAATAAATGCGAGGCAGGAACAAATCAAGAAGCCTCAGCGTTTCTAGCAACCGAATGACAGTGACAAACGGTGACGTTCGGCGGTACGTTGAAAGAATTAACGTTCGGAATGAAGTGCACGCGGGAAGTCAATTAGCAAATGAGATCTAAAGAGAGCGCGATGAACAACGTACCGACAAGGTTCTCGATCAAACCTTGACCGGAATACCGCACGTCGATGAAGAAGTCTTTCATATTCGAGATGGAAGCAACGGCACCTTCCGAAAACTGCACTCCCTTGTGTTCTTCTGCCTCAAGCGCTATTGTAGTAACACATTGAGTCACCAAGACGAGCGCTTCGCACACATTTGGAAGCATGGCATCGAGCTCCGCAGGGGGCTCGGATTGGGAGTGGGAACCCAAACCTGAGGAGGGCGAGAAGGAGGGTGCATCGGTGCTTTTGTTCGAAGGCTGAGAAGCCTTTCCGTTCCCAAGCGCCTTTTGCATCGCTGTTTGGGCGTAGTTGGATAGTGTGAAAAACCGTTTTGCCAGGAAAGGTCCCAGGGAGACATGTGTTTGCAGTATAGCCACCTCTGGAGTCGTGGATATATCGAGTTGAATTGACTGAAGATACGAATCTACCAGCTTTAGTAGGGTGGTTTGGTGAGGTGTGATCATTTCGTCAGGCCTATAGACAAACTTAGCTTAGCCTCGTGCGCGTGGAGATAATACATGAGGTAGATCCCTTACATTGTGAATTTTTTGTAAAGATCCGGGACTGTGCCTTCTTCGATGAGTCGGGTGAATATGGCATACCTGTTAGTCATCTATAAGGGAACTGTTCCCAAAATCAACAACCAGCAGATAGCTTACCCAACGTTGAAGGCCTTCCCAGCCTCACTTTCTTCGTCGGCCTCGAACAGCTTGAGCATGTCGTCTAACAAAGTTATGCATATCCGTACACCGATCGCTGATTTGGCAAGCAGCTTCCTGAAAGGAGATATTAGCCGAAAATTGAAGAAATAAAACATAAATGAAAAAACTTACGTTCTCTTCCGACTCCCATGGATGCAGTTTAGAATGAAAATAAGTGTGGTCAACAGCGTCCGTACGTCAGGAGAAGCTAGCAACCGGCTGATCGAGTTCGATTAGGTCGTAATTGCGGCAAAAGACAGTCTTCTGAAGAAGACAGACGAGACGTACATGAGGATGACCTGATCTTCCGGCAGACTGAGGTAGGTCTCCCACAGTGCTGCTACCAAGTTCTGATTCGACGTTACTGTGTTCGACAGAGCTTGGGTTAGCAATCGGGCAGTGGCGATTGCTACCAGAGGTGTAGGGAACATCAGGACAAAGATCAACATCCCATGCGTGAGGACGAGGAGTTAGCATCAAGTGATAAAAATGAAACGAGGGACAACGTACACTCTGAATCTTCCATAGCTGTCCACGACGTGTAATAATGCAGCAGCCGCCGCAGTTCTGGCTCGTTCTCACTAACAAAACGAAGATGGTGAGCATGCACAGTTGCCGCACAAAGATCACGCAGCAGGGGCTTACTATGCTCGGACTTGATTCTCGGGGACCCCAGCGACCAAATTTCTGGTAAATTTGGCAAGACCCATACATAAGGACCGAACAGCGCGGCTCTCGCTGTTGAGGGTAACCGTGGCGTCCTCGTTGTCTTCATCGTCCTCATTGTCCCAGAAGGTCAACTGGAAGCGCGCCAGATCCTTCCATAGCTTGCGCAGCTCTGGCCATAGCCCATGGTCAGCACCTGCAAGCTTTCTGAATCATGTTCAGTTACCGATACGCAACAATGTCGGGAAGGGGTGCACACCTCGCAGCTTCGATTTGCAATTCCTGTGCTGCAGAATCCAGAGTTCCGGCGAGGAGTTTGACCTTGTCAGGATCCTGGATGTTAAAGTCTAGACATGCCTTCCTGACACGCGCTGCTACGTTTCCTGAAGAGTGGCCATTACTAGTATTACGATTCGTCAAGGGCTGTGAATCGGCCATGTAAGCTCGTAGTCGTCGCGTGGGCTTTAGTTGGGCTGAGAAGAAAGAAGATGGTGACAAGGGAGAAAGGAGGGCTGCTGACAGGAGGCGCCGTTTTATCCGCTCTTCTTTGAGTTGGCTTCCTCACACTGCTTAGTGCATTTGGGTAAGGAGGATCGTTTCAATTAGACGAAATGAAGCTGACAAGGGGATAATAATCTAACGGCGGCGGGTGTCTCCCCTTAATCATCATCCCGACTGACATCAAACTCCTCTAAAGCTACCGTCATGTCCACTCAAACTACGACCATGACCACGACGTCCAAGGGTCTGAATGTCTCGTTGGAGCCTCATCTCGTCGAAGCGCTGAAGCAAGTGCAGAATGCACTCCCAGAAGAACTGAAAGCAAAGCTATCTGAATACGTGGCTCAATCCGCAAAGCCCATCATACCCTACGAATTACTTCAAGAGGTCTCGCAATGGTCTAGGACACCTGCTGGGAAGGACAAGCTGGGCTCAACATCCATGAACCCTCAAGACTATAGCATGGTTTCGCTTTTGGCGGGAACGACCACCTCCCCGGAAAAGAGCTTTGGTGACTATACCCCGCCCGCATCACCAGAAAAGCAAGCTGCGGACAGAGCACGAGAACGAAAGGCAATTACTGCTCTAGTCAACTCAATATTCAGTATATTTGGAGCGGGATTCGCTGCTTGGTGGGCATCAGATAGGACGGGATGGAGGGATGAATATGTACGTGGCTTTCTCATCCTTTTAGATGGTTCCTCTTAACTAACTGACATGATTATACATTAGAAAGTGCTTTTCGGGCTTGCTGTGGGCATTATAGTCGCCATTTCGGAAGGGATCTTGTTCTTGATTTGGACTTCCCGACGAACCTCTGCTGGTAGCCGAAAGAGGGACAATGGACGTCACAAGAAGGATGATGCCGATACTGAGGTTGAAACGAAGCAAGACGAACCAACGCAAATCATCAAAGCTTCGACACAGCAAGACGAGGGCAGCACTTTGCGACAGAGGCATTAGCAGTTGTAGCTGCTGTTGGCCAAGTCACTCATATACCCTCAACCGCTTCATGAGCATGGAGAGATACCACCCCGTCAACCCCCACACTTCGACCTTTCCACCGACACCATGGCCAACTTCATCGACCGATCCCGAGTTCGGGTCTAATTCGACATCGAGATACTTTTGAATGATATCAGTGACATCAATTGACCAATAGGGCTTGNCCCCCCCGGAATAATGTTGGTTTGAGTCGAGCAGGGGAGATGAGGCTAGAAAGGGGGAGATGAAACGCGGTTCCGACTTCATCTTTGGAGGCCTGGCTGCGGACTGCATCCATATCTAGGGACGGCAAAACCGCATCTTCGTCAAGGTTGGGATCAAGCCCACTTGCATGCACAAAGCCCTAACATCGCTTGATTGAGCCACCAGAAGGAGTTGTTTGTGACCAAACTTACTATGATGGGCCATACTCTCATCTTTCCTCTCATCTCGAACTCGGGAGGTCCGATGTAGCCAAGGACTTCGATTGCCGATGGTTTTAGGCCTAATTCTTCATCTGTTTCACGCAGGGCAGCCTGTGTGAATGAAGCATCGCTCTGCGAAAAATGTCAATACTATAGAGTCCGGTAGACAAAAGCAATTCCTCACCTCATCGACGCGTCCGCCAGGGAAGCTAAAGCTACCTGTCAGGTTCACTCTATTTACAATGAAGAATAATTCGTTACCTCACTTCTCCAGAGTGACTTCTTAGAGTCTTTGCACGTAGCTCAAATAGGATACTGGGTTCGTTATTTACATTGCAAAATGGTATGAGCACTGCTGCATTTCGTGGGTGCTGGTAGGTTGGGTATCCTTCTGTGGCGTCGAGCAATTGGCGTAGATTTCTTAGAGTCCTGCGAGTGAATGGCTTTGTTAGAGAGATGAGAGACGCAGCCCTTTGAGAGCACGAAGACATGGTACCAGCAGCTGAAGCAGCGAGCGAGCTGCCCGTCTCTCCAACAAGTTGACTCCTTCGCTTCGGTATTTGGCGGCCCGGATCTACTTGACGTCACCGGCCTGCCGTTTTTGGCTCGGACTCTGGACCACCAAATTTGGAACTCCTCCCTTCATCATCTTGACTCGCCATGAACCGCTGCCAACGTCTCTGAAATGCGAGGCTAYCACATCCGAATATCCCTCAGGAAGACATCCTCCGAAAGCTTTGTCCCTGCGTCGCTATTCCAGCATCTTCCCGACCATACAACTTCACCGAACAAGGCACTATCTTCAGCGAGCCGCAACARCACCGAACCGGCAACTGAGCGGAGGGACTACAGGCGCGGGCCAATAACAATCGACTGGATGGATATCGAAGAAGTAAGCCAGAGCTTCTCTGGGAAGGAGAAAGGGAGGAGGGGTATGTGGCCAATTCGAATAGCACAGCCCATTTCGGCTAATACCTCGAGGGAACTCGCAGGACCAGCGGAGGCTGCGTTTATTCCGGTCCAGCGATCCAAGTCGGGGAGTACGARCCTCTCAGAGGGTATTGTGCACATTTTTMGGGAATCAACAAGCAAGCCGTCTCTCGAGGAGTTGGAAATCCAAACCAAATCCCTCACTTTGAACGGGGATAMTGCAGAGGATGGGGTGATTATGGCCGTTCTGGCTGTTCCAGCTTGGATGACACCCTCGGACTTCCTGAGCTTCGTGGCCCCGGTTGCGGATGGSATCGTACACCTGCGTATTATTCGGTATGTGGAATGAATGAATGGTGTTGTGGCTGAACAGCTAACCATCTCCCTTGTAGTGACTTTGCGCCGAACAGGTCTATTGCTCTCATAAAGTTCTCCGGTCCTGCAGGGGCGTCTGAATTTGCTACCGAATACAATGGAAAGCCCTTTAACTCTATGGAGGTATGAACTCACAGCGCTATGATGTGAAGTTTGTAGCTGATTTAGATTTTGCAGCCAGAACTATGTCACGTCGTTCACGTTCTGTCCGTTGTCGTCGACGTGGAAGATCCTATCTCCCAAGCCATTTCGCATGGAAATACGTATGAGCTCCCCACATGTCCAGTCTGTCTGGAGCGTATGGACTCTGCGGTCACAGGACTCATCACGGTTCCCTGTTCGCATACCTTCCATTGCATGTGTCTGAGTAAATGGGGGGAYAGTCGGTCAGTACACATCCCATCTCTCTATTACACGCAGCTCATTACCGAAATTAAACCTATCCACAGCTGTCCTGTTTGTCGCTACTCGCAGACCCTACTCTCCTCCCACCCAGCGCCTCCATCTACCCGSGGCGCTCGACCAATACCTTTCTCCGATACCTCCAGCCCCACTTTATCTTGCTGCTCAACATGTTCGTCTACCACAAACCTCTGGATTTGTCTCATATGCGGAAAYATTGGGTGTGGCCGATACGGCCAAGCCCACGCTCACGCACACTACCAATCCACCACGCACCTTTACGCCCTGGAACTCGAAACCCAGCGGGTATGGGACTACGCGGGTGACGGCTACGTTCATCGACTCATCCAGAACAAAGCCGATGGGAAGCTAGTCGAGCTCCCAAGCGCCTCTTCCTCCATGGGCACGACGRCTCAACGTGATGGTGGGCTGGGTCCAACACAAGCCGATGCGTTGAGCGCGGAGAAGATTGAGGCTATTGGAATTGAATACTCGTATTTGCTCACGTCGCAGCTCGATTCGCAGAGGKCTTTYTATGAAGCTCAGACGAACGAGCTGAAAGAGCAGCTCTCGGATYTGAAGAGTCTCGTGGGGAGGTTGACGTTGGATTTCGAAGAGGAGAGGAAGAGGGCGAAGGARGCAGAAGCTAAACGACGTGCTCAGGAAGAAACCAGTTTGAATCAGGTTGTGAAAGAGAAAACGAAAGCTGTCGAGCTTGCTAAAAGGTTAGAGAAGGAKTTGAAGGAGGAAAAGGCTATGAGCGAAAGCTTTATGAAGAATCTGGTRACCATGAAGGAGAGGGAAGAGAAYTTTRCCAAGGAGAAAGAGGCGTATGCGAAGAAAGTGAGTGAGTTGGAAGATCAAGTCAGGGACGTGATGTTCTTYTTGGAGGCGAAGACGAAGATTGAAAATGGGGAGGGCGTAGAGGCTGAGGCTGCKGGTGGGTCGCTGGAAATTTCGATGCCRCCACCATCATCAGAATCCTCACCAGCGAGGACTAACGCAAACGGCAAGAAGAAGACGAAGCGTAAAGGGGGCTAGATTTGGGTTTGAGGGTCGAGYGTGCCACATGCATCGTGTACTGTCTACCGSCCAATTCTCAAWATGGGATGGGTTGTACAAAACATCAGCGTGTTTTTTCCTCCGTTTCACTTGATACCATCCAAAAGTACATTAGGGTATCCCGGTTACTAGTTACAAAAARATTCAAGAACGCYTGCCCCCTGGCGGGGGTGCGCTGTGTACAACACGAAATGGATAGATGAATGAACTGATCAATCAATCTAGGCGTTGTCGGCGAGCTGTAACATGCATAACGGGGTCATTCAGTCAATTTATCAATCCAACTCAGAGTCTCAAACGAACGGACGTACCACCATCACCGTGCATAGGAAGACTCAACGTCCGTTGCGGACGGGCATTAAAGTTGGGAGGGGAACCGTTTGAAGTAAAGAGATATTGAAGATATCCAAAAAGATATCCAAACAGTGTCTTGAAGGGGCCAAGGCAGTCCGWTTCGAACAACCATGGCTTATCGTGCTGTGCATATCTTTCATACATRCTRAGCCAGTATATCCTGTATGAATGTTCAACGTCGATTGGAGTCAGTCAGCTCANTTTNCTCTNTTTCTGAGTCCTCGGCGTCAATCAACTCGACTCCGTGGAGGTGGACGATGCAGTGTCGCGTTACAGACCGGGAGCCGCATGGGGAAGGGGAAGTATGAAGAAGGGTAACTCACAGTACGAAGACCAGCACACCATACAACCAATCCAARGTCGTCGGAGCCGTCGAGAAACCATGGTATGACAGCCAAGCTTTGTATGCACCAAATAAGGACGTCGAAATGACGACGAATAGACGGAAGAGAGTGAGTTTGGGCAAARGYCCACCGCCATCGGCGTCTTGGTCACCCCATTGGTGTTGACGAAGATAGCCTAGATCAGCCTCCATATRGGTGCGTCGTTATCGGAGAGCTAGCTAGAGTTTGGATGATTCTACTCGTAAAGWGCCAGGGAGRARTTAGCRCAGAGGGCAAGTTAGAGGTTGTGGTYAACGGGCAAGGTACCGTTGTCACGTCATCGTTAGGTTGACGTTGAACAGCATTTGTCTGGGTGTCCACAGCACCCGACAGCGGCGCTTATTGCAGTGCTAAATGAAATTTCTTTCAGTGCTGTGRACTTCTCGTTCGGTCGACTGAACCTTGCTGGCGCCCRTAGGCGATTCCTTGAGGGAGAGGAATGAGGTTAGCATTTGCCAATTTTCGTGGGCGACAGCTGCTTTACATGCACAGCGAATGCAATGCCAACTAAAGGGAGCCTTGGGAGGATAATGGTTTCTTCTTGATGCGGTTGTATAGTACGGAACTCGGGCCCGGGATTACACTAATATACGATTCGTGGCGAGAAACAGAATGGAAAATAAATAAGATTTGTGTNAGATAACAATACTCAAACNAAAGTCCCAAGAAATAAGACKAAAGGGATGTCAACGCATGCTTCAGGCRGACYTCGTAGCGTTAGGRTCTCGGTAAATCTGCAARGCCAGCGTCAGCAYCTCATCAGCTCATGAAGAAAAGTCGCTTGGTGGCTKACCTTGATGCCCCARATATCGCCAATAGTCCTCTCSTCRGWCGSATCCTTCACACCGCCAGCGGCGATCAARTCATCTTCATCRTCAGGGATAATGGTATCCCTGACCTCTTCATCTTCGTCCTCCTCCATGGCCCTCATCTGGCTTCGGCCTCTCCTCAAATCTGCATTATTGTCATCCTCTGCTGCAGCTTTAGTAGAAGAGGTTTCCAGTTTGAGTCCTTGCTCATTCGCCAGATGCAAAAGACAAATGAAGCAGAAACTGGTRCTGATTTCTTCCAACTTGTCTCGAGGATACGATTTCTGCARCCCGTTAATGACTTGACTAAACTGTCGCGCTTCTGTGGGATCAGTAGGAGGCTTTTGGGATTTCGAGCGTCTCCGAGAGGTGGGATCWWGAGAATCCACGTCCTGCGAASTCAACGTCARTGCGTGGCTTGAAAAGGATCCTYMAYGRAAACTCACCATGTCGNCNNCTTCATCGTCGTCCARAACAATAATGTCCAGCCCCTTCCARATATTYTCCTTCAGCCTCCTCACGTCAACTCTCTTCGCCTTCTTCGCATAGTTTACGAATTCGGGCTTGACCCTTCTTGTCTCGCCAGATGTCGCYGCCAGCAAGTCCTGTTCACCAGCATCCACGTCCAATGCGGAAGGCCCAATAGTGACGCCCTCGCCGTCAAACCCATCATCAAAGTCATCGTTGAAGAATTGGGTGTTGAACGGAATGTCTGGGTTGTTGCCGYCTCCATCCATATCGTCATCAGCGTTCCGAGCACCTGCAGCAGCTTGGGCCCAGAATTCATTGTCAATTTCCCCGCTGTCACCATCCACCCGAGCTTTCTTTCCTCGCATCTTCAGCTGTAAGGCGAAAGTCAAAAYYRCGGCYYCCTAGGAYAAACAAYCTGAACTTACGAAGAATTTAGGCTTCAAGAACAACGTGACGAGTTGTTTACTTGAGAAATGCATATCGTCGGGCAAGAGGTGCTCGTCCYTCTTGTCTTTCTTTTTCTTACCCCGCTTGCTGCCAACCCCYGTTCCAGCCTGGTTGATGCTCTGGCCTTTACCAGGAGGCGCRAAAAGYTCCTTGGCGGTGGYCTTGAGATCCTTCTCTGGCGGAGTCAAGAAGTCAATCTTTTCTGGCTCCTTCTTCTTACTCTTCCCAGCAGTCTTCCCTCCACCTTCGCCATCATCAGTCTGTACAGCTAAAGATTGAAGTCAGCAACGCAGAAGAAGGGACGCATGGATGAAACACAGGGCATTTGCTTACGTTTCCGGATTGTTCGCCGCAACTTCCAATGCTCAGGGCCAGCCCAGTTCTTCAAGAATCTGGAGTCRAAGTAATCCAGACCGCCTCCCTCTCCRTCAGGGTCAGCCATYCCSARGACCAGTTCTCKACCGTTAGGCGCGTTCCTGGGGTCGAAAGGTACAAATGGCCCAGTCCTCGCTCCTCCACCCATTTGCCCTTCGCCAGCTTCAGGTTCAGCAGAGCCRCCTTCCCCGTCTCCACYGTAGTCATCTCCACCTCCTCCACCATAGCCAAAGTCATCGTTRATTGCCTCGGGTCCAGCRAAGAAGTCTTCTGTGGGACCCTCATCAACGTCCATRCTGCCAAAGTTGTTGGCGTCTGGCTCATTGTCGGAYTCGTCGTCRTCATGGATGGCATTGGGATTGAATTGAGTATAGTCGGTAGGCATAGAGTCACCATTCGGGTCGAACGGTCGGTTGAACGAGAAGCCAGTGAGAGAGTGAGATATTACTTTGTCGTCTAGCACGGAGAAGTCTGGAATGAACTTGGCTAGAGTGCAAACAAACAAAGAACAGTCAACATCGACCCCTGGATAAGCAACGAGCAGAACTAACCTCGTAGCTCGCTGATATCAGCAAGATCTTCAGGCTCGTCAGGCACGTCGGCCTCTTCCTTGAAAACAGAGTCGCTGGCATCGAAAATGACGCGCATGCCTCCATCGCCTCCAAGTCCCAAACTGAGGTGGTTGAGCAACAGACCACTTGCACCACCTTCATCGAAATCGGCACAAGTCTTCTTGAATAATGGATCCACGCTRAACTCCAAGTCAAGCTTCTTGTTTGTGAGGACACTGTAGTCCTTGACGAGAGTGTTTGTTGGTCTGCTTGCGGCTTTTTTCTTCTTGGGCTGCGAAGGGTCGGCATCGGGATTGTCAGAGTCGTCGTCTCCGTCGTCRTCTTTTCCACCAGAAGCCAAGTTGCTCAGCAGCTTTCCGGTCTCTGTTCCGACGCTATCGACACGCGAAGTCCAAATCTTGACGCAGCCGTCGAGMGTGCACGATGCGCGTTGAAAGTTGATCGAATTGTCGTCRCTGTTTCGCAACAGGGACATGTCATGGAAATAGTCGATAAGGGCGAACTCCCACGAGTTTGTAGCGTTGATTTTCTAGAYRTAAAAAGCATGAAAAAACGTATTCGTTAGTGTGAAACCCCTAGCGAGACACCAAACTCGGCGTACATTGTCCGTGGCCATCTTCATCCATTCCTCAAAGTTGGAGCTCATAATGTCGAAAGAAGGTTTGGGTGCAGGTGCCGCCGCCACCGCATTCAAATGTTGCTGCCTCCTAGATTGCCCTGAGCGTGCACCGTCCGCGTCACCATTGGCACCACCTTCAGACGAGGGTCCCGCCACGGCGTTGTCCAACACGGTGATCTTCGCGCTCTTCCTGCGTCTCCTCTTCTCGGCCTCATCGTCGTTGATGTTGACAGACTTGAGAGGAACGCGTTGGCCATTCTCCGCAGTGGAACTGCCCTCTTGCTGAGACTCTGGTAGGTGAGCCTCGCTTAGGCGTTTRCGCAGCTTCTGTGGACGCGGGARCTCGAGATCGGAGTCGGAGTCGTTCTTCTCGCTGTTGTCGACATGGCGAGCTCGACGTCTTCCTGCAGTCGCCGCCGCTGCCTGTGCTGGGGCCATTAATTTTGATTGAGGAGGTCGTCGGAGGCTTCAACAAAGAGTGATTGCATCATGTGACCCCTGGTTCTGTCAAACGCGACGCGTAACGAGCGTGAGTAGTGTGACGCCCCTGTCACGCTCATCCTTTCCAGAGCCGTGCAAGAGGCGTGGTAATGGCAGGAAAATGCCAGGCAATTCTAGGGCCTCTCGTCTCTAAGACCCTATGGCTCCAAATATACAACCTCCCCACCTCCGAGCCTGTAGCTTAGCCTGTTGCCCTGATTGGGCAGGAGTTCCCAGGGGATTCACAGCAGTACATGGCCTGTGTCTCTTCGCTGTGATTGCCACCTACTTACCCTCTCGAGTCTCTGTCTATCCTCTTCTCAGCACCCCAGAGAGCGGAAACGCGGGGACGGCTGAAAGTGGCATTCTGTACAGCTCGCGCTATCCTTGGTATTTGACTATTTTTCATACAGTTACCATGAACTTCTTGCAGGGATCCCGAAACACATATGTACAGAACCTAGTCGCCTACCAAGTTGAGGGAGACCTCAATCAACACGGTTTGACTATCAGCGCCGGCGAGCAGAGGAGTAAGCGTTGGGCTCACCGATCCCGGTCACTTCCTCGCAAAACTCACCCCTTCGCCGCTAGGTTTATTCGACATCCTCCAGCCCATCGTCGATGCATCCCATACTCGAGATCGAAAACGATCACCTCCCGACTCTGCTTGCTTTCCTGGCACCAGGTTACAGGTGGTCAAGAACCTTAATACATGGGCAAGGAGCGATATCGCAACTGATTCGGAGCCTCATATACGATGGATGCATGGATACGTCGGATGTGGCAAATCCTCCATATCTCAGGAGGTCTCTGACACTTCCGACCGGGAGGAGAGGCCGGTAGTGAGCTTCTTTTTCTTCCGAGGTGCGGGAGATAGGAGCAAAATATGGAGGCTCGCAACGACTCTAGCAAGCCAACTGGCAAGGGTTATCCCCGAGACAGCACCCTTCATACGTGAAGCTGTACAAACCGACCCAGCATTGGTGAAGCCAGGCGAAGGAGGCGTTTCTCTGCAAACCCAGATGCAGCGCTTGGTGTATGCACCATTCAAAGCTGTCGTTCAGAGAGAGAAAACGGTCAGGGCGTTGACACGAGGTCCATTTCTCATAGTGCTGGATGGGTTGGACGAGTGCGATGACAAAGAAGAAGTCCAGGAACTCATTGACGGAATGCTCGTGTTCTTCAGCGACAACCCCCTTATTCCCCTCCGTGTTTTCATCACGAGCCGGGTGGAAGAGCACATCCGATCCCACCTGAATGTTCCAGGAGTCAGGCTGGACAACCTTGTCGATCATTGCTCCGACGACGACATCGCCACATTTTTACAGATCCTTTTCGACGCTGGATGTAGGCGGAACTTGGTCGTCCAAGCATACACTCAGCAGCACGGAGAGTGGCCCACCCAGAGTGACAAACGCAAGCTCGTCGAACATATCGGAGGATCGTTCATATTTGCATCAGCAGTTTTCAAATTCATTATGGGAGCAAACACCGAAGGCAGCCACCCGACGACACCGATGGATCGCCTTCCCTTGGCCCTCAAGATGAACCCAGGCCTTGATGGACTTTACGCCCACACTCTGTCTCGATCCAAGAACCTCCCGTACTTCTCCGATATCATATCAACGATTGCCCTGCTAGGAGCACCCCTTCCAACGTCAGGAATCGCAGAGCTCCTCGGAATCCACACATACGAGGTTGTCAACGTCCTTGTGAACTTGCAAGCCATTATTCAGGTTCCAGGGACAGACGACATACCGGTCACACTTTGCCATACCTCCCTTCGCGACTTCCTAACGACTCAAGATCGATCGGGCGGATTCTTTGCACATCCGTCTCATCACGCTCGCCTCTTCATTCGTTGCATTGAGTATGAACTCAGGCTTCTGCGACAAAATCCAGGCTTGATCATTGGCTCTCGCGAACGCCGGATGCCTGCTACCGCGTATTATGCCCTTAGACATTCATACACACATTTGAATCGCGGGCAGGGCTGCTTCAAGCTGACGGAGTACGAATCCGCCATTCAGCTGTGTCGTGAGGCACTTGCACTCCAACCCAGTAACCCTGAGCTGATCGCAGTCCTCGCCGATAGCATTCGTCACCGTGCCATTCAGACCAGGTCTGTCGCGGACTTGGACGAAACCGTTTCCCTTGCTCGTCGAGCACTCGAATTTCGACCGTCCCCTCATCCAGATCGCTCAATTTCACTCAATGATCTCGGCAATGCACTGATAGACCGTCATCGGCTCACAGAAACCACAGCTGACATTGAAGAAGTCGTTTCCGTGTACCGTGAAGCACTTGAAGTTCAACCATTACCTTCTCTAGATCGCTCGCACTCACTCAACAATCTCGGCAATGCACTCCTGGATCGTCATCGGTGCACAGGAACCGTGGCTGATCTTGAGGAGGCCATTTCCTTGCTTCGTGAGGCACTCGAATTTCGGCCACCCGGTCATTCATACCACCCAGATCCGCTCTCCAATCTTGGCAATGCACTCTTGGATCGTCATCAGCGCACAGGCATCATAGGTGATCTCGAGGAGGCAATTTCCTTGTTTCGCAGAGCACTTGAGCTTCGACCACCTCCTCATCCACGCCGCCTATCTTTACTCATCAGCCTTGTCACATCCCTCCCAGACATGTACAAAGAATCACACACACTCTCCCATCTCCAAGAAGCGATAGCTCACTGCAAGGAACTCCTGGAGTCTTACTATACTGTTGGACATAACGATCGAGCTGAATGGCTCGTTGAATTAGGCTCTCTCCTCCAGATGCGCTTCAACGCTACGGGACAGGCAGAAGATCTCTCCAAGATCGCGACGTTGAGAGGAGAAGCAAATCGACTGTCGGCCTCATCTACGGCGTCTACGACGTAGTTGAACCAACATGGGCTGGTCGCAGGGAGGCCACACTGTCGTGGGCTGCTCGTACATAGTTGTATTTTTTAGTAAAAATTGGTTAACGCCAGCGACGTTTCTCTGTCTATGGAGTCATCCACTTGTAATGGTAATATCCTCTCATTACGATCCCGGGATCACACTATCTATATCGTTTTAGCTACCTTTGCATGTCTTGGAGAATAGACTATTTGTTGTAATAGGACAACACCGGCAATCCCGACTTGACTGCAAAGTAACACACTGATCTTCGCTCAGCGGTCTATTGCTAAACATGAAGAGACTCCTGCCATCCAAGATTCCTCCGCCCTCGACTGTGCTCTGCGCGAGACCCATAGGGCACCAGAGAACTCTTGACTAAAGAGATATCTGAAAACCCGCCCAAGAGTCGACAAACCTTCCGTCCCAGGCCTCTCGACCTCTCGAGTCAAACCTTGAATGAGAAAAAACCGACAAAAGAACAGGTGGGAGGCCACAGAAATTAGACTGTGTACACAAAAAGTACGCACTCGAATGTTCAGCAGATAGCACAGACCCGAGGCGGACGGATGTGGCCTTCGACTGACGTGCTACAATAAATACATCATCTCAGTGTTACGAGCGTAAAGGACTCAATTATTGGAAGTAAATCGCGTTGTGGATTTTGAGCATTAGGTACGTAGGAAGCTAACATGAGGAATGCATGGGGGTATGAGCCATACCTATGCGGTTTTTTCTGTGTAAAAAGCAAAATAGAGGCAACTAAAAATACAGTGGGCCAACGTTTGATCAAACAGGCAGAGGCTTTGGCTACAGAAATAAATTGCATGAGTTGGCATGGGTATGAGTTCATGTTATATATGAATCAGATAATTTGATCCTTGAGCTCTGAGGCTTGTGAAGAAGCGATTTGGGTGCCAGACGAGAGATAGACTTGTCTATTGTCCTCAGTTCCGTCGGAGACGGAGAGACGGAGACAATGGGCGACGGTATCCCAGGAGACTCACGACAGGACCCAGTCTTCCCTCTTAGCTGTGATTGCCCACCTACTTACCCTCTGCCCGGCCCTCGAATCTCTACTCATTATAACCCCAACGTTTCAGAGAGCGGAAACGCAGGTGAGTAGCATCGAACTGTACAAGTCGCGCTGTCCTCAGTGTTTGACTACTATTCATATAGTCACACATGAACCTCTTCCAGGGATCCCGAAACACACATATACAGAATCTAGTTGCTTACCATGTCGAAGGAGACTTTCACCAACACAGTTTGACTGTCAGCGCCGAGCAGAGGAGTAAGTGTTCGACTTATGGATACCAATGTTCACCTACGTATACTTGCTCGGAACACTCACCCCTTCGCCGTTAGGTTTATCCGACATCCTCCAGCCCATCATCGATGCATCCCATACTCGAGATCGAAAACGATCACCTCCCGACTCTGCTTGCTTTCCTGGAACCAGGTTACAGGTGGTCAGGAACATTAACACCTGGGCGAGGAGCGAAATCACAACTGATCCGGAGCCTCATATACGATGGATGCATGGATACGTCGGATGTGGCAAATCCTCCATATCTCAAGAAGTCTCTGACACGTCCGACCGAGAAGATAGGCCGGTCGTGAGCTTCTTCTTCTTCCGAGGTGCGGGAGACAGGAGCAGGATCTGGAGGCTCGCAACGACTCTGGCAAGCCAAATGGCAGCGGTTATTCCCGAGACAGAACCCTTCATACGTGCAGCTGTACAAGCCAACCCAGCATTGCTGATACCAGACGAANGGGGGCGTTTCTCTACGGGCCCGTATGCAGCGCTTGGTCTATGCACCATTCAAAGCTGTCGTTCAGAGGAAGAAGAGGGTCACGGCTTTGACACGAGGCCCATTTCTCATGGTGCTGGATGGGTTGGACGAGTGCGACAACAAAGAAGAAGTCCAGGAGCTTATTGACGGAATGCTCGCGTTCTTCGACGACAACCCTCTTATTCCCCTTCGTGTTTTCGTCACGAGCTGGGTGGAAGAGCATATCCGATCCCACCTGAATGTTCCAGGAGTCAGCTTGGACAACCTTGTGGATCATTGCTCCGACGACGACATCGCCACCTTTTTACAGATCCTTTTCGACGCTGGATGTAGGCGGAACTTGGTCGTCCAAGCATACGTTCAGCAGCACGGAGAGTGGCCCACCCAGAGTGACAAAAGCAAGCTTGTCGAACATATCGGAGGATCGTTCATATTCGCATCAGCAGTCTTCAAATTCATCATGGGAGCAAACACCGAAGACATCCACCCGACGACACCGATGGATCGCCTTCCCTTGGCCCTCAAGATGAACCCAGGCCTTGATGGACTTTATGCCCACACTTTGTCTCGATCCAAGCACCTCCCCTACTTCTCCGATATAATATCAACGATTGTCCTGCTAGGAGCACCCCTTCCAACATCAGGAATCGCAGAGCTCCTCGGAATCCACACATACGAGGTTGTTAACGCCCTTGTGAACTTGCAAGCCATTATTCAGGTTCCAGGGACAGACGACATACCGGTCACACTTTGCCATACCTCCCTTCGCGACTTCCTAACGACCCAAGATCGATCGGGCGGATTCTTCGCGCATCCGTCCCATCACGTCCGCCTCTTCGTTCGCTGCATTGAGTATGAACTCAAGCTTCTTCAACAAAATCCAGGCTTGATCATTGGCTCTCGCGAGCAGATGCCTGCTACCGCGTATTACGCCCTTAGATATCAATTCACACATTTGGCCNCGCGGGCGGGGCTGCTTCAAGCTGACGGAGTACGACTCCGCCATTCAGCTGTGTCGTGAGGCACTTGCACTCCAACCCAGTAACCCCGAGCTGATCGCAGTACTCGCCGATACCATTCGTCACCGTGCCAGCCAGACCAGATCTCTCACGGACTTGAACGAAGCCGTTTCCCTTGCTCGTCGAGCACTCGAATTTCGACCGTCCCCTCACCCAGATCGCTCAATTTCACTCAACAATCTCGGCAATGCACTGCTGAGTCGTTATCGGCTCACAGGAATCAGGGCTGGCATTGAGGAAGTCATCCCCGTGTACCGTGAAGCACTTGAGCTTCAACCATTATCTCCTCTCGATCGCTCGCACTCACTCAACAATCTCGGAAGTGCACTCCTGGATCGTCATTGGCGCACAGGAAACATGGCTGACCTTGAGGAGGCCATTTCCTTGCTTCGTGAGACACTCGAATTTCGGCCACCCGGTCATTCATACCGCTCAGATTCACTCTCCAATCTTGGCAATGCACTCTTGATTCGTCATCGGCGCACAGGCATCATAGGTGACCTCGAGGAGGCAATTTCCTCGTTTCGCAAAGCACTTGAACTTCAACCACCCCCTAATCCACTTCGCCTATCTTCACTCCTCAATCTTGTAAAATCCCTCCCAGTCATGTTCAAAGAATCACGCACACTCTCCCACCTCCAAGAAGCAATAGCTCACTGCGAGGAACTCCTGGAGTCTTACTATACTGTTGGACATCGCGATCGAGTTGAATGGCTCCTTAACTTAGATTCTCTCCTCCAGATGCGCTTCCATGCTACGGGACAGGCAGAAGATCTCTCCAAGATCGCGACGTTGAGAGAAGAAGCAAATTGACTGCTGGCCTTAACAGAGTCTGACGCGTAATTGTACCAACGTGGGCTGGTCGCAGGGAGGCCACACTGTCGTGAGTTGCTTGCACACAGCTATGNTTTTTTTTGGTAGAATAAAAATCTGTTGGATACTGAAGTGGCCGATGCGTTGCACGACAAGTTCCGAGGCATTTTTGACTGGAAGCAGCAGAAAACAGTGCCCAGAGGAGTGATGGCTGCAGATTCAGATGCCTGAAACACCGTCTTAGCACGCAATGACCCCCTGTAGTACCTGAGTCAAAAATGCCTTGGAAAATGCACAAACCAAAAGCGTGGCTATGTATGTATGGCATTCATTGTCAATGTTTCTCACTGGGACCAAACCCCCATTGCTGTCCAGACATGCCACAACCTACCCAACAAAGAAAGCAAGTTTTGACACCTGCATCCCAAGGATGAGACCCTTCAAGTTCTCTCAGGGCATTGAATTCAAGCCCGAGGCTCCACCTTGCCAGCCTTGTCTGTTAGACTGAGGGCAATTATTTCACCAAGCAACTTTACTGGCAACTAGCTTGCAGGTGGAGGTGAGGACATGATGGAGCCTGAGGGAGGAAGAGAAACAAAAAGCAAGCATCTGTGGCCTCCAGATTCCTTGCCACAGATGCTGATCATCATGCCCGCTTTGCTTATGAGCTCAATCAGTTGATTAATGTGTAGCAAATGCCAGATTCCCTGGGGTAATTAACCAAGATCGCCTCAAAATGACAAGTTTGTTGAGATCGACAACAAAATTAAGATAGTGGCACAGTAAGGGCTGCTACTGCTACTTCTGAGTATGATGATACTGGCTCGTTTGGTCCGATAACAGAGCTAGAACCCTCAAAACTCAATATTCCTCATGAATCTGCATCCAATGCAAGGAAGTTCGCTCCAGCGCTGAGTAGTTTGGTGTCCGCCCACGTCTCGAGCCGCCAATCCATCCCAGATGTGGTCACGTTCGATGTGGCCGCATTCAGGCGAAAGTTTGCCTTGTTGACTCCGCAAAATTGACGAAGGCCAACAAAGATCTGCGGCTTCCTGCAGAACTTGTGCCCGAACTTGACGTGACCGTGCCAGCCGCCCGAACCATCTTTTGTCACCATATCCGTGGTAAATGTCCCGATCCACACATTCTTCTTCTCCATGAGTTCGCTGCTTGGAATAGCAATCCAAGTCACAGCCGCAGATTTCAAATTCCCTGATGACCCGCCTTCCTCACTGCTGTTCACAATACCAACAGTAAACCCGCTGTAATCTATGTTGGTGGTGTACATCCGGACGCTCCATTTCTCTACCATCTCGATGCCGCTCAGACATGCGAAAAGGATAGGAGGGCCATCTAAAAAGGG
This sequence comes from Candolleomyces eurysporus, assembly GCA_027579435.1. Classification (NCBI taxonomy): domain Eukaryota; kingdom Fungi; phylum Basidiomycota; class Agaricomycetes; order Agaricales; family Psathyrellaceae; genus Candolleomyces; species Candolleomyces eurysporus. Next base: position 74,823 of record JANBPK010000709.1, on the reverse strand, counting down.
CTTGTCAAATGTGACCCATTGCTCTGAGCCCCACGTCTTGAAGCTCGATGACTTGAATTTGAAAAGGCCCATTTGCCATGTAGGTTCGTCTACTACGGTTATCCAGTCAACAGACGCGTAGTGCAGTATTCCGTCGGCCCAGGACACTGCATTGCATGTAAATCCATCCCTTCTGATGCTGGAGGCGGATGATTCAACACGGATACAGGAGGTTTTTGTTAACCCTATGTCAAGCATGCTGAGACCAACGGCAACGCGGGGTACGTTGACGAGAATTTGTGTATAATTGACGGCAGTTGAATAGCTTGCAGCTTCCTTGGTACGCGTCCAATCGTTGTCTACTCGGTATTTTCCTAAAAGGGCTTTTGCGCCATGCTGGATTCATCATGAGGATCCCACGGAGGGAGAAAGAGAATAATCATGAAGGAAGCTCACAATGTTGGAGTTGGCGTGAACTAGGACTTCAAACCTGTCGGTCTCCCAGACGAGCCGTTGATAGCAGATAGATGCTATGATTGATTTTTTTAGCGCCTAAAGGGAGGATAGGAAGATATACTCCCATACCGCAGCTATCATTTGAAACATTTCCAAAGTGGATTCCTCCGTCTTCTGTCGCCGCCCTCACGATGTATAATTTTTCCATGATCCCGTCATGGTAGCAATGACCACCTCTGGACGTCGTAGCACCAGATGAGTATTTACTGAAAACAGGAGAAAGATGCGAAACTCACAGCACGGGGTGCATGTTGTTGATCTTTGAGATATTAAACGGCCCTACCACCTTTCGCCACTCGTACTCCGCAGGATTCCCAACTAGTATCTCAAACTTGGGTTCCTGTCGCTCAAGCGATGAGTGAGACACCACCAGAGGTATTATAAGTGTGTCCTTACGAAACAGCTGGCCCCATTGCGAGGTATTCGAGCTCCGGAGATGTGAAATCCGCATTCCCCGGGGTCTGCAGAATTGGGTGAGGAATGATAGCAGACTCAATCGAGGCAATCGAGAAACGTACAGCAGCCGTTCTGTCGAGCGTGACCATAGTTAACATTAGGTACATCATTGGTAGGTCAAGTGAGCGCAGCCTACCAAGGATACAGATCTTGCAATGTACAACGGGCGTGAGTCTTCACCATCTTTCCCTCCTTCAATCAGTCCTAGCGTGGGGTACTTGACGAGCTGGAGGATTACGGGGACTAGATCACCACCGTAGACCTGGATCTACGCATTTTTGAGTTGTGTTGCGTCAGCTGGCCTCATAGGTGAGACCTCATACCCATTTATCAGGCGTGTCTTGAATATCCATATTTCTGGAGGACAGGTGGTTGTTATCGATGGGGAGGGATAGATATGTTCTCAACAGAAGACGCGTTCATTAAAAGACGCAGCCTGAGGTCAGGTGCTTGCGGTAGTAGATAAATTATATACCTGTATGAAGTGGCCGATGCGTTGCACGGCGAGTTCCGAGGCATCTTTGAGCAGCAGCGGAAAACAGCGGCCGGAGTAATGGCTGCAGATGCCGGAAGCACCGTCTTGGCACGTAACGAACCCCGTAGTACCCGAGTCGAAAATGCCTCGGAACCAGCAACGTTTCTCTGTCTATGGAGTCGACAGGTGTATGACTTCTAATAGTAGTATCTTCTCATTACCGTAACTGTGCCATAATCGGACTATTTCTATCTTTTAGTTAGGTGTGCATGTCTTTGGAGATGCAGACTAATAGGACAACGCTGAAATTCTCAACTTGGCGGAAAAGTACAGACTAATCTTTGCTCAGCAGTCTGACGTCTATTGCTAAACAACAAGAGAATGATCCCCCCCCCCCCCGAANTYCGCTCTACGCGAGACCCATAAAGCACTAGAGAACTCTTGTTCTTGACTAAAGACATACATCCGTAAGCCCGCTCAATGAACCTTCCGTCCCAGGCCTCTCAACTTCTCAAGCCAAACATCAAATCAAAAAAACAACAAAAGAATAGATGGCTGTCGTACTGGATCCGAATGACAAGCACTCTGGCTCAGCACAGACAAGCGCACCAACCTCACCATTTTGCAGCTGCTTTCATTCCCTGATATGACCCACTTAGACACTGTGTTCTCACTCCACTGGCTTTGCGTGCTGGTTGACTACATCCCTGAGCTCGCGCATCTAAAACACAAGGTCCCAGATCTATCTTGAACTTGAGCTGAGAAAGAAGTTCTGCATCTCACCAGGTGCTTCGCCAGTCTATCCACTCTCGTACCGCAGCAAGAACGAAACGGTTACTACGGAACTCGAGGACGCCATGCATGATCTCTTGCCTGAAATAGGCCAGACAGACAGGGATTACTTACAGTGGCTAGTTCTGGTATGCGGCAATGGTTCACCCTACCAAGGGTTACTCGAAGTCCAGCGGTATCTCTAGCTTCACTCAAATGACCTCGGGAGCCTATTCTAGCTGTCTGGCACACCTGCCACCGAATGGACGGATGTGAGCCGTATTTTCGAGGCTCACTGGGACTCTTCTATTTGTACCGATCCATCGTTGTTGAGGCCCATTGCCGCCGCCGCCATTGGTCGACTTGCCCAACCAAACTTGAAGAAAGTGGATCACTACCCGGCCATTGACCTCACATACCCGGTTTTGGAGGTCCCATTGCTTGATTGTTGGTGGTACACGCTCGTTATTTTTTGTCTTCTCAGACTGCCCCGCCTCAGGTAATATACCCGAGGTCTCTGTGAGTCTGAGCTAGAGAAAGTCGCGCAGGAGCTTCATCACACATACTCGGCTACACGCTCTATCGACCTCGTTCTGGGAGACCCTTCTGACCCTTTGAATTCAGAACGGATCAAATCCATTTCTTCGAGTTCAGTCTGGTCAAAATCTGGTCACCTAAGGCACCGAACTTGACAACCGTGCCCCCGAACGTGCCGGATACGTGACTGGCACGCAAGCGCCACAAAAAAGGAGGTCGAGTTCTTGCTAACTAGGCCACCTTCATGCGAGACACCCTTCTCTCGTGGGATTCTCGTATGCGATTGCAGAGGGGGATACGGGTCGGGTGTATGAAATCATGAGAGTGGGTCTAAAGATCATCGGTCAGAGTGAACATTCACCTGTATTTCTTTGAGCGAGGTGCTTTTATTTCCTTCGCCGGTTCATCCCACACCAAACACTGTGCATACCTTCTAGAAAGGGTCATCTTCTTGGAGCCCGAGTCCAGTGCCCTCGCCTCTAAAAACTAATGAATCAGGATCCTATGGCCCCAGATACTTTTGAAGGCTTGCGAGGCGCCACTGTCCCTAATTGGGCAGGAGTTCCCAGGGATTCACAGCAATCGTACCTCGTCCTCCCTTTCACCTCTTCGCTGTGATTGCTCGCCTATTAACCCTCTGTCGGGCCCTCGAGTTTCTGCCTATCCTCTTCTCAACATCTAAGAGAGCGGAAAATCAGGTGACGCTTGAAGTGTCATACTGTACAACTCGCGCTGTCCTCAGTATTCGACTGTTCTTCAGGTACACATGAATTTCTTGCAGGGATCCCAAAACACACGTATACGGAATCTAGCCGCGTACCAAGTCCAAGGAGACTTTCACCAACACAGTTTGAATGTTAGCGCCGAGCAGAGAAGTAAGTGTTCGGCTTATTGGTGCCGGTCTAAGTCTTCACTTATTTTCTCGCGAAACTCACCACTTTTCCGTTAGGCATATCCGACATCCTCCAGCCTATCACCGATGCATTCCATACTCGAGACCGAAAACGACCACCTCCCGACTCTGCTTGCTTTCCTGGCACCAGATCACAGGTGGTCAAGAACATTAATACATGGGCGAGGAGCGATATCGCAACTGATTCGGAGCCTCATATACGATGGATGCATGGATACGTCGGATGTGGAAAATCCTCTATATCTCAGGAAGTCTCTGACACGTCAGACCGAGAAGATAGGCCGGTCGTAAGCTTCTTTTTCTTCCGAGGTGCGGGAGATAGGAGCAAGATATGGAGGCTCGCAACGACTCTGGCAAGCCAAATGGCAGCGGTTATTCCCGAGACAGAACCTTTCATACGTGCAGCTGTACAAGCCAACCCAGCATTGCTGATACCAGACGAAGGGGGCGTTTCTCTACGAGTCCGGATGCAGCGCTTGGTGTATGCACCATTCAAGGCTGTCGCTCAGGGGGAGAAAAGGATAACGGCGTTGACACGAGGCCCGTTTCTCATAGTGCTGGATGGGTTGGACGAGTGCGATAACAAAGACGAAGTCCAGGAGCTCATCGACGGAATGCTCGCGTTCTTCGACGACAACCCCCTTATTCCCCTCCGTGTTTTCATAACGAGCCGGGTGGAAGAGCACATCCGATCCCACCTGAATGTCCCAGGAGTCAGGTTGGACAACCTTGTGGATCATTGCTCCGACGACGACATCGCGACTTTTTTGCAGATCCTTTTTGACACCGGATGTAAGCGGAACTTGGTCGTCCAAGCATACGTTCAGCAGCACGGAGAGTGGCCCACTCAGGGTGACAAACGCAAGCTTGTCGAACATATCGGAGGATCGTTCATATTCGCATCAGCGGTTTTCAAATTCATCATGGGAGTAAACAACGAAGGCATCCACCCGCCGACACCGATGGATCGCCTTCCCTTGGCCCTGAAGATGAACCCAGGCCTTGATGGGCTTTATGCGGAAACTTTGTCTCGATCCAAGTACCTCCCCTACTTCTCCGATATCATATCAACGATTGCCCTGCTAGCAGCACCTCTTCCAACGTCAGGAATCGCAGAGCTCCTCGGAATTCACACATACGAGGTTGTCAACGTCCTTGTGAACTTGCAAGCCATCATTCGGGTTCCAGGGACAGACGACATACCGGTCACACTTTGCCATACCTCCCTTCGCGACTTCCTAACGACCCAAGATCGATCGGGCGGATTCTTTGCGCATCCGTCCCATCACGTCCGCCTCTTAATTCGTTGCATTGAGTATGAACTCAAGCTTTTGCGACAAGATCCAGGCTTGATCATTGGCTCTCGCGAACCCCGGATGCCTGCTGCGGCATATTATGCCCTTCGATATTCATCCTTTCATTCGGACCGTGGAAATGGCTTCTTCAAGCCAACAGAGTCTGATTTTGCTATTCACTTAGGTCGTGAGGCACTTGCCCTCCAACCCGGTATCCCCGAGCTGATTCAATTCCTGGCCAATGCCATTCGTCACCGTGCCAGTCAGACTGGGTCTCTCACAGACTTGGACGAAGCCATCTCCCTTGCTCGTGAAGCACTCAAATTTCGGCCATTCCCTCATCCAGATCGCTCAGTTTCCCTCAACAGTCTCGGCAATGCACTGTTGCATCGTCATCGGGTCACAGGAACCATGGCTGACGTTGAGGAAGCCATTTCCATGTACCGTGAAGCACTTGGACTTCGACCATCTCCTCATCCAGATCGCTCGTACTCACTCAACAATCTCGCCAATGCACTCCTGGATCATTATCGACGTACAGGAACCATGGCTCATGCTGAGGAAGCCATTTCCTTACTTCGTGGAGCCCTCGAACTTCAGCCAACCTCTCATCCATATCGCACAGATTCACTCTACGATCTCGGCAGTGCACTCCTGGAGCGTCATCGGCACACAGGCAGTAAGGTTGACCTCGAGGAGGCCATTTCCCTGCAACGTGAAGCACTTGAACTTCGATCACCCCCACACCCAGATCGCCCAGACTCGCTCAATTGTCTTGGCTATGCACTCCTGGAACGTAATCAGGGCACAGGATCCATGGCTGACCTTGAAGAAGCTATTTCCCTGTTTTGCAAAGCACTTGTACTTCGACCATCGCCTCATCCAGCCCGCTCATTTCCACTCCGCAACCTTGTCATATCCCTTCAAGCCATGTACAAAGAAACCCAGACACTCTCACACCTCCAAGACGCAATAGCTCACAGCGAGGAACTCCTAGAGTTTCATTATACTGTTGGACACCAACATCGAGCTGAATGGCTCCTTGATTTATGTTCCCTCCTACAGATGCGCTTCGGTGCTACGGGACAGGCAGCCGATCTCTCCAAGATTGCGGCGCTGAGAGAAGAAGCGAATCGATTGTCGGCCGCCTCATCTACGGAGTCTACGTCCTAATTTCACCAACATGACCTGGTCGCAGGGACGCCACGCTGCCGTGAGTTCCTTGCCCATAATTATGTTTTTTGGTACATATCAGCGACGTTTCTTTGCGTATGGAGTCATTAATTACTTCTATTGATATCTTTTCATTACGATGCCATTGACATAACAAGACCATCTTTATCTTTCTAGTTAAATACCTTTCCATGTCTCTGGAGACGTGGGCGACACATCCGTAAGCCCGCTCGACGAATCTTCACTCTGAGGCCTCTCGACGCATTTGCACATGAGAATCAATGTTTGACGTTCAGCAGATGACAGGGAAGAGCAAGAAAAGAATCAAATTGCAATTTCGGGCATTGTAGCACGCTAGATAGAAGGCCACGTCTGTGAACGCCCCTTTATGCTTTCGTCGGTTTTTCTGATTTGATGTTTGGCTCGAGAGATCATCGAGTTGCGAGGGTAAAAGACTCGTCTATTGAAGCATATCGCGTTATGGGTTTTGGGGTTAGGTATGTAGGTAGCGACGGAATGCATAGGGGTGCGAGATATAGCTATAGGGTGTTTTTTATCTAAAGAGCAAGAAGAGAGAGAGGCAGCTAAAAATACAGTGGTTGTGGCTAGACGATACAATGAGTGCGAATTAGACGATACATATGATCAAGCAGGCAGAGACTATGGCTACACAGATAAATCGATTGCATGAGTTGGCATGGGGTATGAGTTGATGGTATATGAATGGGGGAAAAAAGTGGATTCTGAGACTCGTGTCGTGAGGAAGCGCATTTGGGCACCAGGCGATAAACAAGCTCGTCGTCGGATTAGACAGACAGTGACGTGCATTTAGTGGCGACGGCCAACGAGGGAAGTCCACAGCTGCTTGCTGCGAGACGCCGACCTGGGCCTGTTGTAGTGCTTCTCGCTCAACCTGACGTACTCCTCGAAGGCGTGTTCAGGGAGCTCGATGGTGCCTTCGCCGACAGAGATATCGGCCGCCGTCAGGTGCGCAAAGTTCGAGTGGGCGTCACACGAAGTGACCTCGTCCTCGCTATCGCTGGTGTCGCTGTCACCATGGTGGGAAGCGTAGGAMGGTGGGAGGATGGAGAGCAAGTCGGTGACGGGAATGCGGGCGACRTGTTTCTCAGAGAGGGCGAGGAAGATGCGAGAGCCACCGAAGGCCGTGTATGGGATGACTTCGAGGTGTTTCTCGCGTTTTGAGTGGGTTCGGACGGCTACGAATGCTAGGTTAGTAYRAGGTGCGAAGATGAGAAGAGGAGGGTATGTACCTTGAACAACCACAACTTGGCGGTGGACGACAGCAACAGCAAAAGATCCGCTCTTCATCATTGTGATAGAATAAGATGCGAGTGACGGAGGAGTGGTGGTGGAGAGGCTAGTAGTGCCTTGAGGGGTAGTATTGAGGGGGTACGGAACACCTCSAGCASTGAGTGGCAACCATTATATACACGAGCACTGTTATTGTTCTCGTTGCATCAATGTCGCCGAATAAGGGGGAGAATAAGAAACTCAGAGCCAAAAGAGGCGAACAAGAAAAACAACGGGAAGCACAACCGAGGTGGCGCTGTTAACACATGCCTTCCAAATATAGACACACTTGTACTCTTCACTGCTCGCTCCAGAGCCGGTGCCCTCTTGTATACGAGCAATACGGAGCTGTGAGTGTGGAAAAGAAGAGATGCACCATGTTTTCTGAGNNNNTAGCGGTGRACCCTATCGGTGTGTAGGTGCTGGAGGTCGAGTTTCRCCGGTTTGCRGACCACCCAACTTGACTTTGGATTTCTCAGTACTTCCCTCGAAGCCGAGCGCAATGCTGCGACGGYAATTGTCTACCGTGCCACTAGTTACTCATTCAATCTTCCACTGCATGGTGTGCAATTGTCTCCAGCATTCCTTCCTCGACAGACGCTATCAAGCTTGAATTGAGCGARCRGGAAAATGAGGTCACTGTGCGCACGCACGCCGCTCGCATTACTCAGGAGGCCGAACGAGTACAARTCAACACTCCAACGGTATCAGGCCGGTGCCTTGTACAAGAGTCATGTCCCGACTCATAGACAACGCGCGAGGAGTACAGYACCTTCACTCTAATCAAGGATTAAAAGCGCTGGTGACTTCAAAGAACCCTTCCTTTGTCCAGACGCGCGCCGACCCGATSCCGGACATAGTACATCAGTTCATCTTCGCGGGGTAACAACAGCACCTTGTGAAAGAAGGCTGCAYCWATAAAGTCCTTGACATATACGTACACATAACTCCCCACAGATAAAGCAGGAGAAGCGCAGTAGCTACTGCRAGCTTTGTATCTCTCTTCGTAAAGGGCGGCTATTTTCTCCACCTTCACCGGCAGCTGATCTCGAAGAGACAAGAGGTTATGAGGCTGATACCCCTTGTCGTATCAAAAGGGAGCAGCAATAGGAAGGCAGCAAGTCCAAAAGTGTATTTAACGTTCCAAAAGAAAGGGTTACAGCAAAGAAGGAGACATTTCAATGATCCCATGAGGTCCCTTCGTTGTATAGTCCGCTTTAGACAGGTAATTTCTGGCATTGTTGTCGTTAAAGATAATCTGGAAAGAGGAACATTGTGAGCAACACGTGGAGTAAAGTGTATTCACCAGCACACGCACCTTGGCAACGATACTGCTCCCCAGGAATACCGCGTAACCATTCCCTGTATCGCGATACTCAGCATAGTATTCTGGCACGTTGAGCACCCGAATCGACTTCGGCTGGACATCTGTGTCTAGTCCGGTAGCCGTGATGAAAGGGGACAGGCGCGACTGCAACCCAGCCCCAATRCCTGCGCTGCCAGTCAGTTCAGAGCGAACAGCGAGCAAGAACAWTACTTCGCACCTTTGACGAAACGCGTGATGTCTCCGGTGACGAACAGGCCTTGCCATAGGTACTGCCTGATATCCACATCCGCCTTYGCCACAGCCCCGCCAACCGCATCCTGCAAAGGCTCCACTTTCCTCCCTTCATCTTCCACCAAGCTCACTGGCGGAAGACCTTCGCCACCTGGCTCCAATGCAGCAGCAAATTGCTCCAATCCCARTCCCTCCACYARGGCCGGGTCGAAAATGGGCTCGCAGAATCTGTGTCTCTCCTTCCCAACAGTAAGTTCCTTCCCCTCGAACTCGACCGTCACCAGGTCCATGGCTTCGATCTCTCTCGCCCTGGCCTGTTCAGCCGCACTAGCYTTGGCATTGAGCTTTTTCTTCATCCCRCTCTCAATCACGGCCCTCTCTTTTCCTGCAACGACCACAGCAGCGATGTCCGTCACACCTTCGTCYTCGGGGGGAGGAGCGGCCTCGCCAGACGTCGGCGGCTTGACAAGACCTGCGGCCACGAGCTGATTTGCGAGTCTCAGTAGGGTGGCATGCGTCTGTGTTGGGTCCAGCGATGCCAGATTGAGGCCTTGCGCAACGCTCGTGTTGCTCTTCAGCAAATGCGCCAGGTAGTGCCGACACATCCTCGTTCCAACTTTGGTTTGAACTTTGCCGCTGTGCATGAGGACGCCCTCGTTGATGGGTGTAATGTCGGTGTAGTCTTGGCCAATGTCGACGACGACGCCGGAAAGGGAGTTGGCAGCGTATAGTTGGGCAAGAGGCCGGTCGAGAATGGCGAACGCAGGTACGTTGAAGCGTTCAAAGAAGATTTGGCATGTCCGTTCGTAGATTGCGCGAGAAGGTACTGCAGTGGGWAGGGTGATGAGAACGGGGGATTCGTTCACGGTCCGTTTGCGTTGTAGGTGGGTGAACAGAACGTGTTTCCTATGSGATRCGCGTTTAATGACCTGTWAAGAAGATAGGAAAATGAACACACCAGAGCGCTTCTGCCTGGACGAAATCCACGACCTCTCCCTCTAGGAACGGCCAGGACACGACGATATCACTAGCATCTGGCCCAGCTAGCGCCTCCTCAAGCGGTAGTCCAACAATATAGTCGGTTACCGCTGGCTTCGAGGAGGTCGATGCCTCCCCGGTTTTCCGCAAGCCAACGCGCGCGAGCAATTCCTATTTGGATATCTAACGAATTGAGTTTCTGGCCACCCTGACCGGGGATGTACGCACAACAGAAGGTGTTTTGAGCAGCTCATAAAGACCCAATCCAGCTCGGATATGGGTGCGACTGGTTTCGATGATGATAACGTTGGAATCGCGAAGAGACATGGCTGTTCAATACAGCGATCAATTCTGACGCTCTCTCACGACGCGTCGKATTTGTTTGGCGCGACAAATACCAGGTCGAAATTGATTGAATTGGGACGTGGTGGGACCTCACAAATGCATTGCAACATAATCATACAGGATCATATTTCGCATAATGATAGAAAGTGTTACTACGACCTTATGCGGCAGCACCCTCAGCGTATGTAAGGAGGTCAGAATCACCAGGGTCAAGGACGGTCATGACACTAGAGGCAAAAAAAGAGTACGAGCRTCAGATCCAYCGGCATACCGAAACGGTCRWCCAAAGTACGCACCCGACCCGGAAGAGTTTACCAGCAGCAGTGCCCAACGCGACGTTGGTACCAGCAAAGTGATGGACAGTGGTTTTTGAGAGCATGGCGTAGTACTCAAGCTCAGACTTGCGCAGAGGAGGGCAGTTACCAGCGATGAGGACGAGCTTGGCTATATAACACATCGTCAGTACAAGGGACCTTCTCAGCCTCACGCTCCAGCCCCCGAGAGAGTTTGGATAACGAATKGCTCACCTTTGCCGCTTCGCATCTGCTTCAGGGCGGACTTGTAGCCCAAAGAGTATTTTCCCGACTTGACGACKAGGGCGAGCCTGGAGGCAATGGACTCGGTAGACTTGGCTGCCTTGGACTTTTTGGTGGGGGCCATTGCTGCTGTYGGTGTYGGTGATGAGGNCGAGAGCTTGAGGTCGTCGTCGGTTGGCTTGGGGCGCTTGGTGTTATCTTTCNTGTTGGTTGTAGGGGYNTRCGTTCGGCATTYCCCGARGAACTGCATAGCTGATCTCGGCAAGCTGCGCCGCAAGATCGGAGGTCAGATCTGATCCGGAAGGGATCGGCAAGGTGACATCGGAGTCGGACGCATCGTATTCCGCAATCCTGAGAGCACCTATCCGGGCTTGGATCTCTGCGTAAACTTTYTAGCTGAGAGATTGTATTTATCTAATCGATAATCTCTTCCCCGGACTCTCCATGCCGATGCCCAGAACGATGACGCAGGTCAGGAATATAATA